>OU015491.1:65256586-65826586 GCA_907164885.2 Dolomedes plantarius
ACATTTCATATCTGGGACTTCATTTGTTTGAGACTTAAGTTCTTAATCATGAGTTTATTACTAAAAATAATAGATTTCCCACAAGTCTGACACAATATGCTTTAAAACATGACTCTTGGTCTATCAGTTTATTTAATGCGATGTCATCCATAGAGATTTTAAAAATAAACGCTTGAAGTATTCTATTTGCTATGTTAACAATGCAAGTAAAAAACGCATATATATGAATCAAAAATATCTAAACAATTAATTTACGCCACTATGTAATTTTTCATTTTGACCTCCTAAATGTTTGTTTTTTGTTTACTAATGCAGGGTCATTGTCAACCGACATCCTAAATTGCATGGTGGTCAACAAACCCAGCATCCCTTGAGTAGTTCCAAGTTCGAATCCCGTTTGGGAACCTTTCCCTAATTCATAGTCGAATAGAGAGAAAGTTTGTTTACTCAATGGGGTGTTCTTCCATGAGAAATTAGTTTGGATTTTGCTGTGTATATGGGGGAACGTCTTCGAGATTAATCAGTGACGATTGCATGAGAAAAACGAAAAATTTTATACGCCTTTGATTTAGTTAGAACGCATTCTTATGACATGTTAAATGAACCTCATGGTCTATAAATGAGATTTTAGCTGAAAGTTATCACAGAAGTTCCATCGTGAAGAATTATGTTTTTATTGCTGTGTTAGTAAACTTCTTTCAGCTTCTCTGCCTCAGAACAGTTCCATGTAATACATTTTTTTGATAAAATTTCAGAAAAGATTGAGGTAAATACCCCAAAATGTGCGTCATTGAAGGAAAAGGTCATATTTTATTTATTTGTAAGTATTTTGGTAATATAAGTGTTAAGTTAGATGCAGATATTGCATAAAAAGAAATCTATTTGCATATTCTCTGTTGCTGTTTTTTTCAATGAATTGCTAACATCTGAAAAAATTGCATGTCTGTAATAATATATGACACATAGTAAAGTTACATCTAATAAAAAATGCTTTTTAGGTATGGCTTACAACTTGTGGATGACAAATACGTAATGAACACTTCTTCATTTCTACAATAAATTGTGATAATACAATAAAATGTGATAGTTGTGATTTACCTCTGGAGGTACGGGGTCAAGTGCACCGGTCCCGTTGTAGAAGTGAAAATAGTGTAATTCCCCACGGTGTGTGGACAATAAAGAATGTGTCATAAAGGATGCAGAGGCAGGGGCAAATACAGGATTGTAAAACAATAAAAAAATAGAAGAATAGCTGTCGGTGTGGCCAGTGATAGCGATCTGAAGTTTGTATTTTACAAGATGGATGGTCGTTATTTTATGGCCCACAGTAAAAACCTCAGAGGAGAAGAATCAAAGTTGTTTTACAAAATAAACGTATGTGAGGGGAGGTACTGAATAGCCTATGGAAAGAGGCGGCAGAGGCGGTATAATAAAGGACCAATTAGGGATAGGAACCACTGAAGGAGAAACAGCCCTCTGCCCAATGAAAGTGAGGGGCGTGCTAGAATGGCCCCCTGTAAACGGACAACAGCTTTGCTAAGGACGAGAGGAATCAAGAAAAAAAGGAGACGGTCTTCAGATTGGGTTCCTGAGAGTTAGATGTCGGAGGCTCTCGTCTGCCATATAGCCGTGGAGAAGTGCCAATATACTGCCAACGTTTTCATACACTGGAGATGATACTGGGTCCCGGTCGCCGATGCTACGATCATCGTTGCATACATCCGTGATAGTAAGTGCCTCCCCGTTAGATTCTAAAAATCATATTTGAATCTATAGTTTGCCTCTGCTTCTGGGTATTGTACGTCAAAATTATTAACATAAAACAGTTTGTAATACTATAGTGCTGACATGTAAATTGAAGTTTAGGTTGTCTAATAAACGTATGTGTAAGGTCAATGCGTTGTATTCCTTGCGTATTCCAACCCTTGCATGCATCTATTGCTTCTAGGTGATTAACTCCTACATCTATGGTGCCGCGACCAGGATGCACGTGGTTGGAAGTATTTGTGGATATTACGGAAGAGACCTTAGTAATAATCAAGACTAAAATAATATGTTGTTAGTTTGCTAGAATAATTAAGTGTTTTTTTTTGTTTTTTGTAGAAGAGGAAACAAGTTGTTATTTTTTATTTTTTTTTACCAACTGTAGTGAAAATAGACTTAGAATATGAGTTGTGAGCAACATTATGATTACCATTTAGATTACATTTTAACACTATTATGATTATAACGAGTATGAAGAAGTAGTAAGTTTGAGAGGTGATCTATTACGTTAATCGCCAAACTTAATAATGAAAATATTTATCATAATATTAAGAATAAGAACCGTAGGATATTAACGTATGATATTCAGAAGCAGAGACTTGTGTGCAATTTCTTTACCACTGTGAATTGTTTGAAATTCTGAAGTGATATTATATATATAATTATGAACTTATTAGTTGACTTTATTAGTTGACTGATGTTGAATACACACTAAAGTGATTTGTTTAACACTAATGCGAATAGAATGATATGACAATTGTTGGAAGTGTATGTATGATATGTTAATGATATTATATAGTTTGAGTAATAGGTTAGGCAATATTTAAGATATATTGCCAATCATTAGATTGATGCAGAATCAGCAAATTGATATTGATGCAATTAGAGCGCAATTAATACGTAAATTAGAAACAAAGGATAATACAATTATGGAGGGCAAAGATATATTAGTGCATTTGCCAGAATTTTCTGGGAATAAAAATGACAACATTGATTTTTTTTTTAGCCAATTTGATAAAATAGCAGACATAGGGAAGTTAAATGAAGAGCATAAATTGTTATTTTTAAAAGCAAAACTAAAGGACAGAGCATTACAATATGTAAGTAGTCACGAAGAGTTACAGGACGAAAATAATTATGAAAACTTTAAGAGAACGTTAAAAATAAAATTCACTCCGGAGCAAGATTTCATGAAATCACAAAATGCCTTAATGAAAATCTCGCAGAAACCCGAACAGTCCGTTAAAGATTTTAAGGAGGAAATTGTCAGGACCGCGTACAACTATTTAAAAGTTGCGAAACTATCAGAGGATCAGGGAGCGGTTGGTCTGACGGAAAAAATTAAATTATCAAAATTTTTAGACGGATTAAGACCCGATATTCAATTGGAAGTTAAAAAAACGGCTCCTACCACATTTAACGAGGCTTACGAAAAGGCAAGAAACATAGAGAACGCGCTAGAGGATTCGGAAAACAGAGTTATGAATATAAATAATGATAGCACTTCAATGAAAATAATTGAATCACTATTAAATCAAAATAAAGAACTGATGGAACGATTAAACGCCACGACAGAGAAAATAAATAACTTAAGTTTAAAAGATGCAAAAGAGGGCCAAGGTGGTGACATAAAATGTGAATTATGTGGAAAAACCAACCACAGTACACTACAATGCTGGTTTAACCCTAGAAATATGACCATGAGTCAAAATCAAACACAGCCAGTAATTCAGGCAGAAAGTAATTTTCCGAATTCTACGAATACATATTGGGGGACTCCCCAGAGGCGAAATTTTAATGGAAATAGTCAAATGCCACAAACGTACGTTAATTATAGGCAAAATTACAGTAATGTTGATAATAATCAAAGTAACCAAAGACAAGGAAATTATTATCCGCAACAGGGAGAAGCATATGCAGAGATAAATAGGAATTATGAGTATAATTATGATAGGATGGACAGGGGTGTGAGACATAATATGGGTATGAGAGGTAGGAGACAATATGCGAGGAGGTTAAACTAAAGAGGGAACCGCTGGTACGCTATGTAGACAGTAATAAAAGCCCACAGATACAGAGGTTCCCGAGGCAAAATGAGATTCAAGTGGGTAAGATAACCAAAAATGTGAAGATTAGTGAACAGGGGGAGAAAAACAAAACGGTATCGATGACACAAACGGATCAAATCGAAGAAAAAAAAAAGGGAATAATCAATTGATAATTGCAAGTTGTACTTTCAAAGAAGTCTCAAATCTACCAGTACTAAAAATAGAGATACAAAATTTAATATGTGCGTCGTTGTTGGATTCTGGAGCGGCGGTCAACATCTTGAGCGAGGCATTATTTGAAAAAATTAAACAGAACGACGTGAAAATAAAATATTTGTCCAGAAACATTAAAATTACAACAATACAAAATACTGAGATACCATTTTCAAAAGTAATACAAATTAATTTCAAAATTGATAAAAGGTCATTCAAACAATCTTTTTTTGTTATGAATAATGTCAGTAAACATTACGAGATAATACTAGGGTATCCATTTCTAAAACAATACAATGCAGTGGTCGACTATGATAGCAATCAGGTAACATTCAAAGATGTATACACTGATGAAAATACGAAGTCTTTGAAAGGTTTAGCTATGAATCATGAGGAGGCAAATAGTAATTTTAATTGCTTCTTAATAAATAAAGTAACGTTGGAGCCCCATGAGACGAGATGCGTAATGCTTGAACCTAAGATGAAGTTACCAAACAATACAGATATTTTAATTACCTCAAATAAAAATAAATTAGGAGTACTAGTAGACAATGCGCTAGTTAGAGTGAATCACTCCAATCATATTTTAACTTATGTACATAATTCAACCGATAAAAAACTGACATTGAATAAGAAAATGAATTTAGCAATCGGTCATCAAGACTTTGTCATCAATAAGACGAACGGAGTAAACACGCAAAAAGAATATAGAATTAATAATTTAACGTTAAATGAAATACATGAATTAAGAAAAAAGGAATTAAGTGAGAAAGATTTTGATCTGTCACATTTACAGAAGGAGGATAGAGAAAGAGTGATGAAATTATTATTAGAACACTACCGCTGTTTTTCAAAATCGTATGATACCCTAGGGAGCACAACGTTAGTATCTCCAGATTTTAAATTATCCCATGATTTAGCAATTCAATCAAAAGCTTATCCGTTACCCTACGCAATTAAACCTTATGCGAAATCAGAAATCGAAAAGCTTCTAAAGGCTGGGATAATAAAACATTCTACATCTAACTACAGTTTTCCGGTGATTTTTGTAAAAAAAAATTCTTCAAAGAAAACAGATGATCCGGGTAACATTAAATACAGAATGGCGTGTGACTATAGGCTTTTGAATGACATAACGGTAGGTTTTCCATACCATTTACCGGATATTAGAGAAATTTTAAATAATATAGGCGGGTACAAACTATACTGCACTTTAGATTTACATGCGGCATTTCAACAAATTATTTTAAAACCTGAGGACAAACATAAATTGGCATTTATCACAGAATTTGGGAAATTTGAGCCAAACAGGCTTCCATTTGGTGCTAAAAATAGCTCAGCATATTTTGCTCAATTAGTGGACAAGTGCCTCAGTGATTTAAAAGAACATGATATACATTATTATTTAGACGATGTGGTTATTTGTGCAAATTCACAAAAAGAGATGGAAGAAAAATTATTGTTAATTTTAAAACGATTACAAGATGTAAATCTAACAATTGAACCATCAAAATTACAATTGTATAAAGACACGATTGAATTCTTAGGCTTTGAAATTAATGAGAACGGTGTAGCACCAGCAGAGAAAAATATAAAAAAAATTTCTAATTTCCCTGTACCTAAGAATAGGCGACAATTAAAATCCTTCTTAGGGTTATGTAATTATTTCAGGGAATTAATTAATAAGTATTCGGAGACCGTATATCCTTTAATACAAGCAACAAGTCCGAAAGTAAAGTTTGTATGGAACGCAGAGATGCAGCAGGCTTTTGAGAAAATTCAGACCTCTGTTTTACAAAAACCAACGACTTTCAAGATAGACTTTAATAAGCCTTTTATTTTAAGTTGTGATGCTTCGAAAATTGCGTTATCAGCGATACTGATGCAGGAACATGACGGTACACAAATGCCAATAGAATTTTACTCTAGAAAATTAAAGGATTCCGAAACCAGATATCCCTCAATAAAACTTGAGCTGTTGGCAATACATGATGCGATGATACATTTTAAAAAATTCTTATTTGGCAAACGATTTAAAGTTCTAACTGATTCCAAATCATTAACACATCATTTAAGTTTAACAAAACAATCAGATATTACAGCGCGATGGTTATTAGATATACAGGAATTTGATTTCAAAATTGAACATATTGCAGGAGAATCGAACCCTGCAGATTTTTTATCAAGGGCAGTTTTTACTATTCCTATTCTAGAAAAACTAACTGAGGATATTTTTAAAGTTGATAAAACTATATCCCTAGAAAATATGTCGATACATCAACAAAGAGATCCAAAACTCAAAATTATCATTGAAGCAATACGAAATAAGAAAGAGAGGAGAAGGTACAAAATGTTTAGATGGGACAGTGACCGCGAATTACTATGGGTAATGCCCGATAGAGATTCAATGACAGAAGAGCAGCCAGCTTTAATCGTGGTTCCAGAGAAATTAAAAAACAATGTAATGGTAAATGCACACTCGGCTCATTTCGGCTTCCCTAAGACGTACAATTTATGTAAATCAGTTTACTTTTGGTATGGAATGTACAGAGATATCAAAAATTATTGTGACACGTGTCATACATGCAAACTATACAAATCTAGACCGACAATTGCGGTTCCACTACAAAAGATAGAAAAAAATTATGCACCAGGAGAATTTTTATCCATGGATATAATTGGCAAACTTCCACGTTCATTGAAAGGTAATCAATTCGTACTAACAATCGTCGATCACTACTCACGGTTTTTGTCGGTTTTTCCCTTACGTAAGATTACTTCAGCGTCGCTAATCAATGCGGTAACGAAATATTTTTCATCGTTTGGCTTGCCAAAAATTGTATTGACTGATAATGGACCACAATTTATATCGGATGAATTTCGATCATTTCTATCAAATTTGAATATTGAATTTAGACAAACCAGCGTTTACTTTCCGAGAGCAAATGCCATGTGTGAAAGAACACATCGTCAGTATAAAGAATCTATTATGGCTTCCTCACAAAAATTATTCGATTGGGATGTTCAATCCCGATTCATTGTATTAGCTATGAATAATTCGATTTCCAGAAGCACTGGTTACACGCCAAGTGTGTTATTTTTTAATCGCCCCCTTAGAACACCTTTCTCCGCCCACCAGCCATGTGAGTCTCAGAGGCCATCACCCGAGTATCTCAAAAAAACATTCGAACAAATTGAACAGATTCGGAATGATACGTTAGCTAATCAGAGAAGAATGATGGATGAATATGACAAAAGACAAAGGAAAGCTACGGTTAGTTTGAATATTGGGGATACTGTATACATCAAGAGTTTTAGGCCATCGGGTACGTTTCGACCAAAATTTATGGGCCCCTATATCATTATGAAAAGCTTTAGAAATAATAATTTTTTATGTAAAAATGCGATGAATCCTTTTGAAGAAGATTGTAAAGTGCATATTACGAAATTAGTAAAAATGAATTTATCAAAAATGCAAACTAATATAATCGATCAGGAGAATATCAATGGCGATAACACACATGTGGAATTTGACAATGAGAGTAGTAAACAAATTATTTCACAGGAAACGGATTCGCGAAAAGATACATTGACACACAGTAGGCAAATTGATTCGCGTGGAACAAAAATTCAACAACAACATGGGTATAATCTTAGATCACGCAGTAATCAAATCAAATAAAAATAAATAATAATGATAATAAAAAAAAATCAAAAAAATCAAAAAATCAAAAAAAAAAATCGCGCAAGTGAAGTGGCCATGCATGAATGAGTCACAAGTAAGAAGAAAATGAATAGTAAAGCAAAATACCAATAAAAGTTCAAATACATACCTGTAGAGTATAAGAATATTAAGATGGGGGAAGAGCACCGATGAAACAAGATTATTAAGGCCATCATAGGTCGTTAATATCACAGCGGTAGCAGTGTAGGAAAAAGCGTTGAACAAAAAAAAAAAAAAAAAAAAAAAAAAAGACAATATGAGTAAATAAATAAAAAAAAAATGATATAAACAACATTAACAAACAACGAAATTAAATTAAAGACAACAGTGGTAAGCAATGAAACTAAGATGAATAATTGAAGAATAGATTCGCGAATTCAACTAAGTTAGGTTTACTACGTGATGGAATGTTGAGCTAGTAAAATACAAAATGCACAAGTAAATTCAGGAAATAATTAGATAAATACAAAGAACTGGATAGATGGAGTAAATTGAGAAAAAAATATGATACTTAGTTTCAGAATATAGCCCGATGTACTGAGATGTTGTGCCATAAATCACAGTGGCAGATATTTTGCCGGCGTGCATTTGAAAAAGTGCTGTACTGCAGCTACAGGAAATGACTAGCAGTAATTACGGGAGAAATTCTGGCCTAAGACGTTGCCATGCGTAGGGGGGAAAAGATTATGGAGCGCTAATTATTTTGCAAGTGACGTAGAAAGGTAAACAGGCAGACAAACGGCTTTCGTGACTGGTTGAGCGAAAGTGGGAGACTGGCAATTTTTAAACAAAAACCGGATTTTTTTTTGAGCCATAGGTCAGTTGCGATGCGGAGTGGAAAGCCAAATTTACAGGGGACACGGCGTCTGTAAAGACAACCACAAGTTGTACGATATAACTGTGTTTTACATGAAATCATGCCCAGAGAATATATCATATGTAAAATTATGGACTTTGGATACGAACAATCTGTGAGAATGATAGTGTATGATGATTTGCAGTTACAATGATGTCGATGTATGTATATAAAGTTAATGTTGTTATGATAAGGTTTATTGTATGTCATCAAATTTTTGTGCGAGAATTATTATTTTACAATTATTAAAAAAAAAAAAATGGGCATATAAATATTATGGTGTTTTTTTTTTTTTTATAGAGGGAATATTTAGTAATAATTATGTTGATGATATGATGATGTATAGATGCAAATTGTATTATGGAATTTCCATTGATCAATGTAGTGGGTAATAAGAAGCTTATTGTGTAGTATTCTATGTTTGTGTTATATTATGATAGTGTTGCTGAGAGTTAACGCACGTGAACATGTTAGATAAATAACTAAGATGTCATTTCAAGATAGAATTAATTCAATGATAATGATGCAGATAAGTGGAGAAATTATGTGGTTCTAAGTTTGTAATGGTAGCTCTAATAAAGAGCAGGGAAGTTTGTTGAAAATAATGACTAAAACAAATTTGTAATGAACTCATTCGTGTTGAAATTTCCAATGTATTATACTCAGTATATTTACAGAACCACAAATGTGCTAATTATTTGATTTTTTTATGTACAGTAAAACTTGTGTGTGGTAAAGAAATTGCATATAATATGTATATAGAATTAGAAGTCTCATTCAAAATTCAAAAGTAGTATGGTTTGTCGTTTTGGCGAAGATTTAATTTAATATTGTGATGCGTGGAGGCACACTTACGCTGTCATGTATGCTCTAAAATGTTTATTTGCAGCTTCTGTGAACAGGGACGTGAGTCGACTGTATTAAGAAAAAAAAAATTTTTAATTTTTTTTTCCATAGTGGTGGAGTGTGATGTAGAAGTGAAAATAGTGTAATTCCCCACGGTGTGTGGACAATAAAGAATGTGTCATAAAGGATGCAGAGGCAGGGGCAAATACAGGATTGTAAAACAATAAAAAAATAGAAGAATAGCTGTCGGTGTGGCCAGTGATAGCGATCTGAAGTTTGTATTTTACAAGATGGATGGTCGTTATTTTATGGCCCACAGTAAAAACCTCAGAGGAGAAGAATCAAAGTTGTTTTACAAAATAAACGTATGTGAGGGGAGGTACTGAATAGCCTATGGAAAGAGGCGGCAGAGGCGGTATAATAAAGGACCAATTAGGGATAGGAACCACTGAAGGAGAAACAGCCCTCTGCCCAATGAAAGTGAGGGGCGTGCTAGAATGGCCCCCTGTAAACGGACAACAGCTTTGCTAAGGACGAGAGGAATCAAGAAAAAAAGGAGACGGTCTTCAGATTGGGTTCCTGAGAGTTAGATGTCGGAGGCTCTCGTCTGCCATATAGCCGTGGAGAAGTGCCAATATACTGCCAACGTTTTCATACACTGGAGATGATACTGGGTCCCGGTCGCCGATGCTACGATCATCGTTGCATACATCCGTGATAGTAAGTGCCTCCCCGTTAGATTCTAAAAATCATATTTGAATCTATAGTTTGCCTCTGCTTCTGGGTATTGTACGTCAAAATTATTAACATAAAACAGTTTGTAATACTATAGTGCTGACATGTAAATTGAAGTTTAGGTTGTCTAATAAACGTATGTGTAAGGTCAATGCGTTGTATTCCTTGCGTATTCCAACCCTTGCATGCATCTATTGCTTCTAGGTGATTAACTCCTACACCCGTCACTTGACTCGGTTCTAAATTATGGGACCGACTTGTAGGGGATAGTGCTGATCACCTATACGGTGCCCCCTTAAATGAATGGCCAGCAGTCTCGCGGTGTACGTACAGGCGAATGTCTAGCGACAAGTGCGTCCGCGTTCGAAAAACAACAACAACAAACAAACAAACAAAAAATTGTGATGGATGGTCACATGTTTCCAACTAATATATTGTTCATCATCAGGCAGAGACACATCAGTGGCATTATCGCAAAGAGCATTCGTGATTTTTTTAACCACCGCAAATACATTATTATATATATAATAGCCGTTGCTTCTGTATAACACTTCCGGGCTGTACTCATCTTTCAGTTGAAGCCTTCAGTAAACAAACAGCCGGTTAGGCTTAATTTCAATTTCCGATATGGATCAGAATTTTTCTTACCTAAAAACTAATATCTTCTCCATCAAATCATGTTTGTTCAGCCTATTTTTCTATAAAACATTCAGAACTAAAAAAAATTGGATGCTTTTAGCTGTATATTTAACAGTTTTTAAAAATCTGTTTACTTTTGCGATGAATTCTGAAAGTAAGCAAACTTGAATGTGAATGAATCAAGTAGCTCAAGTATTCATATCGCTTAGTGAGCTGTAAAAAACTGGATGGCAGTCTACTACTCCAATCGCATGAAAAACTAAATAAATAAAAAATAATGAAAGGGTTTGCTTTTACAAGGTGTGGATTAAATGCAATATTGTTAGATAATTCGGGATATTTTTTAACTTTCATATACTTTTTCCATTATGACGTCATTATTAGTATTATGACGTCAAAATGACGGGTTACCTTCTAGTATACAACTGTGAGGTATACTCACAGTATACCTCACAATGCGGATATATTCCTGCCATTATATTATCAAGAAAAGAAGCCAATTTATCTGTTGTGAAAGTGATAAAGAAGTTTACACAAAACTATATAATTGTAGCCTGAATGATTAAAGAATGAAGAAAAGTATTAGTTTTCCAATACAAAAAAAAAAAAAGAGGCAGTTATTATAATTTTAAAAATATCTTTTAAAATTGAAATTTCTTTATCTGTAAATAGTAACAAATATATGCCTATAATTTATAATACCTACCAAGCTAGACAAAAAGGCACTTTAAGTTACTTATTCCCCACCGGTGTGTCACAGCACTCGACCAGGATTGCCACGAGATTTTTTTTTTGAAAAAACAAAAAAATATTAGAAGAGCCCATTTAAAATAAATATTAAGTTGAATTAATTACTTTCACGCCCGACAGATTGGGACTCAAATCGATGTCCTCGTTCCTGAGGTTAAATTCGCTACTTCACGTCCACAACTGTTAAGCTGGATATCAAACAATTGTACTCTATGCATCAGTCGCAATATAACAAGAATAAAACAAAACTCTTTTAAAGCCATATTCTTTGTAGTCCTCTTGTGTAATATTATACTGAATCCCATGGCTATTTTTTAAACTGCATTAATTCCTTCTCTTCTAATGTTTGTTACTTATATCCTTTAATAAATGAAAAAAAAACAGCAGTGGAGCAAGTATTTATTTGAACGTAAAGTTAACACATGTTACTGACACATAATTATTCCACTTGTTCAGTCTTCATAAAAGACTTATTATTTTTTTTTTAATAATTCATTATAACAATTGTTTCATTTTATTAATCATATTCTTTGTAATTTGTATTCTAATTGTGCTTCTGGTCAATAGATGGCATCACTATGTAACTTTATTTTACTTCAAGCTAATTTTTTTATTATTCTGTTGTTGCGAATTCGATTATGAGTAATGGAAAGAAAATGGCTAAGAAATGATTAATCTGTTGTAGTGTATATTCTATTCTAAGCAATGCCATGTAGGAATTCAAAAATCGCTATTTGGATGTGATTCCGTTTTTCTTTTTTTGTTAAAGATTCTGTGCAGATTATTGTTCAAACTGTTGACATTTTGCAGTCAATTATTCATTTTGTAAAACCTAATTCCGAAGGGTTATTCAGTGTGTCATGAATCCAACAGTTATGTTTTAAAATGAAGTCAATTATTAAATGCCTTTTAAGGATACACGCATGGAACTGAATTTTTTAATGTGGACTTATTCAAGTATTATTCAAGTATTATTCCCATTATGTTAAAGGTAAGCCATTAAAGTATTACCTTTATTAAAAGAAGTAAGAAGATTGATTAGTTGCACTTAAACAAGAACATTAAATATTTTTGTTAATGGATTCTTATACAGTCCACTAAGGTATAAAGTTATAGTATAAAGTTATATTAATAAAATAACTGACCCCACACCATTTTAATATTTAAAATTATTACAAAAAGATGCTATCGAGGGTGCCCCAATCGCATTCTAAAGGGTGCCACAAACATAAAAAAGTTGTGAATATTTGCTTTAAGTAAACGAATAGTCATGCAGATAACATCTGTAAAAAATTATCCAAATGATGTTTTTTTGTCTAGTTTACCTCAGGTGAATTTCAGATTTTTTTTTTTCAAATGGGAGGCGTTTGTCGCTAGACATTCACCCGAATGTGAATTAACGGGCAGACAACGCCTTGCAGACACCAGAGCAGTAGTGGCCAACATCGAATGCCGCCCTAACTCACACCGCAAGACTGCTGGCCATTCATTTAAGGGGGCACCATATAGGCGGGTAGCACTATATGGTGCCCCCTTAAGCCAGCCCCTAGAAGCCAGTCCGAGAACGAATCAAGTGACGAGACCAGAACACTTGACTATATTATATATATATTATTATTTGAAATTTTTCTTTTTCACAACAGAAAGAAATTTATGAAAAATGCCTTCTGAAAAAAATTAAAGTAATTTGAATTTAAAATAAAGGTAGCCATTATTACAAGGATTTTGAAGGGCTGAACATCTCTAATTATCTTCTAGGAAAGGGGAATTCGCTCAAAAGTTATTACGTCAATCCAACACAAAGGAACATTTATCACTCAGTGTAATGAAAACAGCATTGTTTAATCTTCATTGATTAATTGAGTCTCATGAATATATACATAAAAGGCGCATAAATGGGCATCTGGCGTGCAAGTTTTACAAGATTTATATTAAAAAAAACAGAGACTAATTTCTTGAACTATATGACGTACATTCTTCATACTGTGGATCTGGCATCCGAACTAAGAAATATATATTACAAGTCAATATTGATAATACTTTTTGCGTATTTTGCAAGTTCTCGCTTCTTTAAAATTGCTAAATTTGCAACAAAAAATGCTAACAATGAGTTATATATATATATTTTAATTACTAATGACCTTTCAATTGAAATTAACTTTTAAAATTTTGTTTTTGAGCGATGCATTTTCCACAACTATGGAATCAATGAAGTATTGTTTCTTAATCATTTTCTCTAGCTTTTTTTAAAATTTAAATCATTTTAATATGAAATCAATCATGTGAGATCTTATATATATATATATATATATATAAGAGAATTAGATATCCCTTTGACAGACATTATTATTTGTTTTGTTTAGTTTTATTTTATGTGTTTCGTAATATTAATGAAAATTTAAAGGCTTAAATAATTTTTAATATGTATAGGAATAGCTTTATATTTTTATGTATTTAATTTGAAAGGAATATAAAAATAATACTCCTGATAATTTATAGACTGTTTCAAAAATTTAGGGGGCACACAACCTTTGACTACTGGGAAATGACCCCAAACATGATCAAATTCGAGTTACTGAAACTCCAATAATATTAATATATATATATATATAATTTTTTTGTTTTATATCAAAATTACAAGTCTTCAGTTATATTTTATACAAAAATAGAACTTGTAAAGCCATAAATAATTTTTAGATTTTATTTTTAAATGTACACATTACTAAAAAGGGAAAAAAATCATTGGATGTTTCGCGCATCATAACATTAAGAAATATGCATACAGAAACTATTTTTTGGTCAAATTAAATTAATAATACACCCAAGTTTAATGTAAAACCAAAAAATATACAAAAAATATAGTTTAAATTGAAAAATTTACATAAAATTTAAAAAAATTTAAAATTTAGCAATTTTTTAAAACATTTTCAAGTGTAAAAAATTTTTTTACAAATTATTTTGACTTTTCTGGTTTTAGTGTGTAAAGAAGCTTATAATACAAGTCTGATAAAAATTTTGTGTGTCTAGCACACATAGTTTGGGAGTAACAGTGCGCGCAATCCAAAAATTCACATATTTGAGAAAGGTGAAGTTAAAGTTGGAATAACATGGCTATGGCAACAGAGTGAGCTTTACATAAAGTCTCATAACTCGAGAAATAATGCAAATTTTTTTATGCTGTTTTTTGCATATTGTTCAGAAATGTCCCAAAAATCAGAATATAGCAAAAACGAAAAATCGATTTTTTGAAGTTTTAAAGGTTGTGAGCCCCCTTAAGTAAAATAAATCTATAAAATAGTAGTAATAGGGTGAATTTATTAATTTTTTCTTGAATTAAAAGCTATCTCAGAGATAAAATAATAATATTTATGGTATTTCAGTGACTGGAAATAAGCAATGTAAATGAGATTGAAAGAAACATAAAAGTATTTTTTTTATAAAAAATGCTGCTTTATTTATACACAATGCTAATACAGAGACGAATAACCCTTTTAGGGCTGATTTTTTACAGAATGCTATGGTACAGTTATCTTACATGTGTCACCCGCAACCTTGGACCAGGTTGCGGATTTATGGCGATATGCATACTTATTGCAGTACGAGGAGATAAAGATAACGGATCCACCACCTTCTGCAAGCACATGAAGTCTCCTTTGACAAAAAAAAAAGCGACATCACCATTTGATGGCGAACGTGACACAAACGACAATACTTCATTTAAATACAAGGATGTGCTCATCACAGGGGTTTGTTTAGTCCATATACCGGCGTCGATTTTCGTTTCCGTCAGAAGATTTGAATAATACGGTAATTCCACTCGAAATATGTTGAGGTTAAAAATAAATCTCATGAAGTGAAAGACAATCACAATGGTTGCAGAGCCCGAAGAAATAAAGAGCGAAAGGAGAGCTGACAGTGGCTAGTAATCCCTAAAACGTTTAACCTTTTCCGTTGATGCATAGAGCTGCTTAGAGTAAAAAAAAAGTAAATGTTTTATACTCTCCTAATGTCTTGAACTAGCACCTGAGACTTAGACATTAGGTCAACAGTGTTACCAAGCAGAGAATATTTATTGCTGGAGAAATTATAAAGTAGAGCTTTACCGACAGTTAAGGATCAAGCAGAGTAAGGGATGAAAAGAATTTAGCTGCCTGACGCATGAAACAACTAAACATCGGAAACGTGTTAATGCCCACACGAATTCAAAGTGGAGTAACTTGAGTTATTCAGATCTTCAAATAAGGTTACAGAACATCATTGGTTGACTAATTTAACCTCTTCCAGGTCTTGGGGCTGGGGCTCCACCACCTTGCAATCTTGCAGCATAGGTCTGAATGAGGGGAGCTGCTCTCTGAATGTCTTGGTCATCCAAGAAAGCAACCTTGGGGTCTCCAAGTCTCAAGTTGTCGTTCAGGTAGAAGAAGGTGGGAGCTTCAGAGCAAGGGACGGAATCTTCAGGCATGGCACAGGTAAATGTCAGTTGATTAAACATCTGAAATTAAGATATTTTCTTAGATTTTGTTTGAAAACTCGATCACTGGTTATCAGATAAATAGATAGAAATCAGGTTAGCACGGAACTTGTTACGATTATGAAGATTTTTATTGTGAAACAAAAAAATTTCAGCTACTGAATTGCAATGCGAATTGTCTGCTCACATGTGAATTAAAATTTTAATTTTCTGAATTCAAATAACTTTCGTCAATTTACTAACTGAACAACTTACAGTATAGATTGATAGTCGCTTTTGTTTCCTTATATATTTTAGAATAAGGAAGAAAAATAATTTCATTTTGATTTCTTTAATAAATTATAGATTTAAGACCAATTTTTTTAATAAGGATATGCTTAAAAATAATATTTAAAACCTTTATTTTAATATACTCGTACGAAATTTCACATAAATTGCTTACGATTGAAAGTCTTTAGAAGTAATTGTCTGCAACTGATTATTAACGCAGATTATATTATTTTTGAATTATCGAATATAATCGATTTATTTTCGAATCTTAAAACTATCAGGATTCGAAATCTGAACTAAAAAAATTAGGATTTTATGGATAAAGTAAAATTTTCCACTAAAATTCAGTTCATTAAATTCATTACTTATATTCTAGAAAATTTGATTAAATGATTAAAAGTTATCTGTGACTTGCTAAAAAGCCTTTTTAAAACCGAAAACACCTAATAAAATGACGTTTTATTTCTTTTACTCATTCCCGACATATGTAAGAAATTGAAGGCTATTTTTGAATTGCTAAATTTTCGTTCAAAGTTCTGCTACGTTACATTCACCCATCGCTTAGTTTAGTATTTAATTTGAAAAGTATTTTCTAAGTTTGACTGAATGCGATAGTACAATTGCATGAGTTTAATTTAAAAATAAATGACTCCTTCAGTGAACTTACTGTCTGGTTGCCGCAAAGGAAGCTGTATTGCTGAGTTTGAGCTGAACCATCCTCTTCAACAATAGTATTGCAGACGTGGAAGATTTTGCAGTCGTTTTCAGTATCAGCGAAGTAACCTACGGCATTCTGAGGACAGGCAAAATTGGTTCGCACACTACCAACTAGAAGATCAGCACCGTCGGGGAGGTCAAAAGCTTCCCTCTTGTTCTATAGAACAAACATAAACAGCCATTACTTTTAGATTTCATTAAAAATGTTATTAGATAACGTTTCAAACACAATAGTAATTTAATTGACGATTTTTTATAATACAGACTGGTGATAGTTAAATTTAGCCGGATATGGTATGAATTAGTGATCTTATTTCAGTGATTCGAATTTCGGATAAGCTCTAAAATCTTTTGTGTACAATGATTATAATTACTTTAACGTTACGGATAACGAGCGTTAACTAAATAGCGTTTACTGGCCATCTGTCTTTAAGGTTTCAGTGAGATATAATAGAACCTTAAACATAACTATAAGTAATAAAATTTGCATGCACTTACACTGAAAAATATTTTAATGCTAGAGGAAAACTTGCTTTATGCAATTTGACATTTCTTTGGGTGAATAGCAAACAATTAATTAGGTACATACAATATGGAATTTAATAAATTTGTTGCTCATTTCTTAGAGAGTAACACTAACTTTAGGTACGAGGTAGACAACATGTTAATTCATATATTGAGGTATGTTGTGTATTACTATAAAAACTAATTTTTCTTACCCTGGATTTGGCAGTGACGGTGGCAACGATTAATAAAACTATAAGAGAACAAATAAATATAATTAATAACATCATCACAATTTCAAATATTGATCTTTTATTAAACAACTTTTTATAGGTTTAATTAATTGTAGACTGATGATTTGTTGTACATGTCATTTGAATAGATATGCATGTTTATTTGCGCATTTGCTGATCATTCCTTAAAAAAATTCGTGCTTAGCGCAAATAGGTGTTTTAATTTATAATTTTCTTTCATTTCCAGTTATCTAGTGTATTTAATATGCTCAAATTTAAAATTGTAAAAGCTTAGAAACCATAGTCTTGAAATTCACGAATAGAATTTACGTTACGCTGATCAGTTTTGGAGAAAAAATTGAGAATTAAGATTTTTCAATACAGGTATACCTCTCATCTGATATAGAAAATAAGTAAGAGAAACTTCTCAAACCTGGGAAAATAAAGGTTTGAAAGTATTTGCTATTTCGGATTATAACATTTCCTAATTTTAGAAGTTAAAACCTAAAACGTGAGTAGTTTCATAAGTATTAAACTTTATTTATTTATTTATTAGAAATGCCCGAAAGATTGGCTATGACGCCATAAGTTCACAGTAAAGGGCGAGACTGCTTGCCATTCCTTTAAGGGGGCACCTTATAGGTGGCCAGCATTACCCCCTACAAACCGGTCCCGTAATTTAAAACCGAGTCAAGTGACGAGACCGGAACACTTCACTCCACACCTCTAGAGGTAATTTTAAGAACTTGGAGGATATTTTCAGCCACGACAGATTTTACGTTCACCGGCCACCATTAGTGAACACGGTGGTGGATTTTGTCAGCGACCGGCATCGAACCAGTAACCCTCAGATCACTGGCTCGACGCTTAATACAAAAGCAAGCTGTTATCATTTCCTACTTTCTTTATACGATATTTGAAAAGGATTAATAATAATTATTTTTTTATATACAAGTAAAATTAGAGCAAATTCTAAAATAAAACTTTTTTGCAGTATTTAATGTATTTTGAATTATGAATTAACAAATGCCGGCTTAGTTTTATCGTTTTGAAGACTGTATAACTAAGCAACTTCATACTGGAAGTCATATCAGTCAGCAATTTTGAAAGTATGCTGGTTTCAAAATGCTTTTAAATAAATTATTATGCTCCTTTATAAAAAAAGTAATAAAGAATAACGACATTTTTCCTTGCTAAAAATATTATAAGTTTGCTACCTAAAATATGCATATTTTAAAGTGATACTTACCGCAGAAGGCAATGGATTTCATTTTGATGTTAGTTGTCTGTAAAAGAGAAAAGTAATGTAAAAATAAAATATCAGAGGTTAGTTTAAAACTAAATTTATCTCTTTATACCTTAATATGTAGACAGAACTAATTTTTAACTTTTAATTATATATATCCTCAGAATTAGTTATTTTTCAGGGGGCATGTTAATATGTATAAATTAAACAATTTCTTGGGATAGTTAGTCATTATTTTGATTAAATTTCATTTTATATTAAATGTTTTAAATACATAACACTACAGCTTTTTCAAATGTTATATGAAGCTTTTAAGCAGAAAAAGAAAGATTCCATATATTTTTATTGAGAAAATCCAGACTGGATGCTTGTACTGGAGCATCTGACCATGGGTGACCTAACAGGGTTGTAGAGTTATGACACTGATATTTGAGCAAGGGTCAATATTAATAAACTTTCTTATTTCCTTAGATCGAAAATCTTCTGTTAAATAGTTAGATAGCGTATTCATGATAGAGATTGATTATTACTAACAGTTATAAATCTGTAGAAATTGTAACAGATAACGCTGTAGAAGTGTAACAGATAAAATTACATAAAAGCCGAATTAATGCAGCCCGGCTAAAAGCTGGTGATATTTTTTTACTTCGTTTTATGGAGTCTTTAGACTTATTTATTTTATTAAATTAATTTTACGAAGAGTGTTAGATATTAAAAAATAAGAGAGTAAGTGCAGTTTTAATTTGCAATTAAGGAATTTAGCTAGCTAGCTAAACTTATAAAAAGATTAAAGGATTAACATTAAAAGATTAAAAGATTGCAGAGCATAAAAATATTAATATGCTTTACTGTTAACAGAAATATCATGCAATCTAAATGGTTTAAACAGAAGAACCCTTTCAAGATATTAGTCATAAAAAGTTAACAGTTTCTAATAGTCTACCATTAAATAGAAATCATGTTTTGAATTTAATATATTCATGACGTAAAGGACGTATCTATGCATAACAAGTTTGATAAAAAGCGAAACCCGCAAGTCTAAATTTTTTATCATAATTGTAAACTGATTATTAACGTGAAATTTACGTACTTAAAACTTAAAAGACTTATGTGTTTAATTTGGAAATACTTTTTAAAGCTAAGATTGAATTTTATTAGAAAGGAAGGAAGGATAGAAATCAATAAAAATAAAAAGATCCATTTTGAACACACTTTAAACCGATTAGTAAACATAATATATTATTTTTCTATATCTAGGGAACCCCAGAAATATTCCATAAAATTTACTTAAGGTTATATAAGAAATACTCGCATGTGCTTATTTCTCAAAGACGGACAAATATTGAAAGGACAAAACTTTAGGCACATTTTTTTTTCTTGCAGAAAATGACTGTGCCTCAGAAATATTTAGGTGATTTCAAGCGGCATGGGGCAATACTTCTCATTATTTTTGAGTAATTTCATATTTTTCATTAAAATATAGGCAAAGAAAAAACCACGCAATGTGTAATAAAAAAAGGTATTTTGATAGGAAAAAAATACAAGACTTTTGAGAAAATGCTCGAAAAATGGTAAGGAAATGGAATGTTACAACTTTTCTCAGAAAATTACGAAGTCGGGATCAAAATGGACTCTTTGGACTTAAGAGTACCATCTCACGAAAGAAAACATAAATCGGTCTCTATACTTACGAGTGTGTTGAGAAGTTATCCTCTGAAGTAACTCTACCAATTCTTGGAGAGAAGAAAGGATGTGAGATACCTCATCTCTGATCCCGCAGTCCTATTTATACTCAAATTCAAACGCATCTTCACGTGCAATCGTCGGACACGTGCTAAACAGCCAATGGCCGGCCAGGGAAAAGTGTGCCAGGGTGGGCGGAACTGAGATGTTCGGACAAGTGGCATCTTTCGATTCTTTTGTTGTTACTTTTTGTTCTTTCCTTTAGGCCGTTTTCTCCTGAAACTTTCTCTTATTCATTTCTCTGTAGAAGGGCAATTTTTGTTGTTAAAATGGTATTGAGCAGAGACTGCGTAATGGATGGGTTGGGAAACTGCCCTGTGCTTAGGAGTTAGTAAATATTCATATTTATGCATTAAAGCGTTGCCTCATAAAATTTTCCGGTATAATTGCTCTAGCACAGATAGAGCTATCACGATCAAAATAATTAACATTGACTAAAAATTTGGATTGCTGAAATTGTTGATGTTCAATATTAGAATTTTTTTTTTCATTTGGGTACTTTTGCATTTAATGAATAAGGAATTATTTAAACAATGCATACCGAGTAAAATGTCAGTTGATTTTTTATATTGTATTTAAATATTTTTCCTAAATATTAAAATCATTTAATTTTTGAAGAATAAAATATCATTACAGAAAACATAAACACAAGAAGCAATTTGGTTATGAAGAAACTGCTTTTAGGCTCTTTACAATAACATTACAATTATTAAAATTTTTGACAGATATTTAAAAATGTTTGTTAAATATTTGTGTGTCAAATACATACATTTTATTTTATAACTGTACATTGTGTATTTTTCTGTTTGTACTTATCCCATTAATTTTTTTCAAAAATTAACTTTTGAATCAATCCGTTTTTCTTAACATAAATAGATTCATAGACATAAGAATCATGGCTTATTGAAACTCTTGCAGTAGAAATATGCAATTTTTAACATAAAAAATCTTTAGAATGTCATTCTGTATGCAATTTTCATATCTTTTTTAAATAATACATGCAATTTTAAGGTGACTGCCTACGTTGAAAATGTCATATTTTGACTATTTTGGTCAATTTTATTTTTTGCAAGAATCGTGTAATTCAATCTTTTCTCCTTTCAAAACTGCTTTGATTTTCAATCTACATCAATTAGAAGCAGAGTTATAGCTATTTTAAAAAACATTGTCTGCTACAAATTGAAGTAACAAACAACTTTAAATGCGTTTTTCTCAGAATTATCTTTTTTAGCACAAATCTCTACCGCTTTCATGATATTTCACATAATATTGCATATAATTTGATAAAATTATCGGGAAATGTTTCAGATGATATTGTTAATGAAATAACGCACAATAATTCATGTATAATAAATAGATTTTTATTTGGGGCTGTTTTTATAAGGAAAGGAATGACGAATCGGGGAAAATTTTCATATTGAAACATAAAATTTTCTGTATTATTTTTGAATTTTTGCATTTCTCTTAGATTGTGGGTCATTTTGAAGATAACTGTCATATATGTATCATGTGTGAGAAGGAAATATAAATAGTAGCATTAGAATTTTGTGCAGAGTGATAGGCGTTTTAGCTAAATTTCATTAAAAATTACTTCAAATTGACCAATTTATAAAAAGTATGGTATTTGCAGGCAAGTTTTTGTTTATTTTTTAATTTTTAAATGCTATTTTACCATAAAAGACCAAAAAATCATAAAAAATAATTTTTTAAAAAATTGGCTCCGAACGTAGGCAGTCTCCAAAATAATATATATATCTAAAGAAATGCACAGAAATGGGATTAAATTCATGCATATAATTATTAAGAGCGTTAAGTGAGCCTAATATTAGAGTTCCAATTTTATCATTCTAAGAACTATACCATATTTTAACAACTTCATGTAAACAGGCACGCACGTAATTTACTTCACGTAAGTATGATAAAATTGAAAACGATTGGTAGTTATAAGATTCCTTCAGGTTAATTAGCACTTACATATAATCTTAAACGAAAATCTTATTTTATTAAGTTTGAAATTAGTGTAAATTTAGTAGTTTTAAAAATACTCTTTTTGCCTTCATTCGTATTTTTTTTGTAAAAGAATATTAGAATTAATAATTAAAAAAAGAAGTAGGTTTCTTAACTGTATTCATATGTCTTACAAGGACAACAGTTTCTGATAAATTTTTCAAATTATCCCGACAGATTCCCGGAGGGAAATCACTAGACAAATAGACAATGACTCTGTCATTATTTAGCTTTAAATATAAGAAAATTGTGTTTAAATGTGCATTTTGTTGGAATGTTTACAGGCGAAATAAAATCATGCAGTCATCTGCAGTGTAAAGAACATTGTTATATCTGTCCGTGGATATTTATTACAAAATTGTCTAGATAATAAGCATTTACCCCCATTGTTGTCAAACCTTTGATACTTGCTATTTGTCTGAAGGTTATATGAAAGCCAGTACAAATGACAGCTGAAAAATTTTCTTGATATTTATATGTTAAATACCTATTCATCAAACAAAGTGCAGACAAATATTTTCAGGTGTTTCGAATATGAAAAGGGAACTGTTTACCAGATAAAGAGAACAACAAAACTACATTTCACAAGGTAAATTTGTGGTAAGAGGTTTAGAAGTTTTTGGCTTTAAATTGCATAAAAATTAATCCAAATTTTAAGGTCGATTATACAATGTTTTAGTATATTTTAACTTTTAAGAAAAAATGCATATATATACAGTAACCACCGCTTATAGTGATCAGTGGTTATAAGAATCAACCGTTTATAAGAATCAATATCGCGAAAACAAAAACAAATGTACTATTTCCATGTTAAAATTTTCGCTTTAAAGAATCAATCCACCGGTTTTAAGAATCAGTTTACGCTCTTCGCTTTCCTTTCATTTTTCAAAAAAAGCCAATTAAACTCTCAAAAGGCACGAAGTTCTTTCTTTTTTTAAAAAGAAAGATTGATAAGATGGGATATAATATAGTCATAAAATTCATCCCTTTCTTTGTTAGACATATCATAATAGTTTCCCCTTAAACGCTTTAGCACAACACTGCCCTATTAGCTTGACCCGGGGGCATCTTTACCCGTCCGGGTCCGATTTCACTTTTCTCCACTGACAAACAAAAATAGGGACTCATTTTTCCCGCCTCCCACATCCTGGTTGCGGCGTCCTGGACCCTGAAACGCGTAAATCTTCGGCAAAGTGTCCACTATCACTTAGGCAAACGTGGCATTAGTAGATTCAGCACGTTATCAAACCTTGAAACGTAACCTACAAGGTGAATCTTCGTCTTAGACTATTAGTATTGAAAGAAGTATAAACAACCTCCTGAAAACTTCATTACGTCAAACTACCATAGAAAATTTTTTCTTGCTCCCTTCCTGTAGTTGAAATGTTAAAACTGTTAAGCAGGTATGTTGTAACAAATATTGGATTTTTCTTCTCTTACTATAATCATGTGTATCTACTTATAGGTCTAAAAATTAAGTTGTATTTTTAAAATTATAAAAAATAATTTTAATAAAAGATAATTAACGTAAATTACAGAGTATTTTACGGTAAATTATCTAATATATGTATATATAGGTGTGCGTGTGCCTGTCCAAAAACCTAAATTTCGGCTATAAGAATCAACCGCTTATAAGAATCAAAAACAGTAATAACAAACGTGATTCTTATAAGCGGAAATCACTGTATATATATATATATATATATATATATATATATATATATAATATTATTAGGCCATATGCTTGAAAAATCTAACATACTAGAATTATTTTATTGAACTGAAGTGATAAATGTTTAAACGATGTCATTTTATCGTTAAATATTTTCCTAAGAGGAATGTTTAATTAGATAAAATTTTAAAATCATTTTTTGGCAATTTCACTCATTATTTTACTTAACGTAAATTTATTTTTTACTTCCATTTCCTCATAATATTAAAATTACCTTCTGGTATACACTTGAAGTAATCATTCGACTCCATTCTAGCGCCAGGATGTAAATTAGAGAGCAAAATACTGTATTGAAAAACTGATCCGTTTGAAGGAAAAGCAACATTTACAGGTACATAATTCCCTTTTTTCAATATTTAGTATTCAAAATACAAATATGAAATTCTTTTAAACTGAGCATAACGGAGTTAAAAATACGATGAAATGATTATAAAGAGTGATAAAAGAGCTCTAGGGCAAATTCCCAATTACTTTAACACGAAAGAGAAGAAAAACACCCTATAATTTCAAAGTAATTTCAAAGACTTTTTAACGCAAATAACCTGTTTCTTGTTCCATACAGAGATCATTTAAACCTTTACAGCTTTTCAGTGTCACTTGTAAGGATTTCCTCTCCAATAAAATGACATATGAATGCAAAAGATTGCTTTACAAAAAAGCAAATATACTATTTAACATGCAGATCAAAGATGACCTTCTGAAGTATAAAGAAAACCCCCTGCAAAATCCAGGTTTATGATGTTTTGAAGAGACCCATTAAATCTTCTTCGACTCATAGTAGCACATCAAGCATATATTAAATTTTTAATGTAAACAGATCACGTTACGTATTGCTTTTCAACTGAATACATTACGCTGCAGAGAGAGAAGCGTTATTTTACTGTTATGGAAATTAGTAGACATCTTCTGTATAATATATTTGTATTTTGATACTAAAGAGGAGTGTCATGTGGAAATAGCGTGGGCCTTTCGGAAATAGGGAAGTTGTGCTCAGAAACAACAACAAAAAAAAGCAATTTAAGTGGAGATGGTAATTATGATACGTAACGATTCCTTTTTCAATTCCACAACAAATTAAAAAGGGGTGGCTACATATCAAAAACTAATTAACAGTTCCGTCCGAGACCCATTGGCAGGACTGTTGCAATGAACAATCCATCGAACAATGACAATTTGTGAATTGTACGGGGAACGTGGTTGTGGTCCATAATTTTTCTGTAATTATGATCTTTACTTATATATAGTCGAATTTTTTTTTATTTGAAAGAAACTGCATTTCGATTACTTTAATTTTTTTGATAATGCAATTAAATACTCTGTACAAAAATATTATACGTACTGAGAAGAAATACTGTTGTAAAGAATGTTTTTGTTATAAGGAGTCTAAAAACCTAACATATCCCAAAACATAAATATATATCTCCTGCTTCATATTTTCCGTATTTTATGCTTTGTTTCACATTTAGTAGATGATTTTGAGTACCAAACTCATCATGCAATTTAGTCTCGTCAGTTTTCTGAAGAGTCACGTTTGATAAATTATATAAGCTTTCTAGTCTGCATTCTTAAATACGTCATACTTGAAAATGTTTCAAACTGATAAGACGGTAAAATTCGTTTTATTATACGTTGCGCACAATGTCCATAAAATTCAAGCCTTCATAAAATAGATAAGAAGTTGCTTGACCACACATCTTCCGACTAGGAGGTATGAATTCCATCTCTGAACTTCTTTCTTATGTTTTGAGTAGACCATTGAACACGCCACACTGAAATAAAGGACAAATTTTAAAAATTGGAATTCCCAGTCTTTTTCTTTCTTTTGGAGTACAAAGTACTGAAACTAATGTTTCCCAAAAATCTTAAGTTTTCTAACCTTACAAACACAAGTTCTTTTGACATTATTAGTTGACATAAAGACATATTGGTGACATATTTTTTAAAGAAAATTGAAACTATTCTCTAAAAGTTTGTGAGAATACTAAATATTGATGGCGGCTTAGTAAAGCTTTACTGTGTCTCAAGATATTTATCTTATTGCCCAATAAGCTTTGAAAAAGATAGTAACAGAGGCATTTATTTTCATAATAGATAGTGATAAAGTGAAGTTTTAGTGCATGTTTAATATCTATGTTTATCAGCGCATTTTACAGTAACTAATGGTCCCACAGTTAGCTGTCAATAAGCCAGATATTTAAAATAAACTTATTATATAGTTGAAAGTTTTATCTGAAGTCAGCTCAAAGAATTTATAAAATTTATCTTATATTGCAGTAATGATTGTTTGACAAAATATTAAAGTTTTATTTTATAAAGATGGAAAACCTTTTCCATTAGTGAATTTTTGATGATGGTCTTAACAATTTTAAATAATTCCTAGCAATTAAAGTGTAAAATACTGCAATGAACTATGTTTGGTTCAAGCTAAGTCGAACAAACAGATTATGTAGTATCCCTCATCCGAAGTCTGGAATCAAAGTTTTTTTTAAGAATATTTTGGAACATTTGCACTTTCAAAATAAGATATTTTTGATAAAAGATATAAGTTTATATACAGTCTATTAATGTTTCATATGAATCTTGAGCAAATAGTAAGATGGTAATTTTTGCAATATTTTTCTCCCATTTTTTTCACATGAAAGTAGTGCAAAGTTGGTGTGCAGTAAACTACTAGCGAGATTATGTGTCACAGCAGCAGCTACCGAGAGGTTAATCTAACCCAGTTTGGCATCACCAACGTTCTGGACTCTAAATATGAATACAACTGTTTCACAGTCATTTATTATGTTATTGACTCGTAAATTATGAACATTTAAAACGACTTATCGCATATATGCTAAGTCAGGCATGGAACTTTTATATGAACGTCACGTCATAACTTTACGTCATAACTGTGAAGTCAAGCAGTTTGAAATAATGGGTATTTTAGATAGATAATATCTGGACAAGGATTACTCAACAAGGAGTTTATTTTAACTTTTGGCGTGTTGATTCAAAAGTGTATTTAAGTTAAAATAATATAACTTACAACTCTCTAGTGCCAATATAGTATCTTTATTAATCCTAATACTTGACCGAGTGAGCATCTAAGTGGAGAGGTGAAAGAATTGCAACATTGCGTATGCAAACAATCAATCAATATATATATATATATATATATATATATATATATATATTGGTGTATAAAAATGATGCAAAATAACTAAAAGGCCCAAGTATTCAAAAATACTTGTTACATGATCTCCGGGGAAAATGGCAAGATGATAAAGAAGTTTTTGGAAACATTTTTGGTTGTTTCATGGGGTATAGTTAAAAGAATGGGAATCTAAAAAACTTTATAAGAAATTTCAGCCTTACACTCAAGTTTATTTCATAAGTAAACTAAATAAAAGAAAATATCGTTGATTAAATTCAGTGCTGCAATAAAGGTACAAAGCGAGGAAGAACTTTAAATAACCTGAGTCGAAACAAAATTGTAAAACGCAAAATCTTTTAATGTTTAACAAACCGTTTTACGTTTGTGAAGGTATGTTACTACTCCATTATCTACAAGTATAGAAAACTGATGAATGTAATTTTTAAGCATGGTTGTTGTCTAAAAGGACCTTTTCACAAAACAAACTTGTATCGGAAATTATTGCTTCTCTAACGGAAACGGTCCGACCATATAACACCAGCACCTCTGCAGGGATTCTGCGGTATTGATTCTATGCCAACTCGATAATATTTTCAACAGTATTTGGAACGAACAGGTTTTTGGATGAGCAAAAACTAGATAATCCATCAAGATATTTGATTGATTATTACCTGTCAAATCGTTCTAGTGATTCTACCATTTCCAGGATTCATTGTCAACCTGTTCCGGACAATTACGTATTTGTAAAACCAGACTATATGCACATAACAAGACTAAGATCGAGACTTTACACGGACTTAACAATGTAGCATTAAATATAATAGAATGACGTATTCTTTTTTGTTTCTGACACATATTACTGAGTTTTTTTTTTAAAGAAAATTGAAACTATTCTCTAAAAGTTGGCGAAAACACTAAATGATGATGGCGGCTAGGTAAAGTTCTACTGTATCTCAAGAGATTTATCTGCAAGGAATTGGAGAATAAAGGAGTGAGAAAATTTTGACTCTTGAATTTGTAGGACATATATAAGTGTATATCTATGGTGCTCGGTATAAAGGACTTAAGTCAAAAACAGAGATTTAAATATACCAAGTTATTAGTTTTTATACCAATCACAGAAAAAAATTTTTGACTTGAGTCTTTTGTACAAAGAAATGTACTTTTTTACACAAAATTGATAGAGTCTTATCAAGTTGATTGACTCTATCTTTCTCAAGAGTCTTTTATACAAGACTTTTATACAAGTCTTTTATACAAGACAAAAGATTTTTGTTCGTTTTTTATCAATACTAACGAAAATCACTTTTTTGTACTTAAGGCCTTTATACCGGGCACTATACATATAATACCCATACTATTGGGAAGGAGGGAGTTTGTGATATATCTTATAAATAGGAAATTTATTTATAATATTCCTTCGGAATCTTCATATATATATTCCTTCCTCAAATCAACCAACACACACACACGCAAACAAACAAACACACACACACACACACACACACACACATATATATATATATATATATATATATATATATATATATATATATATATATAGTGGAAGCTAGTTAATTCGAACTCGGATAAATCGAACATTCGATTAATTCGAGCTAATCCAAAGGCCCACAAAAACTTGCATTGGAATTAATGTTAAAAATATCTCATTAATTCGAACAAAATTTTTATCATTTCGGTAGTTAGAACTAAAAAGTTTGACAAAAAAATTCTTTTTCCTCGTTTAACGGAGAAAATACACTCTGTATTTATTATTTTGTGTGTCAAAATCATCTGTATTTCTTTTCTGTGTAAAGAGGCACATGCCTAAATTCCTAGACTATTGCATTTCCGCTGAACATTAGTGGCTATTGTCCTTCTTATCAGTGCTTAACGGACAAAGCGATTTTCCGTTATTTGTATGGATTTGCTTAGAATTTCAGAAAAACCAGTCTTTACTACAGATTCTAGGGAGCTTCGTCAGTTATGCCTGCAGTGCAGACAAGTTAATGTCATATAATTTTTCTTTCTCAATGTGCGGTGTGAACGTGCAAAAATTCAGGATGTTTACACGTGGAAAGTACAAAACCCTAACTTTGGAGACAAAGGTAGAAATTTTAAATAAAGTAGAGAATGGCGAATGTAAAAGAAAGCTGACTATGAAATTAAAAAAAATACCTTGTCAACTTATTTGAAAAACAAGGAGTCAATTTTAGATTCATGGGAAAAATCAAAATTTTCTAGAGGAAGGAAACGCATGAGAAATGCGTCCCAAGAAGATCTAGAAAAAGCTCAACTGCTATGGTTCCAGGATGTTAGATCTCAAAATTTTCCGATAAATGGACCCCTAGTGCAGAAGAAGGCTGATGAATTGGCAGGTCGAATGGGTATTGAAGATTTTAAATGCAGTGATGGATGGCTTTCTTGATTTAAGTCAAGGCACAATATTTCTTATCAAACTGTATGTGGCCAAAGGTCTGATGTAAACGAAGACGTATGCACTAATTTCGGTAGGAAACTGCCAGGGCTTTTCTCTACTTACCTGCCGAAAGATATTTTTAATGCGGATGAAACTGCATTTTTTCATAAACTCTTGCCAAACAAGACATTACATTTTAAAGGGGATGCTTGCGTAGGATGTAAAAGCAGTAAAGAGAGGATTACAGCTTTAGTTTGTGCTAATATGGATGGGAGCTAAAAGCTTAAATTATTAGTGATTAGAAAGTCCAAGAAGTCTTAAAGGAATTAAAACACTGCCACTTGGTTATGTATCCAATACAAAAACATGGATGCCACAAGACATCTTCAGTAACTGGTTAAAAGGAATAGATAAGCAGTTTTCAAGGCAAAAGCATAAAATGATTTTATTTGTGGATAACGCAACCTGCCACAATAACCTACCCGAACTGAGTCCCATACAGGTTGAATATTTGCCGCCAAACATAACTGAAAAGCTACAACCAATGGATCAAGGAATCATTCAGAATCCTAAAACAAATTGTCGCAAGAGACTCAAGTAGATCATTTTTCTTTAGATTGTGGTGAAAATTACGACATTACTCTGCTGACAGCTATAAATGATCTATACGCCGCATGGGATGATGTTAAAGAAAGCACAATTAGTAATTGCTTTCGTCATGCTAAATTCATGCACGCCGAAGAGAGCAATCATATCGAAGAATGTGACGATATTGACACAGATTTTTCTGAATTAAAAAAATGTAACTGTCATAACGTTACTTTTTCTGATTTTGTAAGGGTGGATGAAGACATGGAAGTCTGTGGAAAACTGAGCGACGATGACATAATAAAATCTATCCGAGAAGATGAAATAGGAGAGACCTTATCTATATCAGAAGAGAATGCAGAGTCTATTAAGCGTCATAATGATCAAGCCTTAATGGACTCTATTAAACTCTGAAAGCATTTATTCAGAAGGAACCTTCCTCTGAAAATGAATTGAAATGTTTACTTCAAATCGAGAAGCTGACTGAACAATGTAGGCATCATAAACAAAACCAAATATCCATTTTACTGTTTTTCCCAAAAGTGTAATTCATATTTTTAATTAAAGTTTACTTTCTACTGTATATCTTCTGCTTCATTTTATGATTAAGGTAAGTCTGTATTGCTTTTTAATATGTTTTATTTTAGATAACATAGTATAATATATTTTATAGGGTTATACATACTAGGAATTTTTTTCTTCAGTGATACACTTTCAAAGTTATTTATTTTCTCTTAACATCGGATAATTCGAACTTTTTTCTGAGAATCTTTGAGTTCGAATTAACGAGCGTCCACTGTATATATATATATATATATATATATATATATATATATATATATATATATATATATATATATATATATATATATATATATATATAAATTTTGGATGCATTGTAGGCTCTTTAAAATTTAAAATATAATTTTCTAGAAATCTAAAACCATTTTAAACCAACATACTTTATATACCTAATGTTGCAGTGCTGGTGTAATCAAATTATATATAAGGTATTCTTAAATTAAAGAAAATATTATTCACATATCTCTTGAAATTCCGATTTCTGTATAATCGAAGCTGCCTTGGTGTGTGAATCATATTGATATTGTAGGGATAAAAAATGGATATCATTATTTAACGTTGTAAAATTTGTTTTACTTGTCGTAACAGATATCAAAATATCCCAAAATACACTACAGGATATTTTGTAGTAAAATACTTTCTTTCTTATAAACTGCATTTACGCTAATATTATACAGGAAAAATATCATATCAGCTTTTATTAACGTGTTATAGGAATAACATTTTACCATAGAACTAGAAATTTAGTATGTAACAACTTTATATATACGAGAGAAAATACTAGGTTGGTTTTATGGATAAGCCTGATGAAAGTTACATCGGTTCTTATAGAACAGAAAATTTCAACTTTATAGAATAAAATTTTCAAGCAAACCGGATTTTTAAAGAAAAGGAAAACTGATACTTTTGCATTTTTATAATTTATATTCCAACTTTTAACTTTCTTCATATTTCTTCATAAGAGCAAAACTAGGAATTTATTGGGATTTTGAAACTTGGAAGAAAAATTAGACATTGCATTTCCATATTTCAAAGCATATTTTAGAATTTGATCAATATGATTAATTTGTGCAATGGAAAACATAGCGTTTTTTATTTTTATACGTTAGAAAAATCTCTTCCGATTCGCTTTTTTATGGTAAGATGGCATGAAGGGAAAGTTGCTAGGTTTGAACGCAAACGGTTTTTTCTAAAGTACAATCATATTTTAATCTATACTCTTTTTTCTAGAATACAATCATATTTTAATCTGCTCTAAAGGATTTTAATTTTATCCAGTGTGAAATTATGAATTTCTCAGACAGGGTTTTTGATATCTGTTTTTGAGTTTTCAAAGTACAGTAAGTTGTAAATTTATATATTATAAAGCATTCAAGGCGAAATTATTAAGATAAAATTGATAAATCTTTAAATTTATTAATAAAGCTTCTTAAACTTTTCCCTTTCGCATTTTCTAATTTTCATTAATTTTGAGCCCTTAATGCGACATTATATACTTTTTAAAAATGAGTGCGATTCAAAGTTTAGGTAAAATGAAATGTGTTACAGAAAATTTTGTTCTCTCAATCTTAATAACAAAATACTTCCCAATACTAGTTATACTGCTGTCGATGATTTTGACGAGTGAAAGCACAAACTTAAGAACATCATAATATCCAGTGGGTAGGTAATTATCGCAAAGGAAAACGTTTAATTTCGAATCATGCAAAGGGGCAAGTGTTCTTTGTGCTTAAATAACATTTATTTTCTTTTTAATATCAAAATACTCCCAAATGATTTTTCCATAAGTTGTATAAAGGCCTTTCATTTCGAATATTATTTCGAAAGGCCTTTTATATCTAATGTATTATTAAGCAGGAACACCATAGAATAACCCAAGTTAAAACGTACGAAAATGACGAGTTTTTCGATTAATATTTGATATAAAATTTGTGCTTTTATTTTAAGGCAAGTTATTGTATTTTCACTTAATAAAACTGACAATATAAAAATATTCTTCGCAATGCGAAATACAATTGGATTGAGATTGCAAGTCACTTTCAAACGTGCACTTTCTCTCATTCCCGCTGCCTTAATTGTGCTGTCACATTTTTTTATAAGGCTGGCACAGCTGCCCTCTGTGTATTCATTTATTCAACATCGAAACTCATACTATTTTCATGTTAAAGTATTTGCTCTGTCAGCATTTACTAAAAAAAACCAATAAAACTACGCTAAAAGCACCATAATATACTCGCTACAATGAACATATTTCACCGGTGGGAACACGCTCCTCTTAACTGTAAGCCTGAGGAATGAGAAAGCAAGTCAAAGGTTAATGCAGACAGAGAGCTCAGTGATTTAAGGCCAGAATCGTCCAGGTCGCACAGTGAAAACATTATTACCGATACTAAAGGAAAAACCAGATTTGCTCCAAGACGAAACTTTGAAGCAAAATGGCTTTAAAAGGCTAAATTAAAACAACAAAAGCAAAAAATAAGGTTGAAAAATTGTCCCCGCTGAAAAACAAAAACAAAAAACAAAACCTGATGAAACTTCGTAATTAAATGTCTAGATCTTGAAATAAAGGTCAGGAATGTCAAGAGAGTCGAGAGGTAAGGACGAGTTGGGTGATCTTTTATTTTTTGTTTGTGGTAGTTATTGAAAAAGCCCCCCTGGAGTTTGTGACCCATTTGGAAGATGATTCCGGTAGTGGTGAGCATTAAATGCTATGTTGGCCTTCATCGCTGCAGGTGTTTCTAGAAGTTATCCAGCGGAACCTTTAACAACCAGGATAGTAATCTATTGATTGGAATCCCTATTAGCATAGTAGTCTTAAAAAAATAGAAAGTGCGGGTATTTTGTTACCGTTTTCAAGCATGATGGATTGATTAACTTTCAGATGAGTGAACTAATTGCTTAAAGGGTTTTGAAATCTATAATGATTTCGACCTTTCTTCTTTAAATAAAGAAATGGTTGAATTACATGGTGTTTCTTTATTAAACCATTCAAAAGTCGTCTATTAATGTGGAGAATTCTGCTCGACATAAGACATATAGATCTTACAACTAGGAAAAATAAAAAAAAAATCGTATCATTAGTTTACAGCTTAGATTTGAGAACCAATTATTGCACTTGAAAAAAATCATAAAATACAATGTTATAAAACTCCTTTTTAAATAGATATTGAAAATATATTAACTTTTCTCATACAACTGTATTTTTAAAATTTTGTCAAAATCATTTGTTGAAGACATAGTAAAATCTTTTCCAACTTTTCGAATGACACTGAATGAAAATTCAACTAATTTTGATGTGATGGCAAGGAACATTTACACTCTGTGAAAAATAGTGCATAACACAGTTTTGTAACACTAACTAAAATAGTTTAGAAATAAAGGGAGTCCGGGTTAAAAGTATCCAAAAGTTATGGTTTATTTTTACGGAACTACCCATTAGAATTAAAAAAAATATTTAAATCGAAAGAACATCTCACAAAGTTTTAGTATCAATCATAGATGTCGATCATAGTATCATAGATTTAGATATGTGCCCCTTTTGTAGCACGACAAACGTCTAAATGGTAATCCAGTTCTCTCCAAGTGTTTTGTAGCATATCAGGTCTTATTACACGAATTGCTTGTATGATACGTTTCTCCAACTCAGCCACAGTTTCAATTTTTTGTTTATGCACAACGGATTTAATGAATCCCCAAGAAAAAAGTCTAATAACTCATGATATGCTACGAAACATTTGGAGAGAACTGGATTTCCATCTAGACATCAGTCGTGCTACAAAAGGTGCACACATTGAAATCTATGATACTATATCGAAATCTATGATTAATATTAAAACTTGGTGAGATGTTCTTTCTATTTAAATAAATATTTTTAAATTATAATGGGTAGTTCCTTAAAAATATGCCATAACTTTTGGATACATTTAGCCCGGACACCTTGTATACTGTGTTTAAAATATCTTTTTTTCTTGTAGTATCCATAAAAAGTATACTATGATACCTTACAAAGTGAATAGTGTTCAAAATTTTGCAACATTTGTGGAAAAAATAAAATGGCTTGTTTTTAACTTAGTTTATTAAAACTTTTCCTTTGTTGAGATTTAGAGCTTAGGAAGATATATGCATTGTTCTGAATATAAAGACGGAAAAAAATACTAATATGAATGATGTGTCATTTTATATTCCACCTCCACACTCCTTATGTAAAAGGAGAAACTGAGAACTTAGGATTAAGAATTATTAATAGAGCTGAGTCTATGATTCACACACGTTCGCGTGTTTTTTTTAATAGTCTCGGTTTCTGGACTAGGGAAGGTATACACATTACAATCCAATTCGAAGAGTGTTCACACCTGTGGTGAAATCTCATAACATTGCAGAGATACTTGACAATAGTTCCTTCCTGACTTACATGAAACTTGTGGAGTACGCAAAACAACAATATTATAATGACGAAACAATCGATGACGAAACTGTGTAGTATTTTGTTCCGCTGTTGAAACATTTTGAATATACGTAGTGTAGGGAGAATCCCGCATGGCGTCAAATGTTTTGTGATCTAAGGAATATGAAGAATACAAAGTGTCACGAGTCTCCAGGTTGAGCGTGGGAATCAATAACAAGTTGTCGGAAGCCACTTCGTACCTAGTTTTGGGAGAGTAAATCTGTTTTGCTTGTGATAAAGTGGGCCTCATCACATGTAAAAAATCGAGTTTCCACTGACGTGAGGAGGTAATTTCCATCTTCATATACCATTGCTGATGACTGTAGACAGAACTTTAGAAGAGAAAAAAAATAGTATTAAAGAAGAAGTATTAAAGAAGTATTAAAGAAGTATTAAAGAACAAGAAGTTAGTTATCGTTGCGAAAACATAGTAAATCCTGTTTCAGACATGCACTAGGCCCTTTTTTTTAACATTGAGAAATCGTAATTAATGACAGACCAATTGAATTGGAACATTTAAATTTCTCAAATGAAACTGATAAATGGAATTTTAACATTCTAGCACCCATAAATTCTCAGCAAACTAAAATAAGGAACTTTTTTAATGAAAGTTAAACATAAAAATATTTTAATACTAAATGCATGTATATATGAAGGTATCTCGCTCTCTCTCATATATATATATATATATATATATATATATATATATATATATATATATATATATATATTTATACAAATATATCCTGAAAAAAATAATCTTTTTTTTTCTGTTTTAAAAGGAAATGTTTCATGTAAAAAACCTACAAATTCAAAGCATTTGAAGAGTAATTGAATTAAAAGGGACTACATCTATGAGTGGAAAGTAATTCCTTTTTTGTTCATTTCCCTATGATCTTTCTTAGAAATCATTTCTAATAACTTTTATAGTTATTCCAACTTTAATTTCCCTTATACGTTATTTACAATCGCATGTTCTTGTTTTGTTTCTGGTGGAAACGTTCAAATCATAATATACTGTATTTTATTTCTTATTAATTGAATTTCTAATGCTAAATAACGTGATATTTGCAAAAGAGTAAAAAACTTTTCATTCTACTCTTAGTTTAGATGTAATATTAATGATGGTTTGTGAGTGTATTGCTTTTTCTGCCTTGTTAGCACAAATGTATTTAATATTATAATGTGTTTTAGCTTCAGAAAATGCTGAGAATAAAGATTTCCTACTAAAATTTAGTGCTTCTTTCCAGCCAAGAATTTTTTTAATAAAGCAGAAAGTAATGCAATCTGAAGAAAACATCCAAGTATGTGACTACTGATTGCCTCTCCAAGTAAACAATTTTTAAATTCCATTATTATTATGCGAAAGCATTTTTTTCCCTATCATTTAGAGAAAATCCTGTTTATCTCGGAAACTCATTCCCATGCGTACAAATAAACAGTCCTTCATTAAACAGATCTAATTTCCCCTCTATTATGACATTCATGTCAAGTTTTATGAATAAGAAAATCACCCAGACATTTCAAATTTTTTAGTCCTTGAGCACTGGTCAGGGTTCATATGTAGAGAAATACAATTAAACTGTGACAGACGCCACTAAAGCGAAGAACATCTTCCCTGTAATTTATCCTTTTGCTCTCCACGTGCAACACAAGAGGAAATAAAAAAACCCGCTTAAGACTGACTTTTTCACTGACCTTCAGTCAGTTATAAGGTAAAGTAAAATCAATAAACACTACTCTAAGACCGTTTGAAAGTTTTTTTCATTGTGTTGAAAATTGAGCACATTCTTTAGTTTGTAAATGATTCATTGGAATTTTTTACTTCCAGTGTTTATTTCCAAATATTTCTTAATTACAATTACATCTGGTAGTTACAATCCCTGCCATAATTTTCCTAACAATTAATCTTAGTCTATAAAATTTCTTAACAAAAAATTGGATACAAATTCTTTCAGGTGTTTAAAGGGCCAGAAAAATGCTGAAAGATTTTGAGAGATATGGTATACGCAGTGTGAAATGTTGTCACTTGGTCGGCATTGCCGTTAGTGGTCAGGACGCTGGTTTCGGTCGGAGTAGGGTGAGGTTCGAGGTCGTTACAGTGACTCTCGACCAGTGGAAAGCATCCTAAAAGACCTGTACAAAGCACGAATAAAATACCCCTGAAGAAAGAGAAACAACATAATGAAGTCAACATAAATAGCAACATTATTGACAAAATAAATATCTATCTGACAAAATAAATATACACCTAGGGCTTTGGCTGCAAAAGGACGGGGAAGAACCCGAGGAATGGCGTTTACGACATGAGATAGTTTACAATTTCCGGGATGGTATAATGGTCAGTATGCGGGCTTCAAAGTCCTGAGATGGGAGGCTCAATTACCGCTCCGTGGTTATAACAGTTTGAAATTCGGTTGATTTTGCTACAGTTAAAAGGGAAATTTTCAAATACATGAAATTATGCAATCTGTCTCATTCTCACTTCAAACGCAAAAAATTAGTGCCTTGCAAAATGTAGGCATGTTACAAGGTACTATTTTTTGCGTCTCAAGTTAGAATGGAATAAAATTTCAGTGAAAAATAGTACTTTGCCAGAAAAATATGTACGGTAAAACCTCGTTTATCCGAAATAACTGGGACCATAGGCAATCCGGATAATCCGAGTAATATGGGTAATAAGCAAAACAAAATCCCTAACTAAGTAGACTTACCGTTTATTACGATAAAAAACTATGTTTTGTAACAAAATTACATATTATTGTTTACAAGACATTAAAAAATATAAAAATAACTTTTCACATCGTTTCTTAACAAAGAATTGGTAAGTCTAATAAAGCTTTCTTACTCTCAACAAAAAGCATTTTATTATCATAATTTATTGTACAATCTATGCAAGAACTGTACACTGAATGAAACTAAAAAGCGAATGTTTGGCGTACTCATAGTTACGTTCTTGCTATCATAGTTAAATATTATTATCTAATGTGAACATTAAATAAAAATTATGTCTATAAATCTGATCCAGATTATCCGGATATCCGGATCAACGAGGGCCAGATAAACGAGGTTTTACTGTATTACACATCTGATTCCCATGCTGCTTTTGAATAAAGTCTATTAAACTGAATGTCCATCGAGAAAAGTAGAGGGATTTTCTGGGAATGGAAGTAGGTCTCATGCCAAATGCAACGTTGAAATCGTGGTTTGAACAACATTTGGAAGCAAATAAAGTAGTAGAAAGTAGTATTTTGAAGCTCGATCATGAAAAACTTCGACTGTGTGCCAGTATTTTTGTTCAGTCATTGTATTTTGAGGCGCTGTTTCAGGTCGTTTTAAGATAAATATTTTTAACACGTACTTGCATACGTAAACATACAATCATGTGCCCAAACATGTGTAAATTGCATATTCAGATTTAGTATATATAGATATCCTACATTTTGAAGAGCATTGTCAAAATTCAATTTTCATTATGCTAGAGACTCTAAAGCTTTTTTTTCATTTTTACCTATTCTTCACAACTGTAAATACCTAAAAGTACCCCCTCAAAAAATTACCCAAAATCAAAGGCTTTAAAAAATGCTACAACCGATCAAATTGTTACAGTTTCTAATTCAATAAAATAATACATATTTTAAGTAAAAATATTTCAAATGGGATTAAAGATATTTAAATAAAATCCTTCTATTTAATACTAAGTTTTTGTCCTCCAAAATTTTTTATTTTGAGACAAACAAAATTAAATAAACAAAAACAATTTTATTGCATTAATAAAATGAAAAATGAGTAATATTTAAGAGCACTATACGCGTAAACATTTTAGCCATTATTACAGTCTCTGAATGCACAAATATAAATGCTATTCAAAGTGAATGCGGCTAGTATTGTTTCCAGTAAACTCCGCGAACAATAATCAGTCATAGACACCTCAGCATTATATCACAAATCCGACCCTGGAAAGAAGCACGCTTTCGCTTGTACTGCCGCTTACGCAGGCTTTTTTTTATATCTATTCAAATTTCTTCAATAAAATACAATGCATAATATCTTAGGATGTTAGGCACACAGACAGATTACGGGAGTTTCCCTTCTGTAAAATTAGATTCTGGAAATGTGCGACCTGTTCCTAAATAACGTTCCCCCATAGCATCTAAGGTGTCTTAAATATGGCAGCCAATTAAGGATTTTTCGCTTGATGCTTTAAGATACTGTTGATGTATGGCTTGTCATACACTAATCGTGCTGAAAACAAGATTCTAGCATCGGATATTCTATGGAGATAAAATGATAAGTAATGGACATCGAGATAAGATGCTCCTTTCCATTATCTCTGAAATTTAATGGTTACGGGAGTAGAAAATATCAGTATACATGTTTAGAATAATGAGAAAAGTTATGAGCAGTTTATCACAGGTCATTATTTACTTCTTTGTCAGCAAAGACAAAAAAAAATGAAATTTCTAAAAGAGATGAATTATTTTATCATTCCTGAAAAGATAGGTAGTTTCTTTAATTAAAAACTGTCTAAATAGTTAATAATTCAGACACAATAAAAATATACACTTGTGAGTGAATGGTTGAAAGATTTTACTGTTATATTTGATTGTTTTTAAGAAATTAGATAAAAGAATTTTATAGGAAGTTTTGTTTGAAATTGTTTCATCAGCATTGAAACGCTAACATTTCTTTGAACGATATCACACGTGTCTTTTACTTCACATTTGAAGAAACTAGAAGTAATCCATAGAATATACATATAGTATCAACAGCAAAACTGTAAGTTTAAATTGGTCGTTTGAAAGTTGATAGAGAACAGAATGATTTAGTCGGTATTTTATAATGCTATCGTAGTCGGTGTGATATTCAAATTTTATTCTTTTGCAGATTGGAGGAACTGAACTTGATAGTATTGGTACATGAATATAAGTTTAGGTCAGGTTGTTTTTTTAACCAGGAAATGTTAGTTTGATTCTAGTAAAAAATGGAACAACGATGGTTTAAATTTGTTAGAATGATTCTGTATAAACAATTTTATTTTAAAACAAATTACTTAAAATTTAAAATTTAAACTTTAAAAATCTATTTAGAGTATTTCAAATTCTTTGTAATGGATAACAATAAGACAGAAACAGCAGGCGTATTTTCCTTTTCTTACATTTCTAGGAATCTTTCAAATGTAAAAAAAATAAAATATCTCTGAAATGTAATAAATGATAAAAATTGTAGAACTAAATAATTATCATTTCAAAATGTTAAAATTAATCTGAAATTCATCACAAATATCACACAGATAGGTAGATGCTTTGCACTACATTTAAACATTTCTCAAGTTGTACATTTTTAATTTCAGAAAGAAAGCATGCTATCATTTATTATTTTTGAGATTTGTAAAGTTGAGGTGTTTACTTGTACCTCGCAAATATATTTATCAATCAATTAGATCAATTATAATAATAATTGTTTTATTAGAACACATTATCTCAGACGTTAAAATCAAAATTAAGGAACAGTTACAAATTATTAAAAATTTTTTATGTGCATTTTCATTAATATGTATGTTTTCACGTTTAATATGGACAGAAAAAAAATTATTAACATAACAAAGATTTTATTTTAGCATTTAAACTTCCAATGACTAAATAATTTTATTCTTTTATTTTCTTTTTTTGTCTATGACGTTCTATTCCTCTATGTATATTTATCCGTATAGATTGCCGTACAGAGAGGTTGGATGTTTTGACGCATTTTTAACTACTAAGATCAAAGGGATATCAAAAGAAAGCCTCTTGATAACCATAATCAAATAAAAAGGGCGACGACAATTTTTTGGTATAATTAATAGATCGTCATAACATTTAATAATGACAATCATAACAATGCTACTCGATCTGAAGATGATCTATTAATTAGATCGAAACAATTGTCGCTGTCCTTTTTTTAAAAATTTGATTGAGGTTATCAAGAGGCCTTCTTTTCACACCCATTTGAAGTAATCCCGTAGAAATACGTGAGATGGACTAACCTCTCAGAGTATATTGACTGGGCTTTTACTGAAGTCTTATTATTTCACCAAAGTCATTTAGTTTCACTGGAGTATTTTGATATCAAAATTTTGTTCGCGGTGTCACGGGACATGCTCAAGAAAGGAATACCTTGATTTTAGCGGAAGAAACTGTTTGGGTGAAGATACGCTTCTTTTATACTCGGTCGAGTTAAAACCTTTTTCCTGCACATGTTAGTCGGTTGTGGTAATTAACTGCAGTATTCCTGATCATTAGCAAATTTCGAAACATTTATTTTCCAGTGCGTTATGGATTAACAACGGATTACTTTATAAAAATGCTTTATATATTTGTGGAATAATTTTTTTTTATATATTTCTCAAGGGCAAAATTTCGTATAGACTATGAAGTAATAAATTATATATATGAAAAGGGTCCTCTCTTAACGGATGTGGGGTCCCGAATTATAGAAATAGACGAGATTCAACTTATAATGTCAAGATTTAACTTATAATGTCACACACACACACACACACACACACATATATATATACATATATGACACGGATGGTGTTTTCACCCGTGTTTAAATATTCTTCACATGCAGTCATCGTGTCCGTTTCTTAGTGAGCGAATGGCAGGCAATGACTCAATGGACAGTCCATGTTAATCTAAATCCTTCTTTATTGATTTTCTTCATTTGACCACGCTCCAGGGTAATTTTTTCCGTGTCGCCATTTAGTTAACTTATTCGGCATGCAGCCACGCGCTTCCGCGGTCAACGAGAATCCCCATCAATCTGCCACCAAAAACCCAATTCCCTCCGAACTCCTGCTGCACGCGCATGTGCAGACCTCAACCTTGGTCATCTGGATTTTTAATATCGCTGATCTTGTAATTTAACTTCGAGCCCAAAACCTTTACACTTCTAAAAATAAATCCTCTCGCTTAGAATTATTCGCTTTGCGCTCAAGTCGCTTCTAAAAGATGATTTTCCCCACAGCAAAATACGCGGGCTTTGTAAATGAAATGTTAGATTCTTATTATTTTAAGCCCCCTTTCCCCGTACTTCTCAACTATATTTTGACATATATATATATATATATATATATATATATATATATATATATATATATATATATATATATATATATATATATATTGTAAGTATTTAGCATTTCAGTAGAATGTCGAGTTAACAATATAGAACTCGAACATTATTTTATATAGGATTTCAATGCTGTTCAGAGCTTGTTTGAATTTTAGCCTGACTCCTAAGATATTACACTTACAGTTAAAAATACTAATTATTGTGAAATACTGACCAATACCACCCAAGATTACTTAGTCTTAATGGAAATTAAAGGAATGTAAACTGCACTGCCTGACCAGTTTCTGAGATAGAATCAAGACATGTTCATTTTTTTAGACTGGGCTACTTTGTCATAGAGATTATCCTGTATGTTTTTCAATAATTTATAAAATATCTCTAGCAAAACTTTTCTGCTTCATTCAACAGTTGCTATAAAATAAATAACTAAAGTTTAATTGCATGATTACTTAACATACAGACTTATTTCTCTTAAAGCAAACGGCGTAGAATCTAACTTATAATTACACCAAGCAAAAGTTTATGAGCACAAACTCAGAGTTTCTTAAAAACTACAGTAAAAAGAACAATGGTATTTGTGAATTTTGCATTTTAATATTCCCGGTCTGAGGAAAAACTATTGACGATGGTATGAGTTACCGAATGCTATTTCGTTACTAGTTACCAATTTGAATTTTTGGATTTGAAGAAACTATGTGCTTCGTTTAGCGTTTTTTTTCGTTTCACATTAAATAAAATTTAAAAGAAATTAAATTGTTTTACGAAAGCACAAATATATCGTCTGCAATTTTATAAATTGTTTGAAAGTGAATAACAGTAAATTTCCGTACTCTCGTTAGTACCATTAAGGTTCACTCTCTCGTTAAGGTTTAGTTACGTAATTCATATCTACACCAATATCATATACGTTGAGACAATTTCCTTAAAACTTTATCAGAGATCTGATAATAAAGGACACTTTTAATCTTCCAAAATCTGAAAACAAGTCTGTTAAATATTTCGAATGTTTTTGTTAAAATCTAGAATATTATTTGTCCCTGAATTTAAGATGAATTCAACAAATTTGAAAGTCATTTACTTAGATCTGGGCTATGAAAAATTTAGCTAGATTCAAGAAGTTGGGATCTCAAGAGAATAATTTTCTTTAACCTGGATTCCTTAAAACTTTGAAGTAACTTAAGTAAATACTCAAACTACATCTTTTTTTAGCTATACTATTATATTTTGGATCATGGCAGCTTCTATAATTCGTTTCCCATTTGAATTATTTTCACATGCCTCCGAGTATCTTGTTAAACCTTCATCTACTTTTCATTTTACCTCTTTAAGAAACACAAAAGCGGGAAAGTGAGGCCTATAGTGGAAAAGAGATGACAGATACCGTTTTCAGTAGCAAGAATAAGATTTACCCTTCATTGTCAGATGGTAATCTGCACTTGGGAAGAATGGTTTGAGATGGGGTATCGCCGAGTTATGCCATTCATCTCCGGAAATAAATGACGAAACCTCTCGTTGAGCTCATTCATGTAAGGAGATCTGTTCATCTACAAATTGGTTTGTAATAGATGCCATTATTCAAAGCGGAAGAGGAATTTAACGCATTTCTCTATTCCGGTCTTGATGACATAAATGGGCTTTGTTAACATTTCTCCTGAGCTCTGGTGGAATTTCTTAAGTTGTTCAGGGTGCTAATTGATTTGAGAACACTGTGATGGTATCGATAAGGATAACAAAGTCCGGTTTGTTACTTAATTGTCGAAACAATTGTCGTTAAAACTCTTTTATTTAATGCTTGATTGGAATGTAATATCAAGATCAACATACTTATCTAAGAAAAATTTAAAAAAAAGTATTTTCATAATTTCTTTGAGGGCTTATGAGACCAAAAGTCAAAGAGTAACTGTTCATATTTTTATAATAACATTCATAGAACTGCGTAACTAATTAGAATAATGAAATTTAAGGAACAGTTTTCTGCATAAACCTCATTTTATGGAATAAAAAATGTTAAAAATTTACTATTTATCAGTAATCAGTGTTATAGCATAGCTGAAAAGTAATAATCGTGCATACACCATTTGCACCTTGTAATGACAAGTTGGGAAAGAAAGTAAAGATCGTGTTTACTACCTCGAGGTTGATATTCTTCTAACCTAACTATTCCTCGCCAACTATATAAGGAAATCTTATTCCCAATGGCCTTCTCCTCCACATTTCCCCATTTCTGACAGATGCTAAAGACACAAAATGTTAGTCTATATAGTTTTAATTTCTTTTATTTTCAATGATACTTCTTTTAATTTCTTGGGGTAAATCATCTTTGTCATTCGTTTTTACTAAGGTTCACTTTTTACTCTTTTTTTTCTCTGGTAGTGCCTCATCGAAACGACCTCTTGCAAGGGGCAAGGATTAAAATCGCTTTTCAATATCTAAAGTCAGAGTAGTTTCAACTGAACTGCCCAGCCAGAGAAAAAAAATATTGTTTCCGATGACTTTTTAAAGAACTCTCTTAAATGAATGTATTTAGAACAGTCCACAGATGGCACAACTAAAATTTCTAGATTGTTGAAAATTAACATAGCTTCTAAAAACATTTGCCAGTGTCATTCTGTATTCCATACTTGAACACACGGCTTTCTGCATCACATTATATATCTACTCATTTTAAGTGAACACCATTTTCCCATATCTTTGTCATTTTTCCTTTCTGTGTAAGCATGGTACGAGTACGTCCGAACTGTTGAAAACAATCATATTTCAAGAAAGCAAACACTTTATTTGTGGAAACTTGCTGCAGGTTTCCAAATATCAAAACTGGTAGCAGTTTCACAAACTTCCAAACCATAAACTGTTGAATTTAAAATTCGTGAATTAAGCCTTCTGTATATAGTATAAGTGCCTAAAGCTGCATTCAGACTACGCTGACGTGACGTGTTGCCACGCGCTGACCGCAACGTCAGCTAACGTGGGAAAACGTCAGCGTCAGTCGGGTATGTGCACACTACGGTGACGTGTCGTGACGTGACGAATTCACGTCCGTTGTTGTTTGGTTCCCACAAGGTGCATATCGTTGCGGGTGGACCCTATAAATTATACGGGGGCACCCTATAAATAGTGGCCGATCGATTTATTGTCGCTGATGAGGCTTTCACATTAAAAACATACTTGATGCATCTTTATAGCAAGAATTCAATAAAGAGCGATGAAAAAATACTTCGTTTCTCCTGAAGGGGCTGCAAGCTGTTCATGGCAATGGGAGAGCATTCATAAAGGCAGAATGACCCATTAATATTTTTTGTAAACATTTTTATTACTGTTTTTTATAAACAAATTTATCATTTTGGTTGCTATAATTTTGAGTTATTAAAGAATGTAAATAAGTAACCTGTAGTGAATTTTTTTTCTGCCTAGTATTCAAATAATTCAAATACTAAGTAGGTAATTTTTGGTCTTAGACCGTCGTCTGCCTATAATATTTAATTGAAAGTAACTATCAATCAAAAAACATATATAAATTTATAAATACACATAAACTAAGCTCATATAAATTATTTTTTATATTTAAAAGATGGAAGTTTAAAAACAAGAGGGGACGAACACCTGTTTATATTGTATTGTTGCACACTCCATTTGTTTACATTTGACAAGATCAGTAGTCAACTGTTGCCGCTAATCCATAAAAAAAAAAAAAAATTTTTTTACCATGAAAAATTTAAATAAAATATTATATTTATAAATGTAAATAATATAAGCACATATAAATTATTTTTGCTATCTAAAAGACGAAAATCGAAAACAAACCGAGAGGACGAACACCTGTTTATATTGTTAAATCACCCCTTCCTCTTTGTTTACATTTTACAAGATCAGTAACCAACTTTACCGCCAGTTATTAAAGAAACCAAATTTTATGCTATGACAATGTTAAGAATACGCTAATTTTATAAACGTGTTTTTAAAGTGTTTGAAATATTGGTTAAATCAACCAAACGGCCTAAGTTTGCAATAAATTAGTGAATAAATGTAAATATTGCCAGCTATTTCCAGGATTCTTCCAATCTCTTCCCATGATTCATTGCGTGCATATTTTTTTCTGTAATCTTTGTTGAAATGGTCAAATAAAATAGGGTAATTCTTCACATGCTTGATGAGCTCCTCCGTATTCATAGCTGACGGCCAGACGCCTGCTGACGAGATCTGGGAATTTATATTTGGAGCTGACGCGTCAGTTCCCACGCCAGAGCGTGTTTTCCCACGTCACGACACGACAGCGTAGTATGCACACTCCTTTTTAAAATAGTGGTTTCATTTTTTTCGCTGACGTGTCAACACGACACGTCAGCGTAGTGTGAGTGCACCTTTATACAGGAATCGGAAGTTCAAAAGAATCAGGCTGGTAGCCTAACGACCAGGCAAAGCCTGTAAACAAATTTTTAGCGATACCGCTAAGGTGCAAATAATTCGTCACATGGAGAAATAGATCAAGCGGTTCCAAGAGCTTCAATATAGCTTTCTTCAATAATAAAGACAGCTTTGACACGTGAAGCTGTTCACAAACACCTCCGAAAGACCGGTTATGATAGTTGCATAGGAAAGCATTTTATTAAGAACGGAAATAAAGAGATGAGATGTAGTCTTATGCCAACATGCACCTTACAGTGATAACCAAAGAATCCTGGAGCCATTTTAGCTATCAGAGTAGATTCAATACACCAGGAAGTGATAGTAGCTACTATATCTGGTGAAAGACTGTGGCTGATGTAAACACAGAAATTATTAAATCAGCAATATACAATATGAAAGTGGTTATATCCTTATTTGGGGCAGTAAGTCTCCGAAAAGTTTATGTGTATCGATGGCATCATGATTAGGAGAAATATTTCTTTTGATATTTTGAGACAAAACCTCAAAGAAAGCGCAAGGAAGTTTTATTTGGGGGCAGATTTCTCTTTTTAACACGACGACAACCACAATTTTGCAGAAAAAACAACAAAGATAAGGTTCCTGGATCATAGTACAATGCAACTTGGTCTACGCCGCAATATCTAAGCATTTATGATCGAAAATTTGTGGTTAACGCTGGAAAAAAGGTGTACAAAACCTCAAAATTACGAACAAAGACTTGAGAGAGGTGTTGCAATCAAAATGGAATAAAAATCCCAATAAACTACAAAAATCGCCATATAATTCTTGCCATACTGATTGGAAGCTGATTTTCAGTACACAGGAACGAAAAAAAAACATTAAAAATGTAAATTTTCTTTTAGAAAAATATTATATAAGGTGTTTACTGCATTTTTGTGTCTTTCTACTTTTAATTTTATGGTGAATTTTGTTTGGGATAAAATCAATTATTTTGTTTCTGTTTAGACCATACTTAATCATACTTAATATAGATTAATAAAATTAAAAATACAGTAGGAAAGCTAAGCCTGTAATTTTTTTTTTGTCCGAGTAAAGTGTTAGACTAGTGTCTCAGGTAGTCGAAGCAATGCACAGACATACTATGATATGCTGACTGAACTATGCGTAACTGTATCATTTTGGTAGGAAAAAAATAGAGTTACTTAATATAAGGTTTTTATTTTACATGGAGTTTGATTCTGCAGCAGTTTTCTTACGGATTAATATGTTTGTCCAATTGTTTGATTAAATGATACCAATTAATTAAATTTAAAGCAAAATAAATTTATTTCAACTAGAGAAGAATACTTTATTTGATTTCTGAATTCAATTCTTGACTTAATTTCTAAATTATGTGCCTGAAAATTTTATCATTTCTTTGAGACTTTCTTGTTTCAACACTCTGACAGATTTTTTACTTTGAATTCCCAATTATATGTGATAATCTATGATAAAATTTGCCCTATTTAGATTTTTTTTAAAGCTACCATTTTTATGCATTTAAATAGGGTTTGATTAAGTCAAATAAAAATTACTTATTTTCAGCTTTTGACTTGGAGACACTTTTGATAAAGGAGAGATTCTGAGATAGAGTTTCATTTTCCCGGAAATATTTAGGTTACCTGATAGCACCTGTTTATTAATGTTTGATATAAATGAATTTTGCAATAACCACCTTTTTTAAAAAAGGAATTTCATTCAGATAAGCTGAGTAGTAAAATTTAAAATTAGTAAATCCTCTGTATAACACTCTGTATTAAGACGAATACTGTTGGAAAGACAGCAATTAACATAGATAGTGTCCTAAATATATAAATATATTTAATTATCTTGAAATTTATTTGTTGCATCCAAAGGATTCCTTTAATGTTGTTTCATGCCTCCTGTTGTTTTAACGGTTTCAAATGTTTGCAATAGCATTTTCTGAAATTAACCTTCACTATAAAAATAATAGTTATAATATTTTGCACACTATTGCTCTGATTGTCATTTTATATTTAAATAATTTTAAATTTGCTCACACCTCTAAAAACGTTGTAGAGGGATTTATAATCAAAATGAAAATTGTTATAGGCATGTTTGCTGTACCATAACTATATTGCCCCCAATAATGTAAACGATTATTCACCAAGAAAAACATATCGCTAAAGCAATACAGTTTATTTATTTATTAATAATTTAAAAAAAAATAATTTTCGATGAAAGAAAATTTGGCTAAATTTTAGACGTTTTATTTTAATTGAAAAGTCAAAGAACTTTATATTAAATGATAAAAAATATTCTTTATTAATTATTTGCTGTACCATAACTATATTTTCCCCAATAATGTAAACGATTATTCACCAATCAAAAACATCTCGCTAAAGCAATACAGTTTATTTATTTATTAATAATTTTAAAAAAGTAATTTTTGATAAAACCAAATTTGACTAAATTATAGACTTTTATTTGATTTGATAAGTCAAAGAAATTTATATTAAATGATAAAAAATATTCTTTATTAAATATGTGACAGTGTATTATATCTTTCTATGTTTTATAACTTTCTTTGAATTTCCCGTGTTTGCCGGCATACACTGAAAAAAATTCTGAAATTTATAGCATTACAGCTTATTTATTTACTAAGCAGTACAGTTTATTTATTTATTAATAATTCTAAAAAAAATAATTTTTGATGAAACCAAATTTGACTAAATTATAGACTTTTATTTGAGTTGATAAGTAAATTATAGACTATTATTTGTTCTGTATGACTTATTCTAACTTTCTTTGAATTTTGCGTGTTCGCCGGGATACACTGAAAAAATTTCTGAAATTTGTAGCATTACAGTTTATTTATTTACTAAGTAATACAGTTAATTTATTTATTAATAATTTTAAAAAAGCAATTTTCGATGAAACCAAATATGACTAAATTATAGACGTTTTATTTGAATTGAAAAGTCAAAGAACTTTATAATAAATGATAAAAAAATATTCTTTATTAAATATGCGACAGTGTATTATAACTTTCTATGGTTTATAACTTTCTTAAAATTTCATATGTTTGCCGGCTTACACTGAAAAAAATCCTGAAATTTATAGCATTAAAATTACTAAATATCTGCCTGTCTCTTTGGGATTAGCTTTAAACTGAAACTCACGACATACATCAGGCAAACTGTCACTCTGCATCCATGTACGAAAGTAATATTTCTTTAACGGTATATTCCTAGAGATAAGATCTGATTGTGGACGAATCTTGTCTCGCTACTTGTTGAACAAACTTTTCTGCCAACATAAGGCCAACATAAAGAGTCAGTAAATATATAGACCGTAACGTACAGTTCATTTAACAGCACGGATGACCCAGACCTTCACCTCTTTATCTGTACATAATACACCCACAGAAAATTCCTCTTGAATGCATCTAATTAACTTTCAGAATATCTATACTGCCCGTTGAGAGAGCACTCGTTTTTTATGTGTCAGGTTTGGAGTTATCATTACCTTTGGTTGACATGAGACACACAAAAACTGCAATCAGATGCAGAGATAAAATTCATGACGTGGAATTCAGACATGGAGAGGTTAAACTCAAGGTTATTGTATTAAATTTTTAGTTTTAAGTTTTTATTTTTTACGTAACTGAACTTAGCGTTTCGTAATAATTAAAACGAGAGTTTAAACGAATGATTAGTAACAATTCTTCTTTTTAAAACTACAACATTTTTAGCACCGTTTATCTTATAATTAAATATGTGTTAATGCAATATTTATTTTGTAAACATAAGCATTTGCTTATTAATGAATGGTCAAATATTAAGACCAAAATCTGCCATAGGATTTCTAACGCTGTTTATTTTTCAAATTCCTTTTCAGCTGGATTTTGAGTCCAAGTGAGGAACAATAAATCGAAACTACCATTGGGTATTAAATTAAATAAGACCTCTATAAGGAATTTTTCACCCTAATTGAATAAAAAAATCCTTAATTGCATTACAGTTACACAGTCGGAAACAACTAAATAAGTTATTAACTTAGCTTTTGCTAGAGGATGATTTGTTGATTTTTTAAATTTAATTTATGGGATTGCATTAAAATTTATTCATCATAAGAATGTTTACAAATTTATATTTGGTAAGTTTAAAAAAATTGTACTTCAAAAGGTAGGTTATTTATACTAATGAAATAATTAATAAGTTACACTCGTTAAAATTGATATTATTTAGGGAAGTGCAAGACTGAATCATAGAAATGAAGAGCAGTAGTTAAATTATCGCCAATATTAAGTGATACAATAAATAACTGTTCTAATAATATATACCTGAAAACTCGCTTTATTTGAATAACTATACTCAAAAATAGTGCAATAAAATAGAATCACAACTGATATTTATTTATGTTTTCTGTATTTATTATTAATGCTTTAAATATATATTAAAAATTTGTTGGATTTTTCATAACATATATTTGCAATAATGGGATCAAAGGTCATCCAACATATTAGGCATTTCATAAAATAGGATCCAGGCTGTTTACCTTTATTATTATTGAATAAAAAATTGAATACCAGATTAATATCTTTTTATGTGTGCGTTCAATAATACTTGAAGCTGTATCCAGACAGATTTTTTTTCTTTTGTCAAAGCGTAAACGCATTTCTCAAAGTAAGAGTAGATAAAACAACAACAGACAATCTTTTAATAAACTTTGCAACTGGTTTGGGACGATACTCTAAAAGGATATTTATGCCATTCAAAGTCGCCAAAGAATCTACGCAGACAAAAAAGAGTATGAAAATGTATTGTTCCTTTAAAAAATGATGAAACCAAATCGGTTCCAATTTTAAATAGACTGACATTTTAGCGATAAAACCAACCTTTCTTGATAAATTTAACAGATTTTTGTCCATCATTACGTGATAGAAAAGTGTGATAAACTTACATTCATAAATGATAAAAAGGGGAATACCAGCATTAAAAACTCAAAAATAATTATTCATTTATCATTTGCAGGAATCACACGAATGTTTGATTCTCTAACTTCCCACATCGAGTCATAATTTTGTTTTCTGCCTTCTGAACATTCCAGCCATGAGCGTAAAATTATGTTGCTGGGGACCATATAGGGTCTTAAAGCAAAGGTCAGCTAAAAAAAGAATAGAAAAATGTATTGCTTTTCAGTAAAAAAAGGAAATCGCTATTTCAAATCAGCACTGGCTGAAAACGGTCTGACATTTTAGCACTGCTATCAATCTTGCTTAAAAACTCTGACATATTTTCGTGTTTTATAGCAGATAAAATATGAAATAAGATAAATATAATAAGTAGGTATACATGCATACCTAAATAACAAGAATTGGAATTGTAGCATCAAAGACCGAGAAACGATTATTCATGCATGATTTACAGGAATTACGGGAAGATTTGATCATGAAAAATCATGTCTTTAGTCATACTTTTCTTTTCGGCGTTGCGAATAATCCAGAAATTGGCGTAAACTTATGTTGGTGGGGTCCGACTAGCCGTTTAAGGATCCGATGTCAAGGCCTCGCACTTATCTGTCATTTCCTTTGCTTGAGAAGCAGAACGATCCTGTATCGTACATCATTTTCAACCAGGACATTTGGACATGCGGGTTCTCAGAAAAGTAGATGAAAGGAAAATTTATCGCATTTCGGCTTTCGTTCTCGAAAACAGCAGTATCTCTGCTACAGGATGATGTATTTCCAAAAAGAAAAATATTGTTGAAATAGCCTTGTTGAAGAAAAAACACACACGGTGTTATTTCCAACTTGTTTTCTAGGATCAATATATGTTATACATGGAATAAAAGTGTTATATAATGCAAGGATGTATCTTTTACTACATAATTATGATTTTAACGTAGGATTACGTTCCTCCATAACGGTCCTGCGGAAAGGAAAATTTCAGAAGCTAAAACTGTCCGTCCGATCGTCCTCGCGAGTAATAATTTCGTTAACGCCACACCCAGTCTATCGCTTGGACAAGTTAAACAGAAAAGTACCAAGATGTGTCATAATTTTGACATCCATATATGTATATATATATATATATATATATACATACGTACATATATATATATATATATATATATATATATATATATATACATACGTACATATATATATATATATATATATATATATATATATATATATATATATATACATACGTACATATATATATATATATATATATATATATATATATATATAGAGAGAGAGAGAGAGAGAGAGAGAGAGAGAGAGAGAGAAAGAGAGAGAGAGAGATACATATATACATACAAAAAAGGTAAGCAACATTAAGTAATCCTATGTTAATAACCCACGGTAGTTTCGTTAGAAGAAACTACCTGAAATGTGTTTTTTTTAAGAAGTTCATTGAAGTGATTAGTTATTCACCACTAGTCTTCAACACCACAGATATTTCCATACTGTTCCGTTTAAAATCCGTTTCGGTAATTCATCACAATAAAATTTCACAGGTGCTACTTAATGCCTACAATAAAAAATCCAAAGCGCTCATATTCTATACTTGATATATCATTTTGAAAGGGTTTCTGACAAATTGTTTAATATGTTAAATATTTTTGTCATTTAATTCAGAATGGTTCGGTGCGTTAACACGTAAAACCTTCCCAAATTCCCTAATGGTTCTAATAAAAACGTTTTTGTCTTATTATCAGTGACTTATTTAGCTGAAAATTGAATTTCTTAAGCTCTTATTGATCAGTTGAATGTCTTAAGAGTTCTAATTATAACAGTCAAAGGCTCAACTAAATTAGAGCCTAAACTACAACCCCCTCCAAACAAACAAAAAAAACACATTCATACGCAATTTAATTTTACAAATAAAAAATAAAGTGAATTCATTTTATCCCAAGTACAGTCAAACCTGCTTTTGTGAAGCAGATAGGGACCGCACACACACAAAAAAAAATTCAGAAACTTCATAAATAGCTATAACAAATAATTTTTCACAACATATTGAAGAAATTTTTTTATGCCGTGGTGATGGACTGCATAAAAAAGTCTCACTTCGAAAATATGTCAAAGCTTTACGAAATTGCTTGAAAGTGCTTTCCAAACAAAATAAATAATTAAATTACACATGAAAACATTTAAAAAAATTTTAATTTATCATTTTAAACATGGAGAAATTTTAAAAATGTACATAATTCGATGCTACTCGTCGTAGTCCAAAACGGGCAACATAGTTTTTAACAATGATATGATCCATAGCAAAAATTCGATGCTATATTTTTTTTCTCATTTTATTTATATTATATTTATTTTTCTCATTGTATAACTTTTGAATACTACTCAAAAATCAATTCTTGTGATGAAATGGTTAGTAGTCGCTTTCGTCACTTGAAGATTAGAGTGGATTTATTTTTTGTTACCATGTAGTCGGTGATAAGTTTTTGCGACGACGGTCGTTTGATCAGTTGTTTGTATATGACGCTATAGCCAGATATACACGAATACCAGATATACAGAAATATATAATATATACAAATGTATAATATACGTATATATAATATATACCAGATATACAGAATCACAATACATATTCATATACCGCATTAAAAATATCGCATAAAATCAGGTTTGGCTGCAGTGCAAAGCAAATTTTCCTAAAGATTCAAGTAGTAAGAGTTCTAAAAGAAATTGACATTACTAAAGCTACTTATTACGACTCATCATGAATCTTTTGACTTTATTCCGTCACCCTTTCGCTCATCTTTTGTACCTGGTCACTACTTGATATTACCTCTTACATATGTTTTCCTGATTACCAAATAAAGTATTATCTATACTTATATATAAAGAGAGAGAACGATTTTGTACGTGGAGGGTAATCTCCGAAACCACTGCACCTATTTGAAAAATTCTTTCACTGTTTGAAAGGTACATTATTCCAGATGGACATAGGCTATATATTATGTATATCTGATCAGCAGAAATAAAGTTAGGGGAGATAATCTAGATTTGTGTGCACGGCCGCCATCTTGGATTTTTAGTGGTCAGGGTTTGGCGCATTTCGCATGGCGATAATTATTGCGTTCTGGTAAAAATAACCCAATGTCAAATTCTCTAATTTTAAGATCAAACAGTTATTTCTGATGTGATCTTTTAATTACAGAATAATAATTTTAGGTCAGATCTTGGCCTTGACCTGGAAATCTGAGTCAAATTGACTATACTCAAAAGAGTAAATTATTTTTAAAACTAAGAGTCTTTTTGTTGAAAATTTTTGCATCCATTATCAGTTTTTCGTTAACTTATTAAATTTAAGTTGCTTTTAATTTTGTTTATCGATTGCCAATTAGTATACTATAATGATACACCATTTCATTTATTTGAAGTAAAAATTATCTGCCATCATTTTTTCGTAAAATGTAAAATACAGTATACATTTTAAATACAATATATTTTAAAATATTTTATAAATTCCAAGTTGTAGTGGATTGCAAATAAATTTAAATAACTGAAGTTCAACTTCTCTCTCCCCAGGAATCTAAGTTAAAAAGTTAGTTAAGGTTAAGTTATTGGTTTAGGAAAAGGTTTTTTTTTCTTATTTCCAACACATCAGGACAAATGGTCAAATAATCCTTGTCCCGATTTTATTGTATGCACCAAATATTTGGTTAAGGTCAAATCTGAAGTAAAATTTCATTACCACAATGCCCTAACTAAAAAAAAAAAAAGAGGATCTGGTTACTCACCATAAATTTATGGGTTCATAATTATTTTACATTTTTCAAAGCTGAATTTTAGATAATTTTTAAATTGCAAGTTATTTAGATGGTACAAAAATTCTGTATTTTTTTCTAATTAACAATATATTGGCATAATATTTTGGTGATTCATTGCTATTAGTCAAAGAGTTAGGCCAAACTGAATAGATGGCATTGAAATTTTATCTGTAAGTAAAATTCATTTGACCAAATTTTTCATATGGATCATAACTTGAAAAGGTAGTTTTTAATTAAAAATGACAAAAAAAAATCTCAGTCCAACGATTAAATGATTTTTCAAAAATATTGCTAAGTTTCACAATTTAAAAAGGTCGTTTTTATTAAAAAAGCTAAAAGAAAAACCCAAAATTTCCAATATTTGAGAATGATTTTTTCAAAAAAGTGGTTTTTATCAAAAACCCAAAAATAAGTCTGAGTCCAACGTTTAAATGATTTTTAAAAAATTTTCTATGTTTCATAATTTAAACAGGTGGTTTTTATTAAAAAAGCTAAAAAAAATTCAAAGTCCAGCGTTTTGAAAACACCGCTTAAAACACATTGGCGAGAAATTTTCCACTCCTCAAAACACGGTAAAATCGCCAAGTTGGCGCAAAAAAATCCAAGATGGCGGCCGTGCACACAATTATTAAGTAACGTAATATTAATTTGAATATTATTTTAGGTGCTTAAAATAATTAAAAAAACATTCTTTACTTAAAATCCTTTTTTATTTTTGTATTTTATTTCATTTCTTACTCTAATTTGAGATACCAATGTGTATCTATACTTCTATAATCTATACTTATATATAAAGAGAGAGAGCGATTTTGTACGTGGAGGGTAATCTCCGGACCACTGCACCTATTTGAAAATTCTTTCACTGTTTGAAAGGTACATATTCCAGATGGACATAGGCTATATATTATGTATATCTGATCAGTAGAAATAAAGTTAGGGGCTTAATCCTAACAATCTCCATTGTTACCGCTACTGTCCTCTACCGCTTTTTGTACCAAACACTTCAATGATCTTTGGCGTGGTGCTATCACGGTGGGCTTCTGTTCTGACGTTAGCTGTTCGAAACTAGCCGTTCTCCGGCACGCTCTTTTCTTTTAAAAAATTAACGTTAAAATTTAACTAACGTAATATTAATTTGAATATTATTTTAAGAATATAATTTTTAAAAAAAATTGAATATTTAAAAAAACATTCTTTACTTAAAATCCTTTTTTTATTTTTGTATTTTTATTTCATCTCTTAACCTCTTTCTATTAATTTGGAATACTATTTTAGGTGCTTAAAATAATTTAAAAAACATTTTTTACTTAAAATCCTTTTTTTATTTTTGAATAAAAACTACGGTCTCAAGCACACCTCTTTCTTTTAAAAAATTAACTTTAATTAATAACTAACGTAATATTAATTTGAATACTATTTTAGGTGCTTAAAATAATTAAAAAAAACATTCTTTATTTAAAATCCTTTTTTATTTTTGAATAAAACTTCGGTCTCAAGCACACCTCTTTCTTTTAAAAAATTAACTTTAATTAATAAATAACGTAATATTACTTTGATTATTATTTTAGGTGCTTAAAATAATTTAAAAAAAATTCTTTACTTAAAATCCTTTTTTATTTTTGTATTTTTATTTCATCTCTTATTCTAATTTTGGGATACCAATGTGTATCTATACTTCTATAATATAATATATAAAGAGAGAGAGCAGATTTTGTATGTGGAGGGTAATGTACAACTTTTGTACATTAAAATGTACCTTACATCTTTTCCTTTGTCAACAGCAGTCAAGTAACCATAGCAACATCCTTTAGCTTACGGGGTCCGTTTTTCGAAATCGCTCTTTACAACGGGAAAATGTTATCTACTTCCTATCCCCATTTTACGTGGGGGACATTCAGCGTGGGGGGTCAGGGGAAAGAGTGTTTTATTGCTTTCTTACTATTGAAGAAGAATTTCAATAGTAGTTCATCGGCACTCAGTGCCTCTTTCATCTCTCAAAAGGCTGAAAATGGATGAACCGCGGGTGAACCGCCCTTCTGATTTCTCTCGCCTGAAAAGAAATAGCCTCTAGCTAGAACGATAAAAGATTATTATTCAGTGATTATTTAAGATTGACCCTCCGTTCCCAGAATGTCACCCAATTTTTCTTTGGGGGCAAAGACGTTAGGAAAGTCACAACGAAGTGGAATTCGAGACTATATCTCTGCCGACATCACACCGTATTTTTCGAGAGTATGTGCCTTCGGATATATGCTATCCCACCCCGTAAGGAAAAGGTTTAATATTTTTAAGATTCAAGTAGAGGGGGTATTGATAAATACAAAAAGGATTTTGAAACTGGCAACGTTAAAGGGTTATTGAAGAAAACTACATTTGGAACTACGCTTTTATTGGACATTTAAGGTAAAAAAAAGATTTACAATTTATTGACTATCAACTGGAAATTTATTGGTATAATATTTTGTTCAACCCGGACAAAGTCGGGACTGGCCGCTAGTACATGATAAAGAGATTGGTGGTAGACGTTGAGAATTTTTTTTTCAGTAGTTGCGAGAAGTAACTTGAATCAATTAAAACTGGTTTCAAAATAATTAATCAGGTAATACCTAAAACAGTCCATCTGTTCGCAATATACAGGGTGAATTTTTTTTTAAACTGCCATTGTTCAGAGCCATCTGTAGCACGATCTGTCAGCCGGAATTCCACCAAAATTGATAGAGGGACTAAGGACGACATGGGAAAGAGTTTCCGTGAAAACAAAAATTAGTTACAAAATCTGCCGATAGGGGACGATATGGCGTTGTTGTTGTCGGCGTACCCGAGAATTTGCATGAAAGGCAAGTAAAACATCAAAATGCAAATTCATAACTACGTAGTCGACAGCAGCGCCAGTATTTTGGGCTATAAAGATCGGGGCAGATATGTTGCGCCTTCACTTTACAAAACACTCAGTCTTTTTTTCCACTGGCATGGTCACCTCGCTCCCCAGACCTAACCCATGCGACACCTTTCTGTGGGGTTATTTAAAGTCTAAGGTGTATCTTGGTGGAGTCTCGAACTTGGCGGCCGTAAAGGACAACGTATCCTGGACTTTGATGAACATTCCTGGTGACATGTTACGCTTGGCCGTTGAGAACGTAGTGTTCAGGAGGCAATGTGTCGTCCACCAGGACTGTGGTCATATTGAAGGAGGGAGAAGTGAATTTGTTGCATAAAGTGGAGTTGCAGTGAAATTTCTTTGTTATTCATTTGTTTGCTTACAACTTTTTCGGTATTCATCCCTTATCTTTATAGCCCGAAATACTGGCGCTACATAGACTACATAGTCGCGAATTTGTATTTTGATGTTTTACTCGCCTTTTATGCAAATTCTCAGGTGCACCGACAACAACAGCGCCATATTTTTCCCTATCGGCGACTTTTGGAACTTTTTTTTTTCTCGGAAACACTTTTCCATCCTTAGCTCCTCAATCAATTTTGGTGGAATTCCGGCTGGTAGATCGCGCTACAGATGGTTCTGAGTAGTCTCAGTTTTAAAAAAAATCCCCCTGTACATCACCATAACTTCGTATTTACTCATCTGTGTACAATCCTTTACATCATTTGTATGATTACTTCATATACTTGTTTGGCCAAACCTTAATTACTTGTATTTGCGATTCCGTTTTTTATTACCCAGCTAACTAAAGCAACCTTTCCATTTTCTTCAGAAAAATTACGCAATGACGTTTTATCGGTTGTTACCCTTTTCATGCCCATTTCTAAAGAACCTTGTCAAGAAAATATTTCCTAAGATTTATTAACGAAATTTTAAGTATCCTAAAATATATCACTGTCATTTTGTAAAAAGGAAAATTACTGAATTTTAGTAATTTATTTTTTCCTTTTGATCGCAACATACTCCTTCAAATATACTAGACATTTCCTTCCATTATAATCAGATTTTAGTTTCAACTCTTCAATCTTCACGAAATTAATTGCCGCTTCACCATTAGTGTCGTTGTGCAACGGTTCTTATTTTGCAGCTGCAAGACGTCTCGAGTTACTTTATTGAATCTTTCCACATTCTTATGAAATTGCTTGGAAAAAGGGAGAAAAAAAAATTAACAGGAGCTCTTGTTTGAGGTGATCGTAAAGATGACAGCTTTTAGTTCTTGAGCGTGTGAACGCCCTATGGGGAGCAACAGGTCTTGAAGGACATCCGCTACAAAATTATCAATGTGGTGCCAGCGGTGACAGTGAAACGTAAGATATGTGGCATAGCAACTGATTTATATCAAAGCGATTAAAAACGATTGATGAAGGCACTTCTAGTTTACGTTCGATTTCAGTTTTGAAAGTGATCGTGCATTCTCCCTCTGTCGAAGCTAGCCACAGCTATCATTAAAAGTTTCGAATATGTCCTTGGTAAAATATGCATTAGAGGTGTTAAATCAGCATTTACAAAACATTACCATTTCGCGTAAATAAATGCATACAATAATACTTGAATATTTATGAATTAAGACTTATATTGACTCAATGAACTTTTATCAGAGAGATCCGCGTGGCTTGGACGAAAAATGTCAATTTGGCCTGCCTTTTAATTTTTTTTTTTTTGCATATCGCAAAGAGGGGCTAGCTATAATGCAGTTTGTTTAGAAATATTATCCATTCTGTGGTAAGTTTCAATCAGAATTATCTATTATTGGTTACTTTTTAGAATTATATTAACGTTAGAAAGACGGGAATTTTTTCTTACTAAAATGACTGAACGCCGTCATTTTGACGGTTGGAAATAAAATCAAGAATGTAAAACATTTAATGTTTTTTCTTTTAAAATGGTTAAATACTTTAAATTTTGAACTATTTCATACCAATATATAATAAATTAGTATATATTTAGATATATTTTTATTGCAGGTATGCCAAGGGGACAACCTGGTATGGTTTGTCCGTAAAAATATATGCCTGGTTTGTGCAGTCCTTATTTTTCAACACCAATATTTCCGAAGAGCCAATATTTCTGTTACTTGCAAAAGGGGGACGATACGAAAAGTAACTACATTTTTTCCGGTATTATTTTAAATATTTCTGCCTGTTTTCTATATTGCCGTCAAATCGACGGCTTTCAGTCTTAGTAAGGTATACAACACATTTTCTCCCCCTCTCTATTATTGAATATAATTTTGCAAATGTGTGTGCATATTTCGCGTGAAATTAGAAAAAGTCGTAAAATTTCAGAAGCCTGAGGACATAAATACAGAAATAGCGCTCAATAGTATTTCCGAAACCGTCAAAATAACTGCAGCCGTCTTTCTAGTGTTAACAATATCTTTATCATACAGTTTTATCCTATGCCGCAGTTAAGTAAGATACAAACTCATTGCTTCTGCTGTTAAATACTCTTTTACGAAACGCTTTGTAGAAATTGCAGTTATGTAAAAGTAACATTTTTTTCGGTAAAAAAATCTAAAAATAACCTAAAATATTCAGTATTAGTCATTAAATCACAAGCTGTCATATTTTCAAAGACTTAAAACCGACTTCTTACTCACGAATCATAAAGCATTATTATGATAAAGCTAAAACCATTACCAGAGAAAATGTTGCCAAACTGGTTGACTTTATAAAAGAAGATAACGTAGTAAGATGAAAAGTAAAAGTGGGAGAAAAAGTAAAAAAAATATGATAGACAAAAGGAAAAAAATAATAGGTGATTTAGAAAATATTATTAAAACAGATAAGATTATAAATGGATACAAATAAGAAAAATATAATTAATTATTAGTAGACTTCCAAATTTCACTTTTAAGTTTCTATTTGCATCAGTTTTATTAACTTTAAGAAATGTTCATGAGAAGTGTTTTTTAATTTCGTTTTTGTTCCCTCCTTTAAGAGTTAAAGGATGATCAGTCATTTTTTTCTTACACATTTGTGTAATTAAACTAACCTGAGATCTCAAGATGTTTCCCTATCGTACGATGGTGCGAGTAAATAGTTTTTCTTATTCTACATATGTTTCATTTTACGTGTTATTGTAAACTTTTATAACATACTCCTAGTCCCTCTGTTCCAAAATAAGTCTCTAATTTTACACTTGAAAAAGAATCTGCAAATGCGACACTTATTTTGAGACAGATGGAATATTAAAAAACTTTTGATCGTAAATATTTTTCAAACCTATTTTGTTCAAACATGTATAGGTTTAGGCTCGCACATACATATTTTCACGTATGTTTGCGTAATCAGTCTTGTAGTTTATAGATTACTGTTGTCTGAAGTAAGATGATAAATGATAACTATCTACCGTACATTATCGTACCTTATATTTCGAGCTGTATATATTTCATCTTTAACTTAATGCATACTTAAAAGACATTCCCTTGAAGATTGAGAACAATAGAATAAGCATAAAAGAGCTAATGTAGTCCTTTGTAACGTATTAAATAGTACTCGAGTCTTAAAATATATTTTTTATCTAATCTTTGTCCACTCAAATATGAGTTTAAGCTTACACGTTTTATGTGCCAGTTCACGAATTTCATAATTATGCCAGTTCGGATATTTCAAACAGTTTTCGTAATTAAACTAAATTAAAATCTATAGATTAAGGTTTCCTAACGTAGAGAGATGTAAGTGAATTTTTTTTTCTATTGAACACATATTTTTCTCTATTTATGTGTAATCTCTGACGCAAATACATATTTCGAGACTGTACAATTAATTTGAGCTCATACAGCTTACAGTGTAATCTTTTGTTACTCACTAAATGTTTGTAAAAACTTTTATGGAAATATTTTAATATTCAAAAAGCCTGCAAAAAAAACCAATCAAAAAGCCTGCAATTTTTTCCCGTTGTATAATATTATACCAGCAACTTAGGCTTTAAAGCAGTGGTTCTCAACCCGTAGAAGTCTGCGGACCACTAAGCCAGAAATTGAACCATGTGCGGACCCCGCCACACACTCACCGACATGAGGGGGGGGGGGGTTGAACCTTCCAGTATGGGGGGTATAGAATACCCCTCAGGCAAAAGGGATACAGGATTTGCGTATTAATACTTACTTTTTGTTTCAACCTTGTTTTCGATCTTTACAATTAGATAGCCTAAATCATTTAAACATACATAGGTTATCCTAACATTTAGGTTACCCTAACATTACCCTAACATTTAAACATACATAGGCTATGAAAATTATTTTGAATCATATTCTAATAATAAAATAACTATGTTAAACTTTTAAGAAATTTTAACCTGATAATTTTAACCTGATAGTCATCGGATATATTCGGCACATCTAGTTCAATGAAAATGGCTTTCAAAATAGCCATTTTTTTTGGCAACTTTTTTTATATGTTGTGCCGGACCACTATCGAGGCTCTCGCGGACCACCGGTTTGGAACCACTGCTTTAAAGGAACGAGATATGACATCATAAATTTTGTTATAAATTTGCGATTGTCTTGTGATTAAAATTTCTAGATCTTTTCACTGTCGTCGAGAAAATCATTAGGCGTAATCCGGGATAAACCATCAATCATTTTATTTGCATTGCAACAGAACGTCTACATTTGACACCCTTACCCGAGAGCGAGAGCATCTACATATTTATTTTTCGTAATAAATCCTTCAATGACTATAACGTGATTGACGGAGCAGAAATCATAGTCGTGACTCTTCTCAGTCATTTCTAAGGGTCAATCACGATAACCCCTTCGTGAACTAGCAGCAGACGCTTTCGCGAATGAAGTTTCGCCTTTTTTGCTTGGCATTATGATGTTCATCGTGGCCTTCAGTATTTAAACCAAAGTAATTTTTACCGAGCATCCTTCCTTCTTTTTCAGCGCTAAGGAGGTCAGAAATGTGATTCTGAACATAATGACTTTGCCCAATAGTTATGTAATTAGCATGGGAATTTTTCTCGGAGGTGAGATGCTCTTGCAGCTGAGGAAAAATCCACAGATTCTATAACTAGAACCGACCACGGTACCGGTTTCCGCCATCTGTTAGTCATGGTCGTTTGGTTAAATAAAACTCAAATGTTAAGTTCAATTTACCGGTTTTAAAGAACTACTTAATTTGTTGCATTTCGTCCAATCACTAGCTAATGCTAATAAGATTTCAATAAAGTGGAGAATACATTATTGGTTGGGAAATAGTTTTGAAAAGAAAGAAAACCGTACAGGTGAGGAAAAGCAGTTTTTGATTGATTTCCTCAGTAAATAAAATAATAAAGTGTTCATTAACATAGGCACAGGGGCATAAAGTTATTCGTGTACAAATTTGTTGCACACAAATTGGTCATATGCTCTTTTTTTTCACAGGTTTGATCTCTAAACTTAACAACACCTTCGCTTTTGATATTGTTTTCACGTTTTTAATTTGGTAAGTACAGTCGATTTCAGTTAATCGGATCACCAGTTAAGCGGACAAGATGCTTATTCAGACCAAATTCTTCGGACCGAATTCCGTCTTGTAACATAGGGCATGTTTGTTTAATCGGACCAATAGAATATTAAAACCAAAATGATCGCGTCCCGATATGGTCCGATTAACCGGAATCGACTGTAATAAAAATGTACTACTAATTATTTTCTGTGCTTTCTGAAGAACTGGTATTGTCATCCGTCAGCTCTCTCGAGTTAAACTCTCATGGTTTAATAATAAGTGATTTTTTATCAGAAATTTCATAGGATTTTTTTAAAATTAGCAACCTATTATTACTCAGAATTTTCTTGATGTCCGTGTGCCTTACCACCTGCCAGAAATTTCGTTTTTAAACATCAATAACTTAGCCGGCATAACTTAATGGAAACGTTTGGGAAACGAAAATCAGCTACACATAGCTTAAAATACACGATAAAAATAAAGGGAGTTGCAACTGATTTTGATCTAATTAATAGTTCCCCCTTTATTTTTAATGTGGATTTTAAAAAACTGTGTGTCCCTATCAGTTTAACCATTATTAAAAAACTGAACATAAATTCTGCCTTTTACAATACGATAATAATGTGTTACCTCTTTTTTTATCTGTGTGTGCATGTTAGCATGCATGTTTTCACTACGAATAATCTTACTGTCATTGATATACTCAATGACAGTAAAACAGACCCAAGTATCTCTACACTTGCTGTACTTGTACTGTGTAGCTTCTCTTTCTCTCGGTATGTGTATGTAAGTCTACTTAGTTGATGCTTTAATTTTTCAAATTTTTAAATCCTTGTATTGCCCTTCTTTAAGTTGTTATCCTGCGCGTTTCATGCAATCTACAAGAGTGGTTCTCAGACTTTTATTAGCTGTTATCTTTGGTCTTGACAGAAAGTATAATGTACCCCACAATAAAACTTCCATGAATCATAGGTAAAAAAAAAAATTGTCTCGACCACATATGCGTAATAGAATTATAGGGAACTGTGAGAATTTTACAAGTATTTGAATACTTTACTTATATTGTGTCACATACTTTTCGATAACTGTGATTGGCTTCTTTCGTTCTCTCTCTCTCTCTCTCTTTTTATCTGTGTTTGTGTGTGTGTGTGCGTTTGTTTGTTTGTTTGTGTATGTGTGCATGTGTGTGTTTGTGTGTGTGTGTATGTGTGTGTTTGTTTGTGTGGATGTGTGTGTTTGTGTTTGTGTGTGTGTATGTGTGTGCTTTAACATGCATGCTTTGAATTATTCTACACTTATTTGAATTATTTAAATACTACAAAATTATTGCGCCACATGTAATATTGCATGATTAACTTACTGATCGTTTAATGCTCTTCAAGCATTGCATGACATGCTCTATACGGACACAGTTACTCCTCTCATTCTCTCGGGATCCAAGTATGAAAATGTAGTTCTACTTTCTCTATAATTGCAATTGTAATATTCTGTTTTGCCCTACAGAAATGTAAATTTTTGCTTTGTGCCTTATTTATGGTCTGATCAAGAGCCTCTCTAAATGTTTCAGATTATTCTCCTTGGTTGTGAATCAAATTATAATATACCCCACAAAAAGACTAAAAAAATCATCGATCCAAAAAAATGTGGTTGACCATCAGTATGTAATTTTCTATCTGTAGTAATTTTACTTTTATTTAAATTTTGTACATATGTTTTGCCACATACTATACGAATAACTCTGTATCACCTATTTCTTTTATCTGCGTGAGTGGGTATGAATGTGTACCAGACTAATGGCGTTGTGGTAATTTTAAATTTAGCAAACATGCCTATCAGAACAGTATTTTGTTTTAATTCTTTGTGTGTGTGTTTGATATACAGTTAGAAGTTCTGAACACTAAGGTCCAAGGAAGGTATATAGGTATTCGCAGTTATTCCTATTCTACGGAGATTCTGTTCTCCTAATTCTTCAGTATTTAAAGGGCCGGTCATAATACACTAATAAAACAGTCGAGCACTTGTGTCACTTAAAAATGCATGGTTTCTTTCTCATCAGTAAAAAGTTTGATAAAAAATTTTATTACTTTTGTTTACTTGGTATTTTTTATTTCTTCAGACTGTATATAATGGGTGAAAATTTTAGATGAAGTATTTTATTTTTGTTGTCAAAGTATATATATTCTCTTTTATTCAATATATTCTCTTTTATTTGTTTTTATTTTGAAAATAATTATCATAGTATGAAAGAAAGTCCCCGAGGTCTTTGTTCAGTGAAAGAAAGAAAGTTTATTTAATAGGAAAAAAAGAAAAGAACTAATAAAACACAAAAATTTGAATGTCCACTCTGCTTGTTAGTATGATTAAAAGTTTGATATAATTTATCTACCAAGAATCGTTTGGCAAAATGTTAATAGTGAGAAAACTAAAATAGTTTACTTTCCAGTACCACTTTCTTTTAACGTAGGATTATGTTCGTCCATACGGTCCGCGGAAAAGCAAAATTTCAGACTTTAAAACCGTCGTGCGGATATTATTTTAAAAGATTTTTTTTTTGTTTTCTCCCTTTTCTCCCTTTATAATTAACCCAAATCGATAAATGAGGTACCATTTTAAAGATTAAGATCTCCGCTTCATGCGAATTGTTGATTGCGGAATACACAATTTTTCTTTCCCTAATAAGTTATATATGTAACTTATTTCTCTTACCGTCGACCTATTCTGAATAGGGTTATCACTCATCCTTCGCATCGTATGTACGAATTTTATTGTTAAAAAAAGGTAAGCAACGATAAGTAATCCTACGTTCGGTCGTTTCGTTAGAAGAGATTACCTGATTTTTTATTCTTTTCATTTCATGATGTATTGTCATCACCTAATCAGAACCCGAAAGCACCTGCGCTCCCTTTTCAATTAATAGAACAACTATATGTTGAGATATCAGAAACCCAGACAGAGTGATTTAAAGAAGAGCAAAAGCTGTCAATTTCAATGCAAGTGAAAACGTTAATTGGGTTTTCCGAAAAAATTGTTCTTCATCAAAACTGTTAACGACCATTGTGATAACTGAAAATATAATCATGATATGTCTATGAATTTTTTCAGGTTCGTTTTTCATAATACTAAAAATGTAATGAACCACAGATTTGGCTCTGGATCTATTATTTGTCGATTTACAGCTGCGTTTACAAAAAAAAAAAAATCACTCGAGAAATTACTCAAATTTTACGTGTAATTGCATATAATCGCCTGTATTTCTGTTAGATTTCAAAATAACAGATAGCTTTTAGGTCATTACACTCACGAGTGTTTTACGTACATATGATAAAGAGAATTTTTTTTGCAGAGCTTGATCCGTTTATGTAAAAATTCGCTCAATTTCGACCAAAATTTCCAATTTTGTAAAAAGTTGCATAGCTATGGTCGATTTTTTTTCCTCATTTTCGCATTTTGGTGCTAAATTCCTTTGAAAAATAAGACAGAAATTTTCGCAAGTACAATTTTTGAAAAAAAAGTTCCGAGTGTAGTTAGATACCTTAAATGTGATCTAAACATTGTTACAAAGTGAAACCCACATCCTTCCCTGTCATATGTGATTTACGGTATATATAATTCACATGTCATATATAATTCATATGTATTTTACGGTAAATGTGTAGGGCTGGGCTGTCACACTTTGGTTATTACATTTCTCTGGAATGTAGCGTTCCTTCCGTAACCTCTGTCAAAGAAATACTAATTTTGAAACTACACTTGATTTAATAAGCTTGACACGACTAAGTGAACTTTGACTAGTTTGACGACTTGCATATTAAGAGAGGTTTTTGAGCCTTATGGACTTTGAAGCCAGGGTACAATTTAGTAAAACAACAACTTTATAGCAACTACCCTAAATCTAATAAATTGCATGCATTTCAAATTTTGTATCTAGACTGAATGAAACAGATTTTCGAAATTTTAAGCTAAAAAAATTGCAGTTCAATTATTTTGTAAGTCGTACGCATTTCTAAATTGTAAAAATATCCGTAAATCTGCCCTGTATACATTTCTCTTAAAGAAGTGTTATGTTCATAAAAATGCGAAACATTTTATAAAGAAATATTTTTCATTTCCTATCCATCCCCCTTTGAAACATATAAGATCGATCGACGTACTAATAAATTATTAAAAAACATATATGAAACATAATATAAAAAACTAATAATTTTATTAGTCAGAAAAAAAAACTTTTAGGTAGAAATAATATTTCATGATTCTGATTACTCTTAAGTGTCGTTCAAAGTCTATATATCAGAGAAGATTTCATCAGACTGAAGTTCATCATATGGAGGTTTTATTTTATAATGAAAATTCTAGTCAACTTTTTCCTACATACGCATTAACGCAACATGAAGATAATTTTTTATACGGTTAAAACAACCTGGTGAATTTTGAAATACGGTGCCAAGTAGATAAGTCACGAAGTAGAAGAGTAATTTTTTCTGTTACTAAGGCTGTGAAATTCCTTCTAGATCATTGAGAAATAACTAATAAAATCAATAACTGATTGCTAAAATACAAGGGGGGAAGGCTTTAACTTCGTTGCTCAACCAAATATTAATTAAATTTACAGTCAACAGACGCATCATGCCTTTTTGCTTTTACACCGCATTTGAAGATTTTGATCTGGGTTCAAAGTGAGAGTGACCCATCAATGCTTTTCAAACTTTCGAAAGAGTAACTTCCAATACACTTTCCCATCTGTAAACGTGTTTTGACGTTTTTTTAGAACCGTTTCTGACATAAAGAGGAAGCTTTAACCTCATATGTTCTGAGGAATGGTGGAAAAAAAAGTGAAAGATTTGGAGAGAAATGAAAAAAAGAGAAAAAAAAAAGTCAAATCTCTCTTCTGGCATCTAAATAGTTTTCTGAGAACGAGGATATCATAGGAATGGCGTAAGATGATAACGCAGCGTGATTGGTATCAACGAAACTATTGTGAATTTTTATGGGAATTTGTATGAAGCCTTTTGTTAAGACAAGATGGTCTCCTGTTAAGCTTTTGATACTCCTTTCAAGTTTAAAAACCGAGTATGAAAGTAATTTTCTAGATTAAGTCTCGGTTGTAAAACTATGCTTTGTGATCAGGAGACAGAGATTATGTCACCTAAGCTGCAGCGTGTAGCTTAGGTGAGATAGCAAGTATCTCAGGCTGAAAAAGAAAAGAAAAATATGTAATAGCAAAATAAAAATCAATCCTGTCTGGTTTAGTTGAACAAGAGTAAGCTTTTCGAATTTATATATATATATATATATATATATATATATATATACACACACACACACACACACACAGTCGAACCCCATTATAGCGAACCCTGTATATAACGAACTGACGGATATAACGAAATAAATTTTAGTCAATTTAATTCATTAATGTTGTATTTTAATAGGTTTTATGATTTTTTAATACATTATTATTGAATACACATTGCAACTAATTAGTTATACAGTTTGTGAACTCTAGCATTTTTCTTGACAACTCGGAAAACCTTTGGTCCGTTGAAGTTCGTTATAACGGGGTTCGACTGTATATATATATATATATATATATATATATATATATATATATATATATATATATATATATATAATCCGAATCACCATATTCATAATATACTGGAAAGCACAAAATAAAAATATCGCCCAAAACCTTCATGATTATATTCGCTATAAAGGATGCATAATTACATTTTGAGAGTTATTCAGGAAAATACACATATTTTCTGGGAGTATGTGGTTTACTTGTATGACTGGAAACGATGAATGCAGGAATCAAGCGTGCATTATAATTAGACGTTAAAAAAACGTGGATAAATCTTGGAAGCAATTATAAGGAGAAGTTTTGTAACATTTCCAACAAAGTTTTAGCATTCTACGTAGGTGTTTCAAGGTTCATCCAGGATTTATTATTTTAGAAAGAAGTAACTACACCTGCTATAATCACCGTAAACATCACTCTGCTTCAAGGTATTTCCCGACCACTTATTTGTTAATAATTATTCAACAATATCAGATGCGAAATGGCAGCTGAATTGAATACTCAGTTTAAGGTATCTTAAAGGAGGAATTAAAAAAATCGCTTTCGAGATTTTAAGACATGAACCACAGAGGTTCTGTTCGAATTATCGTAAGTAGGAGAGATGTGCCGATATAAAGAAGTTATTGAAAAACCTGTTCTGTAGTAAGGAGCCCGTAAAATCAAAGCTTTTGAACGATAAATATTTTGTTTAATCTGTTTGGGTTGTATAATGCAGTTCCCGTTCGCTCTTCTGAAACATTACACAGAAGAGACCACACACATGTATCTATATAATATATATATATATATATATATATATATATATATATATATATATATATATATATATATATATATTATATATATATATATATATATATATATATATATATATATCGTAAGTAGGAGATATGTTGTTCCAATATAAAGGACTTATTGAAAAACCTGTTCTGCAGTAAGGAGCCCGTAAAATCAAAGCTTTTGAACGATAAATATTTTGTTTAATCTGTTTGGGTTGTATAATTCAGTTTTAGATAGGGAGCATTCAGAAACCTTTATTTCTCTCTCCTTTTCAACCAAGGGGAAAGATGGTTTCATTAGTTTATGATTACTTTTGAACAACAAAATTTTCATGCAAACATTTGATATCAGAAAAACATGTTCTAATTTTGACGTGGAAAACCATTTTTCTTTGCTGTAGCCAATAATCATGAATTTCATTTTATGTGAAAAATAAGCATTTGGGAAAAGTTAATAAATGTGTAGATTACTAATTAATTAACAATAAATTATATATTGGCTGAAAACGTTAAAAATTGCTAAAGTGATAAGAGGTGGCCTCAAGTATGGAAAACAATCTGACCCTCTTCAGTAACTCAACCAAAAAAAGGGGTTCTGCCCGAGGACAGTTTTTTATGGTGAGAGAATCACGATCCTTCGTCCTCTTTAATAAAAGTTCAACTGTTTATCCGATTTATGTCTCTCGACTGCTCATGATTTATTTCGGATGAGACCACAAACATAATGATTACCGGCAGAAAACTGAACTTTGGTATTAGTGAAGATCTTTACTCTTCAGTTTTATGTTCTAAGTTTAATGTATAGTATAAGCTGTCCCTAAAGAATAATCATCTGAGGTCTCGTGAAATCACGTCTAAATGAGCATTAAACGTACTTTATATTCATCGCTGGCTGGACAGTAGACCTGTCGGGCCCGTTTTTACTCTCGCTATGGGATCAGTGGCACGACATACTGACCATGCAAGAGACCAGAAATTGCTCATCGAGCATTTTAAATGTTTAGTGAGGACACAAAATGTGTTTCGCCAACTTTCAATTGCATAGAGATAACTGCATGACTGAAGATCATTTAGGTTCTAAAGGACTGTAGTAGAAGTTATAAAAAGTAAATCTAAAGAAAAATGGTGAAGCCTGGCAAACGTGAATTATAGGGCTAATTTACCCTTAATCTTAAATAATAATAATAATAATTATAATAATAATAATAATAATAATAATAATAATAATAATAATAATAATTATAATAATAATAATAATAATAATTATTATTATTATTATTCAGTTTACATAATTGTAAGCATTTTAAGTATTCGCATTTCTTATCATAGAAAGGTTCATAACAAGTGTTAAATACAGTCGAACCCCGACATAACGAACTTCAAGGGACCAAAGGTTTTGATCGCTATATCCGGTGGTTCGCTATATCCGAACCATTAAGAAAAAGGTTAGAGTTCACAAAATGTATAACTCATTAGTTGCTATGTGTATTGAAAAATGATGTATTAAAAATGATAAAATTTATTAAAAATGATCATTAATGAATTAAATTGACCAAAATCGATTACATTAAACTGACATAATACTAATTAAATTAACTAAAAATGAAGACAAATGAAAATACATTAATTTTACCTTCAATTGTTGCTCACTGTTTTGATACAGAAATAGTCGGTAATCTCCTGCGGACGTAATGCCGATTTCAAAAGCATTTTATGAATTTCTTTGTCTAGTATATCAAATGACTCCAACACTCTTTCTTCCACTATTTGTGTAGACAAAAACTTATTAATTACACACATAGCTGCTGTATTATCTCAGATGGGGGGGATTTCGTCATTTATGTGCTCCTCTTCATCAGCATTAGATGCAGAATCTTCGATTTCAGAATGATTCATTTTAATTTCTTCCACAATATCTTCATTGGTCGGATTTTCACATGCAATGACTTCATCATCACATGTGTTCGAACAATTGCATGTCACAATCTGAGAATGATGAAATTTTGTGCTTTTCTATCCACATCGCGATAGGTAAATATTCCTCATCTTCTTCAACATTCATTGCAATTTAAACATTCTTAAAAAGTTTAAAAATAAAAATAATTCAGTAGTCGACTGAAAAAGAGTTTCGTTATAGCCGATTCTTAAGATTTCGGAGGTTCTCTATAAAAGGATAAATTAGCATTAAATGCAATAGGTAAATGGCGGGACCAAAATTTTCTCTCTTATATCCGTGAGTTCGTTATATACTGGGTTCGCTTTAACGGGATTCGACTGTAGTGGATTACAGTATATATATATATATATATATATATATTTATATATATATATATATATTTATATATATATATATATATATATATATATATATATATATATATATATATATATATATATATATATATATATATATATAAATATATATATATGTATATATATATATGTATATGTATATATATATATGTATATATATATATGTATATATATAAATATATATATATATATATATATGTATATATATATATATATATATATATATATATATATATATATATATATATATATATATATATATATATATATATATATATATATATATATAAAAATTTTTTTAATGAAATTTCTAGAATTTTCGCCTTCTGATCTTGAACGACAACGATGACAGAAAACATAAGGTGACTGACTTTTAATTTAGATCTTTATTTAGATAACACGCCGTACAACTTCTCAGCATCACGGACCGTTTCTTAGTCACTCCTTATTTTATTGTACTGTTTTTGAAGGGTAAAAATAATGACGTAACAAGCAGAATGGCAGCTTCTCCCTTTCCCATACTTATAAGAAAGCAACAGACTGAGCTAAAATTTTGGCAAAACAGAGTGGTTGAAATTTTTTTTCGAAAATTCCGTGATCTTCGTTAAAATTCACGGTTTAAATACCTCAACAGCCCGGAACGTTAGGATGAGAATCATGACGAAAGCAGAAGTTCAAGAAAAGATCAGCATACTGATAGAGATTAAAATATAAGCAAAATTAAGCAAAAATAAAATAAAATGTGAGCTTGTTGGCATCGCAACTATAGATATGACATCTTTATTATATGTCCTAGGCCGCAGTTTATCAAAAAATATTTTACTTCGTCCCATTTATCTCCTTAATTATGTTGTTATTTATTTATTTATTTTTGCAATATTAATATAATTGCATAGATTTATAATGTTTTCCAAGATTAACCGGAGTTATAAACACTGGATTCTCATTAGGAAAAATTAAAAATTTTCCTACTTATATCGAGAAATACAATAACGGATATTAAAAAGAATTATTTGCTTTTTCTGTCTCTTTAAAAACTGTTACGAGAGCACTAATTGGCTGCTTTAAGATCTGAACTATTTAAACTTAATTATGAGTTAAAACTTAACTATGAGAGCTGAACTTTAAAAACAGCCAAAAGGTAATAATGCAGGGGATTATAAAAGGATAGCTCACATTTATTTCCCTGAATGTAATTGGATCATTGATCGAGAATTTTTTGTTTAAAGGTTTGGTAGTTCTGAGTACTATCTAAATTTATGTTTAATTTACTAGTATATTAATATATTTGATGTACTTAATAATATTTACCCTTTTAAAAATCAATATGAAGTTTACTTGATGAATTCTTCCACACAACAAATTAATAGTTTTTACGAAAATAAAAGTTCAGTTTAAGAAATTTAGAATTCTGAATCAATTAGAATTTCAGTAGTATTGATAGAGGAAATCTAATAGTTATATAACTGTAGTATTGACTTTATAAGAGAAGATTATTAATGGTTTTTACTACATTGGATTGAAGATTATTTTATAAGAGAAGAAACATTTTAATACATCATCATACTTTATGATGTACAAAATAATGTACTACCTTAATTTTACAACCATGTTTCTCATAAAATTTTATTCAATAACTGTGCATTTTATATGCTTTGTATAAAAGACATAATTAAACTAAAAATGAAAATTTCAAAACTCGAAATATTTTTCTGAAATAAATATATACATATATTTATTTCAGAAAAAAGTAAGCAAGCAATTGCTTACTTTAATTTGGAAAAAGAATCTAAAGGTGTATTTTTTTGTTATTATTTCAGATTTCTTTAGATGCATTAAAGAAGAATTTTTTTTTTTTGATAAACGAAATTGATGTTAAAAAATATTAAAAGGTATTCAGTAATTATTTATTCCTTATACAAAATACGAAATCGAAAATTAATTTGATTGATATTGTTAAACTGTTAAATCATGATTATTTCTTAATTTTATCGAGCAATAATTTGAATTTTAAAAATAAAAAGGCAAACAAAATCAATCGTTCTGAAAATCATTATTACCCCTCTAGATGGCAGCACTATGAACTTGAATTCAGTCAAGATTCTTTTGCAGCGAGCTAAAGTATTTAACCTAGATACTTGTTATCAGCTAATAAATCGTGAAAATCAACTTCTCAAAAATGAGCTACCACGGTGAAAATAAAAATACCCAATTTGTTTCCAAATATATAGAAAAGTTTAAGTATATTTTAAATATCTATAATGCAGAATACTGATAATTATAAATACATTAAGGGAAATTATTATTTTTCTTACTCATGTCCGACAACATGTCTATTGTATTTATATTTTTAGATTTTATATGGATATTTTACTAAAAGCTTTAGAGAACTGTGCAATTTTAGAAAAAAATAGAAAAAATATACACGTTTAAAAATATCCAAGATACTACCTACACATTTCGATAACGTACATTTATTCCAATCAAAAGCCATAACTATTAAAAATTTTATAGCTTTTAGTAATTTCAGCTCTGTGAAAATTCTTTATATAATATTTCTAAATGATGAGGCAATATATTAATCACTTTTGTTTGGATTTAGCGATGATATTTCTCACAAAATTATTTAAATTCTAACTGAGTTTCATTGTTACTTGATTAGTTTTATTAGTTAGGTTTAATTTCATTAGAAACGTATTTTCAAGTAAGAAGAGTTCAAGTAAGATGCAGCTCAATTTTATTAAAAGCTGTAAAAGCTTTTAATAAAATTGAGCTGCTTCTTACTTGAAATTAATGTAAAATAAAATATTTTTTTAAGAATAACAGACACTGAAATTTGTGTGCACATGACTAAATAGTAAAAGAATTTTCATCTGCTCATATAAAAGAAAATGTCAGATGTGGCTTTATCCCTCAAAAGACAATGATTATGTACGTAACATTTTTTACAATTATGCAGTTTATAACAAATTTTATATTCCTTGTATCTTAGTTATCATTGAATGACTGTGCAATATTTAGTATCTTATTTTAGGAGTTCTCTTATACCGTGTTAAAAAGTAAGTTATTCAAATTTATTGATCTTGAAAATGGATGTTTAAGAGAAATAACTCAGAAAAATGATGTGACAAACGCTTGAACTACTATGCAATACATAAATTAATAAATAAATTAATCGGATTCAAATAAAATAACTGCCAATTAAAATAGCAAAATTCATTATTGTCACTTTAATTTAAACAGTCTTTAAGATTTCACTCCCCGTCTTGTCATTTAATTTTTCCACCGCCAACTGCAATTACGGGGTCGAAATGAACACGTTGAAAAATTGAAGATAATTATTAGGTATAAATGACAACAGGCAATTTTAAAATGATCGTTAATACTAATGAAACGTAATACCTGCTACCATCTACTCATCTGAAGATTGAATAGCATAATAACACATATAATTGCGTTCTATTTTTTTTTTTTTAACATGTTATACCGTCCAAGTTTGTAATGATGGGCAATTTGTCTGTCAATCAGACGTGAATTATAGCTTTAAAAACCAATTAAATTCTAAAAGCCCAAGTTGATGCATGAAAGCATTTAATGAGCCGTTATTAATTTACTACATATAAGCTATTGTTTTTGATATGGTTTACTGGGGGAAAGCAGTCAGCATTGATTCATAAAGCTAAAAGGCATTTTCTTTTTTTAATATGATTTTTTGATACGGTAATATTTGTTACGGTTATTTTATTTAAGAGCGCAGATGTAAATAAAATATTAATAACTTAATACCGAACTGCAGTTGCTTTCAAGGCTCAAAAAGAAAGATTTATTTCATGAACGTGATTAGTAAAAGGATTATTTGCATTTCGATTTGTGTAACAAGAAAACATGATAACTATCTCACAGACTTCTTCTAACAGCTTGTAGAGATAATTGAATGTATGGAGAGACATCTCACCACTGATCTGAATTCTAAATTTTAAAAATCCTTAAAAACCGAGTCAATTGAGATTTAACTTCATTCAAAACGCTAATTCACTCATCAACCACCCTTCCGAATTTTTCACACTGATGCAGCATTCAAGTTACAACGTAAAATTCAAACATTTTCATTGTGCGTCAGTTCGGGTAGTCTGCATCCTCTAACTCATTTTGCTTTTAAGCTGTATTTGCTGCTTACACAATTTTTTATAGCCACTATATTCCGGTCTTGTTGAGAATTACGCCAAGGGGAAACATGCGTGAGGCTTTTTGAGTAAGGCTTGACGAAGAGTAGCGATAGGAAAACAGAACTAGAAATAATGTGTTTGAAACTAAAAACAACAACAAAACGGTGCAATGCCTTCTCGCAAATATTAGAGAAATTATTTTAATTCAATGAGTTTTCACTTCAGAACGATACATAACAGTCCTGTCTATTCAAAGGTTCAAGTAGTAAAAGTCAAACACTAGAATCATATTAAAACAAATGGTCCCTTAGAAAAACGAGTTTTATATAAAATTTGCAGAAAAAATTCTGCATTTGTGAAGGTCTTGTGCTCACTGCTTGAACATATCTTTTTAAACTCTTCCTGCATAATTTTTTCCTCCACTATTACAACGTTATCAAAATAAGGGAATTACCGCTTAAAAAGATACGTGCGCTGCGACGTATGCGTCGTCGATGACACTAACGTCATCGGTGGTATTACAATATGATGAAAATTGAGTATCAGCCATCAAACGCTAGTAACACTAACAGTGTCAAATTAGCTGTTGTGGAACTAATATGCAAAATGTTGGATCTGAGTGCCTTACAGATGGGTATAATATTTGGAAAGAGGCTTGCGGGTACTTCTGTAACTAAAACGGCAAAAATTTATGATGCATCACAAGCCACAGTATCAAATATTATGACACTATACAGAAGTGATTCAGCTGTTGCTTCGAAACACAAGAAGTATAGACGTCAGATGAAAATGTCACGACTTATAGGCGGAATTTGATGTGGAATACCTAAGACAACAGTCCTGCAAATAACAGGAGAGCTAAATAGGAATCGCAATGATACCGCTTCATTGATAACATTTCGTAGGGAGCTGCATAATGCTGCCATTTATGGTCGTTCTGCAATCCCGAAGATTCCTTATTGACACCAATAGAAGATGTCATGTCATGGTGTCACAAACATATAAAATGGAGTTCATGGGATTGGTAATGTGACATCTGGGCGGATGAATCAAGCTTCACTTGGTTTCCTGTCTCTGGTGGAGCGTACGTTTGGCGAATACCTTCCGATGGATACCGTACCGACTGCTTGAGGCTCAATGACAAGCGTGGTGGTGGCCGTCAGATGTTTCGGGGTGCTATCTCTCGGTATACCTTAGGGTCATTAAATGTTCTTAAGTGTTCTGTGACATCGGAAGTCTATGAAACCATTCTGACAGACAACAGGAAGTCTATGGTGCAGGCGTTATTCAAAGTATAACCGTCTGTGTATCCATGACGATAACGCACTCTTCATCATGCTAGACATATTAGTGTATGGCTTGAAAAGCCTGTCATTCGTCTCACGTTAAGGTTATTGAACATTTGCATGGGAACATTTGGACAGAAAAGTTCGATCAAAATCTCCCCCTTCAACATCATTGGAACAGTTAGGACATGTGTTGTAGGATAAATGGTACCAAATTTCAATATATACAGGATTTATAAGTCAAATTCATGCATTTTTGCAAGCCATAAGGAGGCATACTGTTTATTTATAAAAAAAACAGAGATGGTCAATTCTGCCATTATTCTCAGTATCTCATCTTTCATTTATTAAAAGATTTCTTTAAAATATGAATGTATTCACAAAAGAAGTTAAAGGTTCAAGAAAATGTTTTGAATTTATTTGAATTTTATTATCATATTGGAGTGTTGTACGTGCTATAAAGGTATTTGACGGGAAACATTTCTATCAAGAAAATTTTTAAAAAAAGATACCCGATATTGACACTTTCGTGAAGTATAACTTATGAAATAAACTGCATATTAAAATTTAATGATAATTAAAACTTTCTCTTAAACACAGACTTTCACAGAACAATAGGCTTCTTAACTGAGAAGCAGTATCTGTAAGAATATTCGTGTCCTGTAAGCAAAACTGCTGAGACTGAATGTACTATGCAATTTGAATCCACGTAAATATAAAACATCGATCTGAAATCAAAAGCTTTAAACTTTTTGCTTTTAATTTGTTTTGTTACCGAGTATTTGACTCTGATTTTAAAGGAGAAAAATTTATTTTGACAGAAAAGCATTTTTTAACGATGTTTGTATACTTCAAAATATATAACTGCAGTGTTTCGAAATTTGTCAGATGAAAATATGAACGATTTATAGCAGTAATTAAGCCACCATAAAATGCATTAATTTGTACAGATGTATAGAGAGCCAATTTGTGCACTAAAATATTGCATAATTTTAAAATGCTATTACATTTATTTTAATGTTTCTTAAAAAATGAACAGTTCAATGATTAAAACTTTTCATACATCGAGGGCGCTATGGGCCAGATGTCAAGGGCAGCGGGCCAGTGATCTAAACGTCTTTGGTTCGATGCCCATCGCTGCAAATAAATAGATGTGTACACTAAGGGTGGCTGATGCACGTAAAATCTGTCGTGGCTGCAAAGTCCTCCAAGTTCTCAAATTTACCTCTGGAAGTGAGGGGTCAAGTGTTCCGGTCGGGCACTTGATTCGGTTATAAATTACTGGACCGGCTTGTAGGGGGTAATGCTGGCCACCTACACGGTGCCCCCTAAATAAATGGCCAGCAGTCTCGGCTGCAAAAGTGTGATAGATTAAGTTCCAAAATTGCCATAGGTAACAACAACAACTTTTCATATAACCCATACACGGGCTCATCAAACTGTCTTCGTTGAATTCTCTAATCAGATCTAAAAGCACACCCCTTAAGATTATAGGTTAAGAGGATGTCAGGAAATGAAAATTTGTATGTGAGATAAATTTTAATGCTTTATATCAAAACTACACTGAAGTGCCACTGAATTAGGGATACCTACCTAGTAACGAGTTGGGCCTCCTCTGGCCTTGATAACGGCTGCCACACGACGAGGCATAGAATCAACAAGTTTCTGGAAACGTTCCACGGGAATGGCTTGCCAAATATTGGCTAAAGCTGTTCATAATTCAGTAAGGTTCTTTGGTGCTGTGTGATGGCCTTTCACGCCTTGTTCCAAAACATCCCAAAGATGCTCAATAGGATTTAAGTCTGGGTTTCTAGGTGGCCAATTCATGACAGAGAAGTCAGAGGAATGCTCATCCAACCAGCCAGTAGCCAACCGGGACTTGTGAGAGGTACAGTTGTCTTGCTGGAAAACTCCATTACCGTGCGGATAACAGAACAGCATAAACGGATGGAGGTGATCACCCAGCAACTCTACGTACCGAATTGCATTGAGGGAGGTTGGTACACGCACCAAAAATCCCAAACTGTGCCACGAAAAAACACCCCAGACCATGATTGAGCCACCATGCCCTTGTACAGTTCCAGCCAGGCATGCAGGATCCATGGCTTCATGAGCCTGACGCCATATTCTCAGCCTCCCGTCGGCGTTAAGTAGTCGGAATCGAGACTCATCACTCCATGCTACTCGTTTCCAGTCCTCTACACTCCAGTCTCTGTGCTCTCTTGCCCAGGCAAGACGTGCAGCCCGATGGCGAGCATAGAGCAATGGTACTCTCGTAGGTCGACGGCTCCCGAAACCCATACGGTGAAGCGAGCGTTGCACAGTCCGTTTACTGACTGTACGACTGCACCGTCATTAAACTGGGTGGTAATTTGAGCTAATTTCGCTGGCTACGTACAATACGCCTGGGCAGTCTCTCACCACGTACTGTCAAGGCTAATTGTCCTTTGCAGTTTGCCCGATCGCTACTTTTTTTTTCCACCATCCATGTATTCTTGGTATACTCTTGACACTGTCGACCTTGAAAATCCTAGCTGTCTGAAGATTTCGGAAATTGAATGGCCCATGCGTCGCGCACCTACGATTTGTCCGCGATCGAAGGCGTCTAAATCAGGCAGTTTACCCATACTGGCAATTCCAACAACTAATTCAGGACAACCACAGTACGCGCTTTATATGCAGTTACCACAGCGCCCTCACTTGCGCATACATGATGCGCAGCGCTACACAATTTGCATATTCTTTGCTATCCCTAATTCAGTGGCACTTCAGTGTATAAGGAATGTAAAACCATTTGTTGATTTGGAGGAATTGCTGTCTATTATTTTCTTTAAAGCGATTGTAACATTTAAAATGACAACAAGTTGATATGAAAAATAAAATAAGCATTTTTCCATGAACAACACTTTACTGAAATTGTATTTGTCTCTGAAACATATCTCGGAAAATTACGCCTCCTAATTTCAAATCTATATTTATGACGCTTTGTCATTTCCGCAAGATCAGTAAAATTTTAATGAAGGGTCATTTGTGGCTTTGTAGGTCTCTTCAACGTTTCCAAAGCTTTTATTCCAGTATGAATCTCAGTGTACCATAAACTCTATAGGTACGAAAAATGATTTTCTGAAATATAATGTTATTATTTTTTGATATTAGGTTCCATGCATTTGTTCTTCTCAGAAAACTGACATATCTAAAATTTGAGTTTGACATTTACGAAATTCAGTTAAATATTACACAATGCTGCGTCATGTGGACGATCATTAACTACCAGGAAACGTTATCTCATTGTATCCTAATATACTAAAGTTATTACAGCAAGACACAATCCCAATGTTCCTCAACATCTACTTATTCTGTATGTAAAACAGTATATCAGTATCTAATGAAAATTCTTCACCATGCATTTAAATGCCTTGTCCAACGTTAAGAAATCAGTAAATCACAGTGACGAAGTAATAAATGTTTCGAAAATGTCTGGAAATATATGCACAAATGTAAATGGTTTGTATTCATTGACACAAAAAAATTAAGACATGAGTTATTTCAAGTTTTTAAGGCATCATCTGACTACATCACTGCAGTGCCCTCGGAGCTCTACTTTAGATGGGAGGAGCTTTGGCGTCTATTTTCCATCCTATTAATATTAAAAGCTGCAATGTATTCATCACTGGAATCTCATTATAAATTGTCAATAATGTTAAAGTTGCTGATAAAATGAGTGCACAGAAAAGGGTTACTCCTTAATAAACGGTTCAGGTTTAAAACGATAAGAAAATTGAATCTTGATTAAGCTTGCTTAAAGATCCATTTATCATTTTTACATACTCTCATAAAATTAATTTGTTATTCAGAATCTGATGGAGGGCATTGCATAAGCTATAAGTAATATCGGCTCATCTTAATATTTTATTATTTGTTCAACAATGGATTTTTGGAAAAGTACACATAGGATAGCACCAAAGGTGGACTTTTTGGAACCTTTCTTCAATTTTTACGGAAACCTATATCAGTGAGTGAAATGAGCAACATAGAAATTCCTTTTCCATTTAAATGCTTTCCGGTATTGGAATTTTCTCGTATTATTTTTTTATCATATACGACATAGAAATTAGGAATTCTGATTAGTTAAATAATTTAATACTTCTAAGACTCACAAATGATAAATTATCCGAAATAATAATGAACGGGTGAACTATCCGTAAACAACAGGAACTTCTATCTTCAATCAATCCAAAATTCAGTCTGTATAGTGAACTCAGCTAATACAGCATTCATTGATCTGGGATGTCTCTCAAATATTATTCGGATCTTTTCGGAAGTAATAGGAAATATTTATTAGCTGACAAATCCAATTAATACGTAGTGATTTTAAAGTCAGGTTACTATTTTTGGAACTCAATATTTTTCAAATTTATTTAAAATCTTTTCACTCACTGTACAGTTCAATACAGTCTGTATGACATTTTAGGGAAAAGGATATCTAAATTATTGTCCAGTTTTTGCCTTAAATTAATTGTTTCCATTTTATTTTCAGAACTTGGTTTGACATCCGATTACCTCGAAAATTTATTAGTCCGGAACTTTGAAGCTCTAAATTCCAAAATTTCACTGTATATCAGTTGGAATATAAGATCTCCAACTCTTCAAAAACATTAATGTACCAAATCAAGGTAGGATGTTGATATTCCTTACACAAATATGGATGTTGTTATGATTAATTATTCCTTCGCTGAACGACTGATTGAAAATGTTTTGATGTTTCACAGTCTACAACATCTGTGTCTTCAGGTGTAAGGTTTATATTATTTTCTTGGTGAAAAATATTGCTCTCAGTTGGAATTTTGTGTAAAAGTAAAATTCCTATGTCCTATCATTTTTTTATGTTTTCTTTTATTCCGATTTTCTGATGTTGAAGATCATTGCGTGAAGTAAAAAAAAATTATCTCAAATGTTAATTTAGCAAACTCTGGGATTGTGGCGGCCCTATGGTACAGCGCGCTGGTTTTTGATGCTGAGGGTACTTGGATCGAATCCCGGCGTTGCGCTACGAAAAATGCCTCCGTTTGTGTCGTCCCTTCATAGGGGGAGATGCTGGGCCACCTATGTGGTGTCCGCCAGGCCCTGATTTTCCATTAGACCCGGGCCTAGGGAACCCCCCAAAATTTTAATTTTAAAGGAAAAAAATTTTCCCAATTCAATATGTTTTCAAATTTTACCTTTTTTAATAGCAATTTTTTTATATATCCTTTCAAATTTGATTGATTGGTTCATCATATGTATAGTTATATGTACAGTTCATCATATGTATGTTGTAGTGTATATACGGGATTAATACGTTTTTCTGGTTGCATTGTATTGTGTTTTAATGATGAAGTTAATATGTTGTATTGCCTTTTGTTATTTAATAATGTTCTAGGCTTCTACGCTTGACATAGAAAATTCTTGGTAAAATGGTGCTTTCACAATTATTCGTGATTATTTTTTTTGGGCGTCAATTTTGGAAATGTTACGCCCACATCAGTGTTAGGGGGTCCCCATCACAAGTTGGGCCTATAATCAAGAATTTTCTAAATCGGGCCCTGGTGCCCCCATAATAAAGAGGCCAGTAAAACCGCGGTGATAATAGGCGAATGTTTAAAGGGACAAGGCCTACACACAGGAGAAAAAATTATCAAACTGTTTAAAATATTTCTAATTTCTTTTTCCCTTTTATGTGTTTTTAATTCAGACTATAATTTTTGAAATATAGAGATTAATTTTTTATAATCTACTTAAACTTCTAATACGGATTACTTTGTAAAAAGAGAAAAAAAAGTCAAACAAAAGCTAAACTGAACTTTCCACTTATCACAAAATAAACAATTTAGATATATTAATTAGATGAAAAAAATTAATTGCTCCTACCTAAAAAGTTCTTGATAAGTCACTAATTTTCTCAAGACTTAAAGCTTATGACATTGACAATTTCACCGCTGACTCACTGGCATTTTTTCAAAACAAATAGGTTAACTCCAAACTCGTTTTCTGATCAATTGTTTTTCAGATCGATGTACAGCTTATAACACCATCCAGCATGTCTTGATGGAGTGATTAACAAACGTCACGTTCTCTTCCACCAACGTGAGATAGCTAAACCTGAACGAAATTACTAATTTTAGTGTTGGTCGGGTCTATAAGGGTGACTCGGCTGAAATTTATCCCATTAACAAAATTTCCTTTGAAACCGTTGAAGTTTTCTATTGTTCCCACAAGCTTAAAATGTATATTATTGGAAAGCAAATGGTTGATATGCAAAAGATAATTGACTAATGTTCTTAAACATTAATTACAGAACCATTAGTGACAGATGTCCAAAATGATTTTTAAAAATTCAGCATTTTAATAAAAAAAATTCTATAGTTGTATCTTCAATTCATAATCTTATCTTTCAAACAGTATATATTATTTAACCGCACTATTATGCTATTAGATACAGTTGTTCTGCCTGAGGAAAATTATAGACCTCAGAAAGATTCTCGTTTATTGTTTACGGTACAGTCTTCATTACCAAACGTTCACGACTCATTAAGGGTTGACTTACTCTATAATTCAAAGCCATTGAAATCCCGATTCGATATGTCCATGAACTTCGCAAAAAATACGATGTGTTTTTCTCGCCACGCTTCTATTTTATCCGACGCCATTAGATAACGTTCCACGTTACGCTGCTTTCGCTCCAAATCACCAAAATTAAATCTGGAAGTGATCCGCCCCCTTCCCTCCCTTCTAAAGGCATTCTTAACCGCAAGTTCGCCCGTCCTTGACTTCGCTTTGGATGACGTTAATTAACGACTCCTGTCTTTTTCGCAATACGTGATCTCTTCGTATTCCACAAGGGTTGGGCCTCAGGTTGAAAGAACCGGGAGAAAGTGATGATCTGGTTTTCAGCCTTGAGTCTTAAAACGCATTAAGATTCGATGGGGATCGCTCCTGAACTTAAACTTCAACGTTCGAAGAAAAGTTGAAGGCCTTTTAGGTGCAAAGCCGTTAAGCAAGAGTTGTCAGCTAGTTTGATCCATTTATTTTTGATCCCATCCTTTAATTTTTGTTTTCGGCATCAAGAGGAATCTCGTGACATTTTTCTCAGGCTACTCCAGTTAATAAAATGGTGATCGATTATCTGCAATTTCAGAGTCAGTCGTAAAACAAAATTTAGTTACGCTTTAGACTGGTTTCCCGAGACAAATGCTTTGAAAGCTGCAGACGTCTGATAATTAAAATTGTGATTAGGGAAGGTACTTGAAATAAATCAGCAAAATTAATTTTACATTTATTTTCCCTTGACTGGCTATGGTGATTTATATATCTCTATTTTTCAACAGTGTATATGATAGAAAAATTGTTTTAGCGACGACAAGCATTTTCTCATTATTTTTTGTGACGTCTCTAGATTAAACATTTTTCGTCCTATGATTTTCAAAATGATGAACTACTAGGATTTTGAAAGATATTTAGGTATTTTTATCTTGTCCTGTCGAATAAAGAATTGATGCTAACTTGGAGAGTTTATATCAGTTATTTTGCATTTGGCAATGCAATGGTAGGTGCCACAAATATTTTTTTATGAATTTGTAGAATGTTTGTGTTTTTCCTGTGATAATGCCAAAAATATGTTAAATAATTATTACGTTTGCAAACTCTCTAATTTTTTTTGCTAAAGGTGACGTGACAAGTCCTAAGTACTGATATTGATAACATAAAGAACCCTTAATTCGTTCGTCTGCATTTCGGGGTTTTTGAGAAAACGAATTTTTGAGGTTAGGGAAACTGTAGTTATTTACAGCGAATACTGGGTTAAAGACAGTTTTCAGCCTGCTTCTCCAGTGTCTGAACTTGTACATCGCTAGAGACAGTAAAAAGTATCCTAAAAGCACGAGGTTTTGATTCAAACGCGCCAAGTGGGACATTCACCATTTGTGAACATGAGCCATTAATATATAGTCATTGATCGTTCCTAAACTTCGCAATATGTTATTGTAATGCCAGCTCCCCATCCAAGGTTAAAAAATCTCCGAATAAAACTTTTCAAAATATGTACTTAGATTTTTATGAATAAGTCAAAACTGTTCTCTTAATTACTCAACAGCGTAATTCACTCAATTGAAGCATACATCTCCAGATTATAATAAACAATAAAAAAAAAACTTGTCTAAGTACTAGAACTGAAACATTACTTCTTTAAAAGAGAGAAGGCGAGAGCTAATTTAGTAGTCTTTACCAATAAGTATTACTTTAAGCATGTATTACAATTAAAAACGTTTGAAGTATGTTAATGAATATTTTACTGTTATACATTTTGAGAAATAATTGTCAAGTATGACATAAGTTTTGAACTTAATATATAGTTATAAGTTTAGCATTTTGAATTTTTTTTTCGTTGTGAATAAAGAATAACTAGGAGAGAAATTTTATTTTTTCCTTTTTTAGTAAAGAACATATTCCATCTTAATGAATTAAAACAAAACTAGGGTTCTTTACTTTTAAATTTTATTTAAAAAATATTATGTATAGATTGTAAAAAAAACATCTACCTTCTGCGTGTATAATCTTTTTAGTACTTGGATAGTTTAATAAGAATTCTTGAGTTAACTGAAGTAGAACATGTTCTTGTGTTGAATTTCTCTATGATAATTTTATTTCTAAGGAGGCTGCAAAGACAAATTTTACTTTCTGTGGTTTTTATACGTTTGGAATTATCGGTCGGGAGTGCATGATTTTGAAGAGGTAAATCCTTGTTATTTTAAAAATAATTTTCAGTTTTGAAGTTCTTTGACATTTGTAGATTTGGCCTGTCTTAGGCAGCTTTCATGACAGAAAAATAGTGCCAGAGTCCTAAAAATGACACAATGACGACTGAATTTCGATTAGACAATGATGTTCGTGTAAATTTGAAAATCCCCCATTTCATACTACTTTGAGTAAATACAGATATAGTAGCTACCTTGCAAAAGATATTACAAATGTTTCCTTCTCAGTATGTGATCTAGAATATTTAATAGCTATGGTATATAGTAAAACATTTAATGTAAGATCACTAATGAGTAAGGATATGTAATTTTCGTATTTACGAAATTGATGTGAATAAATGTGAAATTTGCCGACATGAGCGAATAAATGCGAAAATTAATTTTTTACAACTTTTCGGTGATAACTCTGTGAAAAACGGCTGTTTAAGCGAAATTAGGTATTAATAGTAATAATTTATTAACATAATTGCTTAACTAAGATCCATTCGCGGTCTTTAAATGATAAATCTCATTGTCCTTCGAATTTGCTTCGAATTTCAACCGGACAGTTTGTCCGTATCGGAGTTGAACCTAAAAATCTAACTGTAAAAATCAACCATCAAGTTTCTGGAACAATTCAGTCAATTTAATAACGTCTCTTGAGCTCCAAAGTCAAGGGTATTTCAGCTACTTACTAGTACAGTAGTCAACCAAGAGACTCCCGTTGATGTTATACAGCTTTTAATTGCAACGAAATGTTGCTACCTTAATATTGAAAAGGCAGCTATACAAAGTCTTTATAGTCACGTTAACAGAGTAGATGCTGAGATATTTTTTATGTACAACATAGTAATCAATGACAGAAGGCAAAGACTTAACGAATATAATGTGGAGACTACTACAATGTTAGCTTTTAACTAAGAATTTAGATACTTACCTATCGAAGTAAGTAAAATTGTATTTTTTTTAATAAATTCGAAATTTTTGAATTTTATTTCTAAATTGAATATTTTGAATATTTTTGGGGAATAAATGCAAAATATTATATACTGTATTTTTTTTGGTTGCGAAATTTCGATATTTTTTGTGTGAAATTTACGTATCCCTACTAATGAGAGAAATGTTTATCCATTAAAGAGGGGTCGAAATTAAATACTTCACCAGAGAGATTTGAATTTTATATTATTAAATTTAAACGTAACTATGTTAAAGAAAATAAACATTTTTACAGTTATGGAGTTTTACAACCATCGCGCGATCAAAATTAACATTTTTTAAACTTGACAATTTCCTAGTCTATTAAAAATCTGTTCGACTAACCATTTGGTTAAATTTCATCCTCAGTTGTACCGCGTGTAATATATTTTAAAATGAAATACTAAATCTAATAGCTATGCATCATGGTATTTATAAGAAACGCTTTCAAATCATTTAGTACCTTGAACGTTTCAGTGCAAATGGAAATGCTGAATTTAACCTGCTAACATTCTATTTCCTCTTTCTTTCCCCTATATTGTTTACGCTACGGAGGAAATTTCTTGAGCATTTTTTATTCAAGCATTTCCTCATCAATTCCCCACATAACCGTCAATGGGATCGAACTTTTACTAAACCACTCCCATTCACCTGGTTTTTTGCATCCTGCAAAATTTCCAAAATTTCATCATTAATTGAATTTGCCTCAGTTGTCCAGAATTATTGTTTATCTGGGGGCGACAGCTATTAAATTCCGTTCATATCCACCACCCTAAAAATATTAGTTATAGGCTCATATATTAATGCAGTAAACTAATAAGATAGTTTCCGTGTCAGCCTGAGGGCATCGCATAGCAAGATTTCAAAACACATTGATTCTTCTACATCTCTGCCTGGGATTTTTCGTGCCAAATCAAGGGTATCTGTCAAAATGGATTTTATGTAATTGGTTCAAAATTTTGTATACAAAAATGGAACTTTATCACAAAGCAGATTTGTTTTTATGGTATATCGTACTACATACAATCAAAACATAATTGAATTTTTACATCAAAAATCGTACTTCCGGAGGAAAAAAACTTGAACCTTGAGATAGTTCATTCGGTAGAATACTGGTACCGAGATAGGAGAACCTAACTCATAATTCCCAGTAAAGGTAGACTGTCACTACAGATGTTAACTGTGATTGAAAGAACTTCCTAAAACTTGAATAATGCAGTAACAGGTGGAAAGAATTAAAACTGTAGAACTTTCTCAAATAGTTTGGGATGCTTTCTCCGAATATCTGTCATCGATACCTTTATCAGTATATATATACAGAAGACACTCGTTAGAACGACCCACCAGCGTCCAAAAGAAAAAGTTCGTTATGACGAGCGGTCACTATTGAGAAGATTGATAAAAAACATAAAAACTCATTATTTGCTTGAAAATTAAGATTTTAAAATAAATTCCATATTAGCACACGTTTACGATGTACATAATAAATAATTTAAGTGTATACAAATTAAGAAAACGGTAATTTCTAAAATAAAAATATAAAGTAAAAAGGAATAAAATAAAAAAAAATTGGGTCCTACAATTAGTTCCTCGAAAAACATCAGAAAACATAGTTTGTTTTTCGTGTATTTGAGATTTTTAATCTCAAATGCACAAATTTCACGATCTCTAACTGAGATTTTTTAATCTCAGTTAGAGATCGTGTCGTGGGAGTGAATAATGGACGCTGTAGAAATTAAAGGATCTTCAGGATCCTTATATGGGATATAGAAATAAAAACATATCATTAAAGGGGATTCTATTTGGGACTTTCTACACCGGTCATTGTACTAGAATAGTCCCTATAACATGATGTCGTTATAATGAGCGCCGTTATGACTGTTTACTTACATACACACACACACACATATATATATATATATTTATGTGTGTGTGTGTGTGTGTGTGTTTGTTTTGAAAAGCAAGGTTAAGCAAAGGGTAGCCTTGTAGCTAGATATAAATGGCCTTGTTTATATCCTGCTACATTTTTCTACATTATCCTGCACATTTTAGACTAGAACTTCATTTTTTTTCTTTCCGTCAGACATATATTATCCATTAATATTTTAATCAAAGAAATGAAGGAAAGCAACGTGGCATAATGTGTTCAATCGTGCATAGTCGTATGTTCAATCGTTTGTTGATGAGAGAATATGCTAAAGCAAAAGTATGATCTTTTTTCAAAAATGAAAACTGTAACTGATATCTTAGCAATGTCTCTCTCGTGTAACAAAAGGTGACCATTGTAGTATTTAAGAAAATTATTGCAAGAAAAAGTAACATAACTATGGTTTAAGAATTGCTTTTATTTTTAAGACATTTTCAGTAACAACACAAAGAACATTGACAAATACACAGTTTGGCACACCGAATTTTTTATTTAACTTATTTATATATATGTATATATATTTTTGCTTATCAGAATTTCATTTCTTAAAATCAGAGGCATAAAGAAGGCCACCTGTAACAAGAAAAAAATACACACATTTTATTTAAAAGGTGCACAATCCAGGAAATTTGTTTATAAAAGAGATGTATTCTTCAGAGTGATGACTTAGTTCAAAACTTTTCTAATGGCAAGCTTGCCATTTAAAATCATTTTCCAATTTCACACATAAAATATAAGATTGTGAGACTGAAGTAGAAACACAAATTGCGATAAAATCTGAGTAATATTATTCAGAGAAAATAATATTTTAAATGTAACATATGTTAATATTTGGTTGGTTTCATTTATAAGCCGCGAAGATTATCTGAAGATGTCAATATTAGAATCCTGCGAGCAAAACTAAAATTGGGAAAAGAGAATACTTTCCTTTGTTGAAGCCGAAAAGCCAAAAATTATTGTAATTTTGCAAAAGCTTTCTAATAATAAAATAATTACTTTTTAAGATAAAAACGTTATTAAGAAGTTATGTTTTAATTAATATATTACTCCTATACATAATCTTTATTCAAATAAAACTTTGAAGTATTTATTAAGTATATAGCACCAATTTGACAAAATTTAAATCGTTATATAGCTTGTTGTATTCTTTTGCAGTCTGCTTAAATTAGTAATGAGAACTTCCGTAGCTTCGTACACCTACATTACATTATAACATACAACAGACACGACAGGCTTCAAGTTTTCTGGAGCTCTTGCAATTTTATGCAATTGAAAACAAAAATACTATTTGTCTTCATCTTGTGTTCTAGATTCGAGGAACACAACAGAAAGACAAATAACGAGTGACGAGGCATCAAGCTGCTTTGCAAAGTTCGGAATTTTTCTCATTTGTTGTCAAAATCGAACCTCCTTCGGACAGGCACGGACTCCGGAACTGGTTTCTCGATCCTCCTTCCGTATGTCTCTGCAGAAATTAAAGGAGCAGCCCGCTGGATGTCTTGATCCTCCAGGAAATGGACTTCAGGGTCATCGGATTGAATGTGGCTGTTCAGATAGAAGAATTCTTGTGCGTGAACGCAAGGCACGGCGTCCTCGGGATAAGTACATGTGAATGTTAGCTGGTTGAAAACCTTAAAGGAAAAGAAAGGAAAGTTGGTTTAGGTGGAGGCTATAGTTACCTATCGGGTTCAAAAGTATGCTTGAGCTAAGAGGATATTTCTAAATGTAAAGAAAAAACACACCAGACTGCCCTATCACTAAAATTCCCTATCTGTATAACTAAAATTAAATATTTGAACAAAGCAAGATAATTATTAGCAGGAAGAATGTAGACAAAAAATAAACGCACTTAGGACTCAACGCACCATAAAGCAAGATTCTGTGTCAGTAACGGAACTAAACCATATATCGAGGTAATAGACTGGTCTCGTCATCTGGAGGTCTAATAAAATCAGTTACCTCAAGGGGGAACTTTCTGAATAGGATGCAGGTCTAACCAAAAGACACCCCATGGCCTCGAGATCCCCATTGAAACAGACAGTCAAATCAAATGAAAATTAACAGGCATCCTGCACTTAGAACTCAACGCACCATAAATGCAAGTACACATACAATCCTAAAGAACACAAATGAAAAGACAGAAATACAAAAAGGCGCACTCATCCATTGAGTAACGGTTATAGTCAAATAGCAACCATTTCATACCCTAAGAATTCAGGCCCTGATTTTCCATTAGGCACAGTAGGCCTAGGCCTTGGGGCCCCCCCCAAATTTTTTTATTTTAAAAGAAAAAAATTCCCAATTAAATTTTTTTAAAAATTTTATCTTTTTTAATAGCAATTTTTTTATATATCCTTTCAAATTTGATTGATAGGTTCATCATATGCATAGTTATATGTATTGTTCATCATATGTATGTTATAGTGTATATAAGGGTTTCTGGTTGCATTATATTGTTGTTTTAATGATGAAGTTAATATGTTGCATTGCTTTTTGTTATTTTATAATGTTCTAAGCTTCTACGCTTCAAATAGCCAATTCTTGGTAAAATGGTACTTTCACAATGATTCACGATTTTTTTTTTTGAGTGTGTCAATTTTGGAAATTTTGCGTCCACATCATTGTTAGGAGGGCCCCCAATCCGAGTTGTGCCTATAGTCAAGAGTTTTCTAAATCGGAACCTGTAAGAGTTACGTGACTGTAGCAAAACTACGGCGCCACACCCCAAAAATTTAAAGAAAGTGTGAAATCAGAAAACCCTATCTAAAAGTCCTTAAAATATACCCGAGTCTAAATGCCATTTTTTACAATCTTGACATTCTATAATATAAATAAAGCCCTTACACTTGCAAAAAATATTATTATTGCCAGAATTAACCTCTATTTGACTACTATTTGCCATAGGGCAAGTTAGGCACCTTTTTAGAAAGGAAAGTTGGTTTAGGTGGGGCTATAGTTACTTATCATGTTCAAAAGTATGCTCGAGCTAAGAAGATATCTCTAAATGTAAAGAAAAAGGGTAGGCCCTAAAACACACTAGAATGTCTTATCACTAAAATGCCGTATTTTTCTATCAGGGAACAAACTTCGGGGATCGCAGTAGTCCGAGGAATAATTTATAAGCCGAATTGGGGTATAAATACGCCTCTGCATCCGAACGCCTAAAATATACCCGAGTCTAAATGCCATTTTTTACAATCTTGACATTCTATAATATAAATTAAGCCCTTAAACTTTCAAAAAATATTATTACTGCCAGAATTAACCTCTATTTGACTACTATTTGCCATAGGGCAAGTAAGGCACCTTTTTAGAAAGGAAAGTTGGTTTAGGTGGGGCTATAGTTACTTATCATGTTCAAAAGTATGCTCGAGCTAAGAAGATATCTCTAAATGTAAAGAAAAAGGGTAGGCCCTAAAACACACTAGAATGCCCTATCACTAAAATGCCGTATTTTTCTATCAGGGAACAAACTTCGGGGATCGCAGTAGTCCGAGGAATAATTTATAAGCCGAATTGGGGTATAAATACGCCTCTGCATCCGAACGCCTAAAAAGTGATGCAAATATTGTTACATTACAACCATTTTTAACGTAGGGTTACGTTCCTCAATATCGGTCCTCCGGAGAAAAAAAAATGTCCGGCGTCGCGAGTTATAATTTTGGCAGCAATAGCTCAGTAGCAGTAACCAGTTAAAAAGAAAAGTACCAAAATGCGCCCCGCTCCAAAAAAAAAAGAAGTTGGCAACGATAAGTAATCCTACGTTAATTACCCGCAGTAGTTTCGTTAGAAGAGACTACCTGAATTTTTTTTTTTTTTTGCACTATAAATTTTATTATTTCATTGTGGAGTCAAGCAATTACCATAGAATTTAAGATGATTTCAATATTTGAAAATGAATAATTTCGATAAACTCAATAATTTTCATGGAAATTTAACGCCAGTTTAATTAATCATTTAATCAATCATTTTAATAGTTTAATCCATCATTTTAATAATCTTGATAGATATAAATCTTCATAGGCGTAGATGGACAACCTAAGTTTAAAATTTATCCAAAATAAGTAATTGTTGGATATTATTTTATGAACATGATGAATATATGCAAACAATATTGATTATAAAATCCTCGTTGAGTAGGCATAAACAGATTATTTCCTAAAGAAAACTGATGAACATATATGATATTAATTAAATGTCTGATGTTTGTGTGATATTATTTTATAGATTTAAATACCCCAATATATATCTGTAAACTATTGGTTCTTTTTAAAGGTCCGATAATTATTGTGAGGCAAGCAATATAAGGATTTAGTTTGCACCCTTAACAACGGTAGCTGCAATGCCTTAAACTAGCAAGTTTTAGGAAAACTTTTGTGGTTAAATATTTTTATTTTATAATTTAGCAGAAATAGAAAAATAGAAAAAAGCAAATAGATGCCTTACCGTTTGATTTCCGCATAAGAAGCTGTACATATGTTGTTCATGGCTTCCATCAGCATTATCTGCAGAATAACAGATGTGGAAGATTTGACAGTTGTTGTCTGTATCGGCGTAGTAACCGTTCGCAAAACAAGTGAATGTGGACCTCACAGGTCCAACGAGTAATTCAGCTCCCTCTGGAAGGGCGTAACGTTCACGCTTTTTGTCGTTCTGTGAACAGGTATATGATTAACGTGGGAATATGTACATGTATGCATGTTACATATACAGTTGACAAAGTTTAAAAAAAAAATACGTTTAAAAATAGAGTAACAAAAGTAAAACAATCGGAAGAGATAGACACGCGAGTTTCTTGCACCATGATTTTAAAACAACTTTTTATACTAGTATTACGCGCTTTAAGAATTAAAGTTCTATGATCAGATGGCAAAATTTTATAAGAAATTTAATTGACAGCAATTCTAAGATTCAAGATGTCATGAAAAATCAGTAATTTGTTTTACACGAGCAAACGCGGTACCAATATTTCAGAAAAATAGTTGGCTATTACTTACAGTAGTTACAGTATAAAGAAAATATCGGCGAACAAGAATCCGGAATGTGAAAAACTCAATTCTTTAAGAAAAGTTTCTTATAAAATTTGCCATCTGAGTACAGAGTTATGGACACTACATTTTAAAGTCACATTTATTATAATTGGTGAATAACCTTTAAGAAGAAATTTCAATAGAGAAAAAATGAGCCTTTTTGATGAACTTAAGCCCCTTTTGATGCCCCTTTAATGAACCTTATTTCACTACTTTAATGCATCCTTTGTAGAACATGAATAAATAAGTTAATCGCTTACACTGTTCGGCTAAATTACTATTATCATGTATCTCTAAAATAGATAAACTTTTTCGATATATTGCGGCCTCATGGTAAGTGATAAAATAGGACACATATATGTTTTAAATAATATAATTTCATTTGAAACGTCTAAGACAATATTTATCTTGAAACATTCTGAATTTTCATGAACTTACACCTGTATTTCAAAAGACAACATATAATTTCATTGTAAAATTGAGTAAATTTAAAATATTCATGATAGTTTATACAATTCTGTATTTCAATAAACATCTCTCAACTTTTACCGCATAGAGTTAATTCCTCCCCCCCCCTCCCCCGCGAGAAAATAAATTATTTTTTAACTTACCCATGATGGGGTTCTTGCAAGGACAACATAGAAAACTGAAATAAAAGATAAAATGAGTACGGATATCGACAATTACGCTGAAAGTTATATTTTGAATAAATGTTTATACCCAACTTACGTATAAAAAATATTGCAAAAGATTTCATGTTTGCTTCTGTATTCAAACTACCTGTAAATAAAGAAAAATATAAACTTCATGTTGTATAGAGACCTAAATATATTTTTAAAGTAAAATATTTGATGTGTAGTAGTTATCACAAAAAAATTATGATCACAATTTTATTCTAAGAAAATCGGAAAATAATGTAGATTTTAATGCATTTCTATATCTTAAAATGCACAGTTTAAAGGAGTAGAAAAGTGAGAAAAGCTTTAGTAGCCTGCTTGTGAAAAATTATATTAAAGCTTTAATTATTCATACTCCCAAATCTTTTACATAGTATAATTTTTTACTTTGATTATTTTTAACAAGACTACAGATTACAGAAGAGCTGAATATAAAATATATAAACTAATTAATAAAGAAGATTATAAATGTATTAAATATAAATGGCTCGCAGGAGGTTTAGCAACAAAACAAATAAAGAATTCAAGTGGAAAAATTTTAGGAAGAATATTATAATAAAGTATATAGAACATTAATGGCATATGATAACAACTATTTCATGTCATAAAAGATTTATGTTCCATTTATATAAAAATATAATGAAGTAAATTATAAAATATTAATGAATAAAATTGTTTTTGGGGTTTGAATAAGTATGAACTAATATTGACTAATTTGAAATTACGAGCGCTTTCACTACAATAAAAATGTTATCGAAATGTATTTTTAATTTCTCTATATAACATATTAATTACGTTTATACTGAACATTATCCTTTTATCACTTATTTTTGAAACTAGCTTAACATTTTTGCAAACGCCTTAAGACAATGGATGTAGTACATGTATACTTTTTATAGATATTTGCGCTACTTCTTAAGTCACATTACTTGCTTTAAAAGTGAAAAGCAAATTAGATTTATTCAACTTTTAACTAAAGTGTAACGGTAATGTAATACTATTCAAACTTCATGTTTATTCAAATTTTAATTGCAAATATATGTATTACACGAGTAAAGAGTTATTAACATAACAAGCTGCTCTCACTTATTTAACCGTGACTATTGTAATTTTGAAAAAGTGCATTATAATAAATTGAAACTCGTAAGCACTGGAGAATTTCCATTGTTCAGAAAGTAACATTTTGATTATGTTATCAACAAGACAAATGTCTCCACCAGTTTTTTTTCAATCATTAATTACTTTGGAACATGAAGATGAAATAAATATATAAAAAAAATTTCGTCTACTAGGCTGAAACAATGCTTAAAACTAAATTAAGCTTCTTAATTTGTATAAAATTTCCTTATTCTATTGGCGAGAGAGAAAAAAATGAGAAAACAAATTGCTAATTTTTAAAAAATTCTAAATTTTTTTAAAAAATTGCTTCATTAGTGTCATAACACCGCTGTATTTAGAGTCTAAAGAAGAGTAAGGGGAAATTTAACATTCAACCCCTGTAAATCAGGAAACTTCAGAAAAATTCAATCAAGGAAAGTATACGAACTTAATTATAAAAAAATGTGTCTCTCAAAACATTAATATCGCCAAACTTGAATGTTTTATTTCATTAATCGACGTCCCTGTATAATTTACTTTCACTTCATGATTTCACCTTATTAATACTTCGACCTTGGCATTGCAGACAGCAGACGGAAAAGAAACAAGTAGTTATTCTTCCTTGTCATACTAATGAAAGGAGGAAAGTGTTTCATTCCGAAGATAGAAACTAAACCAATGAAAATACTAACAAAACTTCCAGGAATAACGAAGTTGCGTGTATTATTACGAAACTTTCTTGAATTAAATTATATCTTTCTATTCCTTCTCTACTGCTAGAAGTATAACAGTTTCACTCTTGCTAGAAACATTTATTTTTGATTAATTAGTTTGAGATTAACACGTGCATAACCGCCCATTCTGACTGAGCTGTGCATTGTTATTACAAAATAAGAAGCAAGAAGACCTTGGAACACGCGCTTGTGTCATAGTTATAAAAAGTAGAGAATCTGTCAAAGCCTAGTGTTTACGTATTACTTTTAAAACGCAGTTAGTGATTTCCAAGGCTAGATGTTACTCATAGAAAATATTTCCATCACGTCCTTTGCATCCTCTGCAAGTTGGCCCATCCTAAAATATTTGAATATCATAAAATACTGGAAAAAATTCCCAGTTCTTCATGCAGTTTTTAAAGTAGAGAATGACTGATTTCTAGATATTCGCTAGAGAATCTGTACCTTTTTAGAAGATACCCTGCAATCCTAGAATAATTTTGAGATATTGGTATATATTTTCCACCCATTGGTGAATATGATTCATATATTTTACTGAGTAAGCAGATCAGAAGTTCGTCATTTTCATTCCTGCACAGGATTTTTATATATGAAATTTATACACAAACAGAATCACTTCCAAGAAAGATATCCAGATATTGAGAAAGGGGTTTTGATGTCTGGTTAGGGAGGGCTTTGGCGATAAAAAAACATTAAAATTTGTTAATTTTTTATAACTTGGAAAAGACTTAACCTAAGCATATATTTTTGTTTACTCCTCTGGGGAGGATTGAAGAGGACCGTGACAGTTTTAAACTCCTCTTAAAACTCAAGATAGGTACATTCTGGAATTAAAAGCTGGTACAGAGACTTAATTGATAACTTAACTTCAAAATCACTTATACTTAATTTTGTAGTAGACAAATGAATGTTAGCCCAGAGAAATAATCAAAAGTTTAAAATCTTCTTTAAAATTGTTTACAACATAGTAGACATAGAAGTTTTATACTACTGCAATGAGAAAAATATCAGGCACACATATAATGATACAAATTTAAATAAAAGTTTTTAAAGCTGTTTCTAATTACCAAATACGGTGTCAAAAATTTTACAGTTAAGTTTGATTTGTATGGAGTTTAATTTTATTTCTATGCTATTTAAGTGATGTTAAACGCAATGATAACGCCAGAACACGTGGTACAGCGGTAATGTTTACAATAATGACCGAAAACCATGTATACCCTTTGAACTCTCAATTTCATTATCAATTAACATTCTAGGGGAAAATTAGCTATATATGGTTTTTTTTAGAGAAAAAAACTGGTTTCAATATGGTATACTAGTTGTTTTACTAGTTGAAAACATTGCGAAATCAGTGGGAAATTTTCTTTGAAACGTATAATAATAAGACATTCTTTATAATGGTTATAATCAAATTGATAAATCTGAGAACTTGCAATGCCCAAAGCTTATTCAGTTTCATAATGAGACGAAATTTTTTCCATGCATAATTACCATTTTAAAATTTCGATTAGCTCAGTTCAGTCTTAATGAATGTATTAGAAATTCGAAATCAGCTCACACCTTACTGAAGTAACAAAATTATGATTTGAAGCATAGTTATGATGGTAAAACTGTACCGTGAAATGCTTTTTTTTTTCTGATTTAAAAACTACCAAAAGTTATTTCCAACAATATAAAACAGATGGTAACAAAATAAACTTCCATTTTTAATCATAAATTTCTTAGGACTGGGAAAATAGTTCATCTCTACCATTACACAAATAATATGAAAATATGTAAACAAAGCGTAGCAGCTCACCTGTTGATGATCGCAAAAAGTTCTCAATTCTGACCCTGAACCCATCAACTTTCAGTTATATATATACCCACCCGGGTCCACCGAAAAACCAAAATGTGCCTCTGTTTTTCTTGTTCGACCAATCGGATGCGATCTGTCGGTGAGTGACTTCTTGCAACAAGACCTTGACGGTTTCACTTTCTACGCAAGGTGACCTTGAGCAATTATATTGACCCCAGATAGTGGGCTTCTCAGGTGTGCAGCCCCCCATCAAATATACGGCAGACCCCCCTGAGGGAGGAGTTATAATTTAGAGTGGAACTTTTGTCTTTCTTCAAGAGGCGTAAATATGTTATGCTTTCTTGCGGTAAATGTCATGCATTTATCACGTCCCAGTACAGCGGTCTCTAATTAACTGACAGCTGGTTTAAGAGCTAAAAATTGAGAAACTAAAATATGTTAACTTTATGAATGTTAATGTTATTCTAGGCGACCGAGAGTCGATAATGTTGCCATAATATCTAAATTTAGTTTTTATGGGCCGTGAGGGCAAAGGATATGTGCATAGCATAAATATTGCTATTTTATTATAAATGAATAAACAGTTATGCAATATTTCGCTGTCGGACATGGGTAACGGAAACTGTTTTATTGAGAAATAAAAAAAGGGCAGGTATGCCTTTTGCGGTAAGGGCCATAAGTTTCCCAAGCTGCTCTACAGAGGTCTTCAAATAACTAACAGCTTGTTTCAAAGTACATAAATTGGGAGATATAAAATGTAAGTTCTATAAGGGATACTATTATTTGGAGCAATGTCAGTAACTGCTGCCAAAAATTTTAAACTCTGTCGGTTTAATTTTGTATGAACTGGAATAGGAAATTGATGAGTGTATAGCGTTAACATTTTTGGATGATAAATCAAAAGAAAACTTTGGAATACTCTGTTGCTTGACATAGAATAAAATAATGGATTAAGCGGCATTGACAAAAAAAGAAAAAAAAAAGATTGAACTGTTTTTAAACTTATTGAACTGTTTTCAGTAAGACAGTCTATAAAAAATTGTTTTTCCAACATATTGAACAAAATCTCTGAAGTAAAGGTACCCAAACGAAATAAAATTCTCACACTTATAGGTCAAATGCTATTACTTTTTGTGAGTGTGTGTATTTAGAAGAGGTTATATACTATGATTCTGTGTTCTCAGCTTTTCAAAGTTAAATTTTAGGCAAAAAATAAAGACAAATTGAAACTTTAATTTATTGGAAATTACTTTAATTTTTGTATTTCGTGCAATTTTGGAAGTTTGATTGTCATCCTGAGAGATGCGTGATGCGTAAAATAGAATGAAAATGGCTAACGTAACAGCACACACGCATCTATATCCATGTGTCAACCTATGTTTAAATATCCCGATACTCATTCGTCGAAAAACAAATGTTTGAGATTTATAGTACAAAATGTGTCTAATGCAGTACTGTCCGCAATTCTGGTGTTGAATGTTTCACCAGAACTGCGGATAGTACTGAATTAGACGGAATGTTCGGAATTTCGGAAATGTTCTGGTGTTATATGTTTCATGACAACTGGTGCTTCAGTGACCGCAAGGACCATTCATAGCCTGCTCGTAGAAAGGGGGCAGAGCTCACGGCACCTCTTGCGCCGACTACCATTGACCTATGTACACCGAAAACCCCGTTTGTAGTGGCGTTGGGCACATTCGACCTGGAATGTCACTGACTGGAGTAGAGTGGTCTTCAGTGATGAGTCCCGCTTCGAATTGAGCCCTAATGACCATCGAATACGTATTTGGAGATGCCCCGGACAGCGGTGGGATACCAATCTGACTATCTTCCACCATAAGGGCCGAAAACCAGGAGTGATTGTCTGGGGTGCCATTTCATTTCATGGCAAGACCCCTTTGGTTGTCATCCGCGGCACCCTTACAGCACAGCGTACGTCGAAGATATTTTACGCACCGTTGTGTTGCCCTTCATATCACGCCATGCAAGGCCTACATTTCAGTAAGATAATGCCCGCCCACACACGGCGAGAGTTTCTACTGCTTGTCTTCGTGCTTGCCCAACGCTACCTTGGCCAGCAATGTCGCTGGATCTCTCCCCCATTGGGCACGTTTGGAGCATTATGGGCAGTTCCCTCCAACCAGCTCGGGATTTTGACGATCTAACGTGCCAATTGGACATAATTTGGCTCGATATCCCGCAGGAGGACATCCGCCACCTCTATCAATCAATGCCAAGCCGAATAACTGCTTACATAAGGGCCAACGAGATAGACCAACGCGTTATTGACTTTTCCCCTTTGTGAAGCTCTTTCTCTTGAATAAATTATCCAATTTTTCTCAAATTGTAATCATTTGTATTTCTGTACATGTACATTACATCTACCGATTTTCGTCCCATTCGGATAACTCCTTCGTGGTGTGTCTTTTTTTTTTTATTTTGGTATGTGTGTGTGTGTTTAAGAGTGTGTACACATTTATGTATGTTATCGCTGTTGTTTCTAAACCCCCTGGATCAGAAAATCCTAGACCACGTCTGAAAGAGCATTCTGTGAAAGTCGCTCGGCAACCAAAACTTGTTCGTCTGAAAATTGGTCTGAAGAGGCAATAGATTAAAGGGTGTCAGAGGGTGAAACCGCTACGGAGGAGCAATGGCAAAATGGAAAAGTACCCCGCCCTTTATGTAATAGGAGGACAATCTAACTTTGTGGTTAGTTGATTTATCAAAGGGTAAATTTCTGAGGCAGTAAGATAATTAAGGGGGTGTTTTGCTAGCAGTCCTCTTTGGAAAGCAAACCAGTTGCCTCATTACCATGTAACTCTATATGTGACGGTATCCTTTGTTAAGTAGAATACTTTTGCTTCAGGTTTGATATATATATATATATATATATATATATATATGTGTGTGTGTGTGTGTGTCTGTGTGTGTTCGTTCACGCGTCCGCATCTATGTACGTATGTATGTTTTTATGTATGCATGCTAAAACGCATGTCTATATAATTTAGCTTCAAGAAATGTTAAACAATTTTAAAGAATCAATAAGTATAATTTAATTTTAAAAAATTTATAACTTCGAAACGAAGTTAATTATGGGTATTTTAAAATCTTCACTTTAATTATTCAGAAATGAATATATTTTATAACATAGTTCAATTTCTGAACTTGAATTTCTGGAAAGTTTCTTCATTACTTACATTGCCAAAACACCTTTGTTAACGTAGAGAATTCTGTTCCTAATATTCATTCTACTCGGTAATCTATCAGGTAATAATTGTCTCATTTGATTCAACCCCTGTCCTTTCTAAAATTCATGAATTTAATTTTTCTGCCCTTCCAAAATCCATTTTATTTTTTGAAGTGTTCTTAAGTGTTAGTCATTTATTAATCTTACACTCGTCTTGCTTTATCATGCAATCAATTTTCTTTCATTGATCCTCTTTTCCACTGTTTATTTTTTGCTTGCTAACTGACTTTTAATTTTTTTACAGTAGGTTTCTAAAAAGAAGGAATCTGTTCCAAACAACCGTAAAATTCCATATTCACAAAATCACACTCTTATTTTCAATGCACACACACACACACAGATTATGGGAACCACATCGTGCCTAAACACAAATCTTTTTTTCAGTTGCTTCTGTTGCCACATCTGAAAAGATGGAATTACAGGCTTAAGTAAAGTGCTCTATAGTTCAGCCCTTCCAGCATAATATCAAATAATCTTTTTGTTTTTAAGAAACCATCATTTGGCTCTGTTAATGAAAAACAATTTTTTTTCTTCCCTTTCGATCTTTCTCGTTTACCTTTTCGATTGATCGTATTATTTTTCCTTGATGGGTTTTCCTCATTTTAATTTTAACCTTTCTAGTGTATGGAACTTCCCTTTCCGGGGTTTTTCTATGGAGAAAATTGCCAATATTTTCCCTCGTTCATGCCAAATAGTATTTATTTGTATGATATTTCTGCTTTTAGGTTTCCGAAAGTGAATGCTTAATTCCCTTTCGACTTTCGAAAAATCGAAACCTTGTTAACCTTTGAAATTCTAAATGAGAAATGAGCATTTTAACTGAGTTGTATAAAAATCTTTAGACACAATTTTAATACATTAAGGGACAGTGGACCTTCAAACCTAACTTTTTTTGTTTTGAATGGATTTGCTTGAAATTTCAATATGTGATTAGTACCATAGATATGTAAAAGAGGTTAAAATTTAAAGGTGAAATATTAATAATTTATAAATTATGAATTATTAATTATGTCAAAAATTGGCCTAATTAAAAATGCTCCATGCGCATTTCTTTTGCATATAATATGGTAATTTGTATTTACAGGATACCTTATAGAACTAACAATGAAACTTATTGCTTATTTTAAGCATTCATTAAAAATATAAAGAGAAAAAAATAATAGTGAAAACTTTTTATTATGCAAAATACCTATAAATCATCTTTTCAAGTACAAAATTTAGAAATTCTGAGCTACGAAGCATAATTTTTTTCGATAAGATTCATTTGATATACAGTTAAGTATGCAAAACTTAAATTTCAAAGCAATACGATTATTACTAATGCACCTAGAGAAGTTTGAATATTCGTATGACATGAAAATTTTTATTTTGAGAGAAACACATTTAAAGTCATTGCTATTAGTAACCACATAATATCTAAATTAAATACAAATGTCTATAACTAGGAAAGTAATCACAGAAATTAAAAATTCTTTTTGCAACACATTCCTACTCGTCCGTAGTTTCACAATTCAATAAAATAAAAAAAATCGAAATTTTGGACAAATTTCACAATTTTGAAAGTCCACTGTACCCTTAATTTTGCTTTTAGCAGAAATATCGTTTAAACAATTAAAGCACTTCCTTAATGTTTTTAATAGCCATTTAAAATTTTTTGGTTAAAAGTATTTTCTTTTCATTTATATAGAATTATATTTTATTTGTTGGAGATAATTTATTCTCTTTATGTTTTTTTTTAATTTACAATATTTTTTAATATCTAGAATATCTCTTAGAAGTATCGCAAACAATTTTATGAATATTTTAGGTAGGTTGAGATTATGACAGGTCAGGGGTTAATATTGAACACACACGTACACACACACACACATATATATATATATATATATCATATTTTTATAATAGCATTCATGGATACTGCGTAACTAATTAGAATAATGAAATTTAAGGAATAATTTTCTGTATAAACCTCATTTTATGGAATAAAAAATTTTAAAAGTTTACTATTTATCAGTAATCAGTGTTATAGTATAGCTCAAAAGTAATAATCGTGCATACACCATTTGCACCTTGTAATGACCACAAGTTGGAAAAGAAAGCAAAGATCGTGTTTACTACCTCGAGGTTGATATTCTTCTAACCTAACTATTCCTCGCCAACTACAGTGGAATCTCGATCGATCGTTTTCGGATCCATCGTTTTTCCGTATGTGTCGTTCATTTTATCTAGTCCCAACGATCATATTGCTTTGTTATGTTTCCGCATCTATCGTTTTCCCGCATTTATCGTTCATTTCAATCGATCCCTTGAAAAACGATAGATCGAGATTCCACTGTATATACTTTAAGAAAAACAAATATTTTATTTACTTTGTATTCCACTTAATATTAAATATAAACTCATCTGCGTTTATTCATTATAAATTATTTACTCGCAATATATTTGAAGGCCAGGAGAGCAAAAATAATTTTCATTCATCTGTTTCATTGTAATACCTAAAGTACTCCGTGGAGTTCAAAAATCTACTGGATCATGTAATCTACATCTAGAAAATTCAGACAATGACGTGCATAATTAATCATTTCGTTAAAACATTTTACAAAAGAGCATTCACACCACCACCTACTCCTGTTACAATCGCAAACAGGAAGCAATCGATACCTCCATCCTAATACACTTGTTTATACAGACGTCTTACTAATGCAGATAAAATTACATATTTTTTGCATAATCACTTATCAGCGTTTCTTATTCATCTGGACACTCTCTTTTCTTTCTTTCTTTCCTTTCGGGATGAACGTACTGCCGTCGGTGCGTAGGATAAACTCGACTGGACATGTTAACCAACACAATGACGGCTTTGCAAAAGGTCAGGTACCTTTCGCACTAATCCTCCGGAATGGCAATAAAAGGCGTTTCTTTATTTTATTTCGAGCCGTGAGTAGTGAGTGGCTGGGTCGTAAAGAGGAAGTTTTACGACTCTCAGTGGGCAAAAAAGTGAGAGTCTTTGCAAAGGTCCTGCCCTGAAGTCAAATGGAAGGAAAAGTGTCTTATTTGCCAAAGGCGCGTGTGTTCGCACTATGCCTTCTTTTACACGGTGATAATTTTTCGGTTTATCTGTTTAAGCCTTTGAAGTCGTTAAAAGCACATGATTTATGCATTCCAGATACGAATTAATTGCGCTCATTTCCTTCTTTAATTTTTTTGTGTATTTAAAAATTTAATGCGCTGAAGAATGAATGTATTACATTACAGTTTAAATTCCTGTTTATTACTGTAGGAGACTTTTTTTTGCGGTATTACCACTATTTTTCTGGAGTATAAACAACAATATCTGAATTACAAACAAGGGAGTGGGTAAAACATGTAGTGTTGTCCCGTCGATCCTTGTGGGAGGTCTTCTATTCTTACCCCGCGAATACACATTCGAGAAAGAGGACCGCAGAGTAGGGGGAAACAGGGATTTAGGGCCCCCCTTGCCGATAACCACACTATTCTTCTCGCCACTCGGGCGCTCGCTTCGGTAGCGGTCTTTTGACGAACGATCAAAGGAACGAGGTACCTTTCCACACGTTGGGGGGGTCAGAGGGGGAGTCCCTGGATCGCGCTTTTCGGAAACGGATGACGGGGAAGGGGGAGGGGTCAAAGGTCAAAGGGATAATGACGTCGGGAAGTTGCGAGCGGCGGGAATATGAGAACGGTCAGTCGGGTCGATTAGTCCCGCTCCTGGAGCGTGACTAATGTATCGCTGACGGGGGTAACTGATTCGCGACTGTGTATTTGCGACTTTACTAGGCTCATTTTTTCCCCAAAGCGGCAGTTCTTTTGTCCTTAGGACATTCGTCAGCGACACCTCGATCTTCTTCTCTATTATGGGAGTACCATACAGAGAAATTAAGACAAAACTCTATGAAGGAGCAGAACAACAACATTTTTGCCCTAAGGCGAACTCCGATCGCAAGCCGGCTTTGCGGCATTTTGAGGCGCTAGCCCACTATACGTTGGAGAAGCACATTTTCGGTTGTTACAGTGTAAGAGCATATGGCCGGGAATATTCATTTATCCTCGGTTACTCTGTGTAAAATAATTCAACAATATTTTATAAGGAAAAGAATTAACCATCTTTTGATTTAATATTAATTTTATTGCGCCTGAGAAGAATAGTCTGAAGCAAATAAATTTTGGTGTCGATAACCCTTTCTCTGTTTCAAAGTGCAAATATTATTATTTTTAAAATTTTAGACAACCACTTCTTTTTCTGGAGTATAAGCAGCAATATCGGAATTGCAAACAAGAGAGTGGTTAAAACATGTAGTGTTGTCCCGTCGATCCTTGTGGGAGCTCTTCTATTCTTACTAGACTCATTTTTCCCCCCAAATCGGCAGTTCTTTTGTCCTTAGGATATTCGCCATCGACACCGCGATATTCTTCTCCATTATGGGAATACCACACAGAGAAATTAAGACAAAACTCTACGAAGGAGCAGAACAAGAACATTTTTGCCCTAAGGTGAACTCCGATCGCAAGCCGGCTTTGCGGCAGTTTAAGGCGCTAACCTACTATACGTTGGAGAAGAACATTTTCGGTTATTACAGTGTGAGAGCATATGGCCGTGATTATTTATTTATCCTCGATTACTCTGTGTGAAATAATTCAACAATACTTTTAGAAAGAAAATAATTTACCATCTTTTGATTTAATATTGATTTTATTGCGCCTAGGAAGGCTTGTCTCAAGCAAATAAATTTTGATGTCGATAACCCTTTGTCTGTTTCAAACTGCAATTATTATTATTTTTAAAATTTTAGACAACCAGTACTTTTTCTAGAGTATAAGCAGCAATATCTGAATTTCAAACAAGAGAGTGGTTAAAACATGTAGTGTTGTCCCGTCGATCCTTGAGGGAGCTTTTCTATTCTTACTAGGATCTCACGCTGAACGGAAAAAAAAGAGGGAAGGATACATTAATAACACTCTAAGGCAGTGGTTCGCAACCTTTTTCAACCCACGAACCCCTTTTTGTGTGTCATTAACCATGCGTAACCCCAACAAAAACACTTGAGTTTTATTAAAACGTGTTATATTAGTTAAAGTTTAAATATTAAACTGTTAAAGTTTAATTACGAATAGGTAATTTAAATTAAAAACAAAATAATAGTTTTATGGACATTTTATTACAAAGTTTTTATTAATCAGACATAAAATTAAAAAAAAGTCTTAGAAATTTAATCGTGTTAACGCTGGGCTTGATTTGGTTTACAAAGTTCATCAATATTTAGCTCCAGCATAGTCAAATACAGCCGTAAATCATCCTCACCATTAAGCATGTTTCTATACTTGTTCTTCCGGTAAGTTAAACTCGAAAATCCTTTTTTCGCCTAAGTAAGTTGTCGTAAACTCCAGAAGGTACTTCACAGCAATGTCTGCTAGTTCTTTGTGTTTGCTTGCGACGAGCGACGTGTTTGCTTGTTGCTTGCTGATAGTTTTCATTTTTAAATCATTACTCAAACTTTTGTCATAATTAAATTCTATCATGTATCAATATAATTTTGTATACTTTTTGGTAGTTACGCGTACCCCCAAGGGGTGCGCGTACCACCGGTTGAGAACCATTGCTCTAAGGCATAATCCGGCAAGAAGAATCAGCATCCATCAACGGTAATCGCGACAAAGGTAGACTGCGTGCAATCTTCTGTAAAAACAAACAATTTTCAATAAAATCAATGAGGGTTTCGAAAATACTAAAGTAAATATATGCATATATAGACTTCTTCCTTCTGAAGTTCATTATATTTTGTGTAAGAGTTACTCGAAGCACCCGAGTGCATTTAAAGTAACATACTTTTAACAAGTGATCGAATTTGTTAAAAAGAACTATAAAAATTTCCTCCCCTGAAAACCAATTTGATTTTAGAGTTAGTATTTATATATAGATGAATATTATAAAAGTAGAAAAAATATTTTAACATTAATAGAAAAAAATCAGTCTTTCTTAATATAAAAAAATTTAGTGGTTAGAGAAGTTTGGCATTATTTGCTTTGCAGAAGTCATAACAGGTGGGCCCTTTAACAGCATATATGGAGCTCTCTTAATAAACTATGCAAAATAATAAATATAATTACTATTACAGTCGCCTCTGACATATACTGAACTGTATTCTAAACATAACTGTCTTGTAAGGTCTGCATTCGCCATCCCCCCGTGCACCACTGGTACCAGGGTAATCGCCCCGGTGGTTCTCTGTCCCTCCGGTGCATCAGACAGGAGCAAACTACAATAACCCGCTTTCGTAGTGGCTACCTCAGAGCATTGACTTATACCGACAAGGAGAAAGTGTTTCCAACCTGTACCAAATGTTCCAAAGGCCAAGCCCCTCCGGATCATACTACTGTACTTGGGACTTGAAAAGGAATTACAGAAGATCTTCTGGAGCAGCCATTGTTGGGCATTGACTTCTTGAGAGTGTGCGGCACCATGGACCTAATCTAGCTCTGCTGGGTGACAGGGATCAGCAACAACAACAACAACAACAACACTATTACAATTATTGTCCCGTGTGTTTGTATAACGGGAACTATCTAACAAAAGTATGATTAATAAAGTTGGCTTGTAGTGTCTAGAAATTTTAAAGGACACTTCCTACAAATGTATTTAATGACAGTATTGTAATTTTATATTATAATGAGGTAAAGTAAATTAATCAGCATGTTTCAAGCTATCCTGGAGAAAAAAGTTAATTTGAACTTGAATTTATGTATGCATAATTCATGTTAATCATCGGCTGTCATAGATTGAGGTTTATCTTATTCGTGGGAAGGAATTACAGAAAAATAACTTGTTTGAAAGAATTGCTAATTAGTACAGCTTATAGTACAATATTAGAACCGTCAACTTAGTAAATGGAAACACAATATTTCATAATTTCTACGGAAAAGTCACCTATTATTTAATTTAATTTTCTTAAAGCTTTGGAGGTAGATCAAACGAAACATGTATGCAGCTAGAGAATAGATATCCAAGTTTTGTGTCAATCAATGCACTGATTGTAAGTCTGAAGAGACGGCTGCATCGAATCGATTGTATGATACAACAGATGTGAGATTGGCTACAGAAAATCATGACATGAATTTGACAGGCTCATCAAGCCAGACCGTGGCATGCCGTCTTGATGTCACGGTCTCCACACCTGTCTGATTATCAAGATGTCTGGGTTCATTTCTCGAGCGAATCCAGTTGTTTTCAACATGGAAGATAGAATGAATGCGAGAATATGTGTAATAAAGATGCCGCTATAACTTGATGGTTTGGTAGTCATTACACTTATCAGGAAAACACGAGGTACGTGTTCAATTATAGGTATATTTCAGTTATTGTAAGGTCAAAGAGATACTAGAAGTAAGAATATGTGACAGAACAAATGCCGTGCCATACAGGTCAAATTCTAGAGTGAGTGTCAAACATTACTGGACGTATGCTATTACTTTTACAACATCTGAGACACAATTACTTTCCAAAGATCAAGAACCACTAGTCAAAATTTTCGTCTGTTAATTGATGCCCAAAACTAAGTAGATGTCAATATTTTATAACTATGGATGAACTGAATATATATTGAATTGCATAAGATATTAATGTTGCTTGTTTTATTTTAACGTGTTCGTATATTGTGATTCTTCACATGTATTTTTAAGTAATGTATTAAAAAAATAAAACGAAAACATTTCTATTAATAAATATCATTCAAGCAAAATCAGATTTTGATTTCATATTATTAAAAATCTATATTTCGGTATCAAAGAAATTCATACGTCGATAAAACCTTTATAGGTGTTTGCATCAATAAAAAGTACATAAAAATTATTTCTTACTAATTTAAAATTATGTGAAGTTGAACAAATAGACACAGCTTCAAATTAACGAAAAAATACAAATTTTCAGCTAAATTCAAACTAAAGAGCTCTGATTATTATTTCGAAACAAGTTGCATATTTATACTTTTACCACTGATTATAAGAATCTATGTGTCTTTGTTTAAATCAAAATTACGAATTCAAACTTTTACAGTCCTCAAATATACCCACATCTTAAATATTAAAAATACAAATGGAAAGTTTTTTGCTGAAAATTTTATTTTAACTCTCATTTTTTTTAAAGTAAACTTGAGCTCAAAATTTTCATGTTTATTTCACGTGTCTATTTAATTATGATGGATTTCAAAATGCTACCACGATACCAAAGTAGGCGTAAAATTAGCGCACATTCATGCGCAAGTTATAAGTGGAGGATAGAACTGAAGATGGATTTTGATGAATGGTGTTAGAGGTTGCTCAAACTTTAGACGGCCGCTGATAAAATGAATAGGCGTGGGACGCGTGTGTGTATTTAAATCGAATCACTGTCCGTGACTTCGGGTAGTTTAGTCCATTATTTTCCACTTAGGTCGGCGGAATTCTTTAAAATTTAAAAGAATAATTTCTGGTTAATATAAAAATGAAATGTTATTTCCGAGATAAAACTTTTAATCATTATTATTTTTGTGACATGCGTGGTGCAATTCTCCGATTTGGAAAACTAAATTTTAATTTTAATTCTGTTTGTATTTTGTGGCTGAAAATGCCTCTCTGTATCTCTCCTTTTCTTTTTCCTAACATTTACATATAATTATATATTTCTTGAATAAGGAAAATACTTAATTGAATTTTAAGGACATGTTCCTTGGTAACATATTTATAGATTCATCAAGGATATGTTTCTCTGTGACATTTTCTCTTCCTCCCTGTAATTTCTTTACACATCTTAATATAGTGAATAAATATGAAAAACGCTTCTTTAAAAAAATAACTGGCAGAATTTCTAACTTTTCTCAAAAGCTTATTCTGAATATTCAGGAATTAAAACCCCCAAAATAATTTCTTGCTTTCTTTTAAGAAAAGGGAAGCATTTTACTATTATTATTATTTATTTTTTTTCTTGGGGGGGAGGGTATGTCCCATAAAAAATGTCCCATCCCCTAAAATGTCCCATCCTTTTTGGATATTTTAGTCACTATAAGCAGTGAAGAGTATGACTGATATGGAAAGATATCTTTTGTAATGTATAAACCAATATAAACTGAATTTCCACCCTCTTAATAAGCCACTATTTACAATATTTAAGAAATAAGAGAAGTTAAATGATTATTTCCCAGAATAGTAACTCATGGAATCTAAAAACTGATTATATGAATGCCTTATTTGGATAGTGGGCCAAATACACTTTAAAAAAAAAAATGGAGTTAGCCTCCCTTTCATGTTACTACAAGTCATTTCTATCTTATTTTAAAACTGGTACACCTCGAGTTTATTTCTGCTGCCAACAGAGGGCATTACAAATCAAATTTCAGCAGTCATTTCTCAGCACTCATTAGACTTTAAGGCTTTGTATCTCAAAATGAACAAAAATGGAGTTGGCACACTATTCAAATAAGGCCTTCATATAAAATGTTTCACAGCTAATAACCTACGCTTTATATTAAATCGACTCATTTAATAAAGTGACCAAATTTGTTTTAAAATGCGAATGCTTCATCGTTTCGCTATAAAGAGAGTTATTATTTGAAGAATAGTTTAGAAATTTCAGAGATGAGCTAGAAAACAATTCATGCTTCAGCATAATTATACTGCATATGATTTTAAATTAATATATAAATTCTACTTGAAATTATATTTATAATTGTGTTCAAAATCTCAAAACTTGAAAAGACAAGAAATGTATCAATTTTTACAAGCATTCATGAGCTCTTTTCGAAGGGCAAGAAAAGTCCTATGATGCACTCAGCATTTTAAAACAAACACTTGTAAATGTTCTATATGCCTAGTTGGAAAATCCTGTCTACTAATGTTAATATATGGAAACAGTGGACCTTTATTTGAGCAAATCTTTTCATTGTAATATTGATTGTGTTATTGTAGAATAATAAACACACACACATACACGCACACGCACACACACACACGCACACACACACGCGCACACGCACACACACACACACACACACACACACACACACACACATATATATATATATATATATATATATATATTTCTGTAGATTAATAGTACCAAAATAGTTTTTTTCGTGTAAAAAATCATTTATGAAGCTTCTACGAAGTAATTTATAAAGAGTAAGTGTAGTAATGAACTTCAAATCTGTTTTTCTCAAAACAGATTTTTCAAAGATTTTAGATTTTTTAAATGTCCATGCTACTTAATTTTTGTTCAAAATTCATGAAATTGATAAGGGAGAATTCTGATATTATTTACAAAAAAAACTGGGTATGCATTTTACAGTTCGACTTCATTAAGGTAATTAAATTTGATTTATAACTTATTAAAAGGCAAAATTTTTGTGAAAATCGGGACGGAATTCAGAGAAAAATCTCTCAAAATTAACTATTCAAGGGATTAAATAATTGATACCCATATTTGTTTGTTATACAGTTTAAAGTGATTAAAATGCAAAACCTAGGAAATATATCAAAAATTAAGTCGCAAAGAGCATTTTAAAATTTTGTTTATAAATTTAAAATTTTTAAAAAATCTTAAAATTATTATGCGATTGGAAATTTCTTTTAAGGTATTCTATATATTTATAGTAAATGTATATATGTACAAAATTTCGTTCCTCTTTGATGAAAAGTAAAAAAAAAAAAAATTTAACGTTCACCGTTCACTTAAAGTCTAAATTTTTAGGTATTCCAATGGATTCTAATAATGACAATGCTAATATAAAATGTTAGCATCGTCACATTATGGTACAAGAGTAATATTTTCACTGTAATGAAGTAAGTGTTAGGTTCCTCCCTTCATCAAAAGTTACGATGTTACTCATTTATCACACAGATTGTTATTTCAGTGAGATCGAGATTATAACAAATATGAAGATCATATACAACGTGTAATCATATAACATTCAATTATGCCACAACCTAATGGTGCTTCCACATTCATGCAGACAAGTACCCCCCGACCCCCGCTTGGCACCATTTTGGGGTCGATTAGTCACGGTAGTCACATTAGTCAGGAGCGTGACCCCGCCCCGCCTTTGATGCTCTGTAAAAAACCGCTCAATCGGAGGATCGTTGCAGAGCGCTGTGCCCATAAATCACTGGCTTCCCCCGCAGAATACTGTGCAGAGCACATGAATGTGACGCCTTATTATTCGTTGAGACGACCTTATGTAGTAACTAATTGCATCCAATCAATTAATTTCTTACACTAACCATGAATTCCTGATTTCAGTCCATTGAAAAGAAATCCTGATCACTGGTTGCTCAAGCTGTTCCTGATTCCTAAATGCACTATTTTACTCAAAGAGAGCCCAAGAAGTACGTAGTTTTAACTCTCAAAGCTTATATAAGGTTTTAGAGTAAAAACGATATTTAAAGCAAATATCGAGAACCATTTCAGAACTTTTCCTAAATTATCTCCAGATATTCAAGGAATCTGTGATAAATGTATAAAAGTTAATAGGCTTATCTATTAAAACTGCTGCACAGCCTTCCCCTTATACAATCAAGCGAGAGAGCGAAAACAAAAAGAGTGACCTATAATACAGGGTAGAGTGTCCGGGCTAAAAGTATCCAAAAGTTATGGCTTATTTTTACGGAACAACTACCTATTAAAATTAAAAAAAAACATTTAACTAGAAAGATCATCTCACCAAGTTGAATAAATATTTTAAAATTCTAATGGGTAGTTCCATAAAAATAAGTCATAACTTTTGGATACCTTTAGCCCGGACACTTAGTGTCTACATTTCAATACCCCGGGTATAACGAAATAATTTAGATGTCGAAATGTATCATGCGTTCAAGAGAGAATTTTTAAAAAATGCACTTCAAATAAAAACAAATAATTTACAGGAAAGGAACAATAAATTCATTTGAATTTATTTTCGGAATTTATAATCTGTAAAAAAAAAAAGGTTTTTAATTAGGATACTATCCATGTGTTACGACATTGAAGTTTAACAAGGTTCTGATGGAAATTCTATGAAATCTCTGTTGTGTATGTTGCATCTACAAAGTTATCTTTAAAATACATGGACGAAAATATTATCTAATGCAAATTGCTTAATATTATACCACTATTATGTTTATCTCTCATTTAATCTCTGTTTGTTGAATAACCATGAAATATCCCCCCAAAAATTGGAATATCGTTTGCTTTGTTTTTATTTGAATAATTGTTTTAAAGATACTTAATCGTCATCCCCCTGCGAGACAGAATTTAATCATAATATAATATGCAAATCAAATATGACGCAAGCTTTTCTGCCTTCCTTAAAGAAAAGCAAACGCCTGACTTGCATGCATGAGAAGATTGCTAAATAATCTTCGAGAAATCGAGGACGTATTTGACAGAGCATTCGAAAGCTTTCACCTTAACTAAACCAGTAGGAGACTGAAAAAGAAGGGAATAACACAAAAATCATCGCCGAAAATCGTCTCCCCATGCTGGGAGGCTTACGGAATTGTATTTTGATTTTGAAATAATTCAGAGGTGTAGTTTTTGACGACGTACCTGACAGACAAAGTGAAATCGTTTTCAACTTCTCTAGATTCGTGTTTCTTCCCATTTATTTCCTATTGTTTGTGGAGAAAGTGTCAAAGATTATTTTGTGAGATGATGAAAAATTATGTAAATTGGTTGAAAAGATGAGAAAATGGAGAGGCAGATGTTAGAGGAATGATAATCATTATTTTATTTTAAACTCAAAAGTAAATGGCTCAACTGGAAAAAAAAATGCGTATTACAGCATTTCACGTCAGAGCATTTATATGTGACGAGAGAGAGGAAGTATATTTGTAATACTTGTACATTTATGCCATTAGTCTGGTTATAAACAATTTTATATTTAGTTGATCAATACTTGATTACTTCTTAAGAAGCCCAAAACCCGAGGCTCTGACATGACAGTGAGAAACAATATGTAACTTTATGTTGTTAATTTAATTAAATATATTATCTATACCGTAAAATCTTGACTATAATACGCACACGTGTATTATACGCATGCTTGATTTTTCGCGAAATTTTCGGAAAAAATTAAAATCCTACTATAATACGCAGCCAAAACTTTTTGATATTTTATTTAAAATTTTCACAAATATTTATTAACATAAATAAAATTTGTAATAAAATAAACGAAAACGTCAAATTGGGTAGAAAAAAGCTTAAATTTTTAATTCAAAACAAACAATGCTGTGAAATTATCAGTCTTAATCACTTTCACTAGACTACAGATCATCTATTGTTTGTCGTTTATGTAATGCTTAAAACTACTTTTAATTTGTACACGAGTATAATACGCACCCTTATATTTTAGGACTAAAATGCGGGAAAAAGTGCGTAACTTACTCAAGATTTTGCGGTGAGTGAACAACATGTCACCATGTGCCTAAATGCCAGCTAAAGAAGGATTCATTAAAAAGAAAGATAATGTAAAAGAATATTCAAAAACTTTATTGCTTATAAGGCATGTAGTTTGTTGAATTTACTTGATTCAAAACGCTGTTTAATTTCTCTGGTATATTTCTAGTAAATAGTAGAATCTATTCCAAAAATTCTCATTCTAGGTTTTTATGTGAACAAATAAATATTACCCTCATCCAGATTTAATCAAATATTACATTGAAAACTTTAAAGTTGACCTATATTACAACATTTCCTTTGAAGTCGGAAGCCTAGTCTATGACTTGATAACGAGACATTATAATCATGCATTTATTTCACGCCATTAGTTTCATTAAATTTATTTAATATATATTTGACCTATATTGGATTATCTGCCTAAATGCCTACTGAAGAATAAAATATGAATATGGGGAATATAAACGAACAGTCTAGAAATATACGGCCGGTAGTGTTTATTAAATTTACTTGATTCATAAAGCTTATTTTTGCCGTTGTATAATTCTTGTAAACAATATTAACCCAAAAGTCTCTGATATTAAGTTTTTTTCCAAATAAATATAACTTCATTCTAATTTGTTTTCTAACAAAATTTATACCACGTATAAATGTCCACTCGTGTTAATTTACTAAATGGGAGACTTAAAATATTTTATCTCATATTTCCGCATCTTCGCAATTTTATTTTGTTATTCAGATAAGCAATTAAGACACCATACGGAGAACTGACGATTTCTACAATATTCATGCATTGTAATGAGACTATGTGAAATGCCAAGATATTCGAAATTTCCCAAGTCAAAAGATTTCAAACCTGAATCTTCGCGTGATAGATCGTGATTGAGCACGTCATCAGTTTGGGATTAAATGGTACCAATAATAATCAACAAACCATGAAATCGCAGTGACGGGTTAGGCAGAAATCTGATATCTTGTATCTACGGTTGATAGAAACTTGTGAATCATTACTCATAGTTTGACGGGATGTTGAGCTTAATCCCTGATATTAGAGAAAGCGAGGGTGGTGATACGACGCTGTTAAAGAAATTGTAACGCTTGAATTAGTGCAATATTACTTTGTCAGTTATAATATATATTCATAAACTTTGAGAAGTTCTGAGAGATGATATCACGAAAGTAGCTTATCAACAAATTTAAACTGTTCTAAAGGTATCTACGGAGCGATTTGTTGCAATTAGTAAATAAACTTTGTTTATGAGATAAAATAGCATCAGTATCAATGCCTGAGAGCTAATATTTACAAAATGTTTTATCAAATTCCTTTAATACGGAATTAGATGTCTCAGTTATAAAATCCTACTTATTAAAAACAGAGTTTTAAAGCCGCATGTATTAAGTAACATATATCTGCTTTGAAAATTTGAATTAATTATTTTGTGGTAAATAAAGCTTAAAATTCAATTGTAAATATAGATTGTATATATATATTGTTTTTATATCGATGTTACTGAGAGAGCAAGGCTTAAAATTTTAAAAACTTAAGTCTTCCATTTTTTTCATTACATGATGCTTGAAGGCAAGTCAGGAAAATAATTTGGTTTTCCGTCATATGGGATTTCTTATTTTCACTTTTCTTCAATTTTTTTCAATTAGAATTGAATTTATCAGTTAGTTTGAAATTCATATTTTTAACTTTCAATGAGAGTAAAAAAAAATGATAGCACACATTTTGATGAATTACACTGGTGAAATAAATTAAGAGAATTTGCATATTTTATCGAATTGCATGAAAAGAACTGAACTAAATGTAAAACCACTGCTTCTAGAAAACAATGCAAATATTGCACGTAAAATACGTAAGCGTACACGTGTGTGTAGACGAAGCCAGTAGAGAAACAGGCTTTATAAGCGCTAGTAAGTTAAGACGCATTTCGTTCGCTAGCACACCTCGGCGAATTTCTTGGTGTTATTTTGCAGCAATCGGTTAATTTCAAATTGTAACAGTAAAAATGAGTAACCACCAACGTTTAGATGATGTAATGAGGTGGCGAATTGTGGGGAGGCTAGAAGCAGGCCAATCTCAAGTCCAAATTTGTAGAGAGTTCAATTTATAGCCCAGCGTCGTGTGTAACTTATGGAAACAGTTCCAGGATACCGGATCCATCTAGAGAAAGCCTGGGCAAGGTCGTCCAAGAGAGAAGATCGCCATTTGTAGATTATAGCGAGGCGTAACAGGAGTGCTACAGCTTCTCAGCTCTCTCGTGACTTGTATGCAGCCACAAGAACCCGTGTATCAAGGGTGACTATTTCCAAAAGATTTCATGAGAGAGGATTTTTTGCAAGAAGACCTGCTGTTTGCGTCCCGCTCACTTCTACGAACAGGATAATCCGTTTATCATGGTGCAGAGAGCATAGAGATTGGAGTATGGATCAATGTCGACCGTTCTCTTCACTGATGAGTCCTGGTTCAGCCTAAACACCGAATCTCGGCGTACGTTCATATGGAGAGAACCAGGGACCCGCAACCTACCATCCAATGTCCTCAAAATCGACCATTATGGCGGAGGAGGTTTAATGGTCTGGGCAGGCATCATGTTGGATGGCCGCACACCTCTCCATGTCTTTGATAGAGGCACTGTGACTTGTGTGAGGTATAGGGATGAGGTCTTCACCCTATGTTCACCTTTTCAGGGGTGCAGTTGGCCCTGAGTTCATTTTAATGGACGATAACGCGAGGCCACATAGAGCTCTTCTGGTCAACGAATTTCTAGAGAGTGAGGATAATCGCAGGATGGATTGGCCAGCCAGATCTCCAGACCTTAACCCTACAGAGCATGTCTGGGACGCTCTGGGGAGGGCAATTGAAACTCGCAACCCCCCCTCCGAGAACCACCCAGGGAATTGAAACAGCGTTGCTGACCGAGTGGGACCAATTGCCACAGGAAATGATAAACTGCCTTATTTCAAGTATGAAATCACGCTGCGAGACCTGTATATCTGTAAGAGGGGACCATACTCCCTATTAACCCATCTCTTAACCCATTTTTTTTAATTCTGCAACCGCTATTTCATACCTTCTGACTCCAAAGAGTGTTACGCACGATCATGCGTGTGTATTTCAGTTATTGAGTGGTTATTTGTTTTGTATTGTATCAATGTATGTACATATCAAATTTCATTAAAATCGGTACAGTAGTTCTAGAGATAATCAACTAAGTCTGCAAATTCTCTTAATTTCTTACACCAGTGTAGAATTATATTTTAAGATAACTTTCAACATTTTAATACATTGAGTTTGCAATGATTTTATAGAAAGTAACCACGGAATTGAATATTAATTTGGTTTTGAGCAAGTCTCTTCATAAAGTCTTTTTATACAAATTTTTCAGGCAAAACGCATAGAAGTTAATATGCTATACTATCGAACAATAAGACGCTCTGACCATTCATTCTAAATGTGCCACTAATACTCGTACTTTCTAGAAAGGTTTCTAAAAACTATTTTACCTTTAAATATACATAATACACAAAATAAATATGATATGAGGGTTGCAAGTCTCCACAATATAGGATGGATAGTAGTTATTATGAATCACTGAGGAAATTAATTTTGATTGCTCAGTTACTGCTTTAAAGTAATGAAATGGATTCGAAAGATCGCAGTAAAGTTGATTACTATAAGAACTTAGGTAGCCAGTTTTTCAATTCACTCTTTTAAGTATGATTTAAAATGTTATTCATCCGTATGATGTACATCATATGTAGCATATATCAATGTAAGCATTTTGGGTCTTTTCATATAGCCCCTATTATGTGACATAGATTAAAACTATGTAAAGAGATATCAACTTATTGAAAATTTATAGAGTGTCAGAGCTCAAAATTCAAGATGCTTAATCATTTTGATAATTTTATAGACCAGATTTATTTATAAACTGATTTTTTCATTAGTCCACAATTATTTCTTCCTTTAATGACATTTATATCAATAGGAATATAGGTTGAGATTTATAGAGAACAATTAATTGAAAGTGTTTTTTAGACATTTGAAGGTTAACTTACCTCAGGTTGGCAGCTGTGATTCAATAAATTTTTATTGAAATCCGTGGTATGCAAACTACAAAATATGAAACAAGATCTCACAGATACAATTCTGATTTTTCTTTAAACTGCGCAAATAATTTTATGCAAAAGTCTTTATAATATATGATATCGAATGCTAAGGTCTCTCAGAACTGAAAAGAGGTCTAGTCATTTGCCCCACTGTTGACTTACATCCATTTATTTTCTGATTAATGGTTGTACATGAAAATTGTATTTTTTGTTCTAATATTAGATTTCAAAAAACTAAAAATTGCATATTAACGCCTGTTTTAGCAGATAATTGATAGTTCATACTAAAGATAATTAAAGTTAATTAAAAGATAATAAAAGATAATTAAAGTTAAAACTAAAGTTTATTAATTTAATTACTAAAACAAAATAAAGGGCAGTTTTAAAACTTTCTAAGTTTATAAACAACATCATATAAAATTCTTTAAAGTCCTGTTTTCTAATGAAAGGCAATATTGGATTAAAAACACATCGTTAATCATGTTCATCTGTTATTTAAACATAATAAAAGGATATTGATAAATTTCTTATCTCTTAAGATATTATAATTACTCCTTCATTGAGGTAATTAACTAAAAATCACCACTCAGATTCAATATCGTATTTTTCCTCGTGACTATGAGTTAGAGCCATGACTATCCTACGACTCCTAACGCATCATTTATTACCTTATACTACAAGAAATGCCGTTGGATGTTAATTGAGGTAGGTGGGCCTTGTATCAATTAATTAAGACTATCAACTTTCGCATCTCCACTAAGTAGAAATCCCAAGGTTAAATAACGAGCATGCCATTCAGATGATTTGTGATGCGACGTCCAGGATTATGAATTATATACGGGTCATAACGGGGTTGCTATTTTGAACGGGACGTTACACAGCTATGTATTCATAACGTGACAGACTTAGTAAAAGCAATATGGCGCCAATTGAAGGTTATGTTTTGTCCATTAATTACACGGTTTTAGTATAAAGAGTCTTCCTGAACAATTTTTAATTATTGTATAAGGAAAGGAAGTATTTCCAACAGGAATATGTAGAATTAAAAATGCAATTTACTATTAATATTCCATGTTTCCAGAAAAGAAAAGAAAAGTGCCTATTGGAGGACGGCAGCCAACGTGGTTGTTTATTTAACCTATTAGAAACGGTGGTAAAAATATGCCACTTTTAATAAAGAACATGTAATATATGGAAATTAATATAATTAAAACTCTTAAATAGTTCAAGGTGCGTGAAGATGCGTTTAATTTATATGCCCAGACGATGCTTAATTAAAATAAATGATAAGTATGCTGCATATGTGGTTAATTTACACACTTTTTTAATTCTATGTACACCCGCACGAGGTAAATATGCCGTGCGGTGTCTACAGTCCAGTGAAGTCTAGCATTTAAGAAGGTAGTTCAGGGGACATTCTTTCTGGTACTTGTTCAATATACACAAGTTGCTGGTAGTATTCAGCATGTCTTTAATTATGGTCCTTCGCCTACTCTTAGTGTTCCCTAATCTTGCTAGGTGACGCTTTTCACTTTGTTGGCAATTAAGTTAAACAATGGACATATATTTTGCTCATATCATTTTAGGACGTGCAATTGCAACAGAAATTATTTAGATTTTATTCAGTATCATTGTCTAAAGTTTGATTAAATTACTTAAAAGGAATTTTAATAATTTCAGTAGCAATTCTTACAGGAAATAGGTCCTAAATTAAATAAAAAAATCCGCTTGAAACGAATATGGGTTCTTTGTTTTGGTTTATGCTATATTCTACTGTAACATCGGAAGGGCAATTTTCTTCGATTTCAATTTAGCAGCATTAACCTTAATCTTCTGTTTAGAGACCTCATACAAACTACATTTCAGAAATACTGTCATATAAATGTTTGAAATAATATAAATTTAAAAAGTTGAATTTAACTCATAGAACAATATAATATGCTTGTAGAAAAAGTTTTAATTTTGAAGCATATTCAATAGATCAAAAAAGAATCAAGTGCATTATATTCGTATGATTACAAGAAGCTCGTGCTATCTGTAAAAGTTTTTTAAAACACTGTGACGTATGCCTTCTATATAACGTCATCTGCATTTATTACCTACATAAAACACAAACCACAAACTACATAAAACATTACCTACATAAAACACAAACACATTTTTTATAGCGTTGGAAAACCATTATATATTTCTTCGCGATCACAGAGTTATATTGTCTTCTTTCATCTAATGAAATAAGTCAAAAGAGAATTTTTGTAAAAGCTTCATGTTCTAAGCGTTTAAAATCCAATTTCTTGAAGGGAGAGTTAAAATTTTAAGGGATAAAACGTAAATGCTACTAATCCTGAAATTACCGCATATGAAAATTGAAGAGAGGGTAATTTTTGATGCTCTGTTTTTCATAATTTTCAATGAACGACGTAAATATACTTCTAAATACAGTAGTTACCTTCACACACATATGCAGCATACTTTAATTAAGCATTTATTTTATTAAACATCATCTGAGGATATAAATTAAACGCATTTAATCGCACCTTGAACTTTTTAAGAGTTTTAATTATATTAATTTCCATATATTATATGTTATTTATTAAAAATATCATGCTTTTACCACCGTTTGTAATAGGTTAAATAAACAATCACGTTAGCTGCCGTCCTTCAATAGACACTTTGCTTTTCTTTTAAAGTAGTATATTTTTAATATTTAAAAGTGTTTAGTTCCTGCTTTGTTCTTGTCTTTTACTAAGAATTTGCAATTAAGTAATTAAGTAACCCATCAGGATAGTTGTTATGTTCTTATTAGTATATTTCAGTGCATTGCGAAGTACAGACTCTCCTGCCTGAGATGAAATACCTAGCAGCTACATGGAAACTTTTTTTAGAGTACTTTTAAAAAGACAACCTGAACTACCTTCACTAAATTTTTATGTAAAACCGTATAAATTATCTGAAATCCAGGGTCTATTAATTTTGATATGAATTCCGTTAAAAGATGTAGGTGTAATATTTGAATATGGGTACATCTATATAATTAAGTTGCTGACCTGAATTTTGGGTAGTCCGTGAGAGAAAACTACTGCATCAGTTTACTTCCTTTTGGTCTTAAACGAAATATTGTAAATATTGTAATCTGTAGATTTGCCAAATTTGCTTTTCGTAACAGCAAATTCTCTAAATTAGCGGTAATTTACAATTAAAATTTGCTTTCAGCGCATGTTCAGTGAGATGTTTAAACCTGGTTTTTTGTACTCACTTAGCACGAGGCCGCATAGACACATTATTTTGTTTCTGCGTATGCTTAGTGACATGATTAAATCTGGCTTTAGGTACTTACTAAGAACGAGGCCAACTAAACACGTTAATTTTTTTAATCCGAAGAATATCTCTCGGCCATTTTTATTTTTAATTATGTTTGTGAGATATAGAATTAAACCTGACAGAAGTTGTTTATTTCGAGCTGTCGAGTAACCATATTTCTCTATGCTGGGTTCAATAGTAATTTTTTAAAATGTATTTCTCTAATCTTAATGTTATGATTTTCAACATTCGGAAATGATATGTTGAGTATAATTTGTGTATTTGTACATTTATTTACTATCCAGCCGTTGTGTTTTGACGGGCACCAACTAGTTATATTTACGTTGCTCACACATGGCATGTCATTTAACAATAATATTGTTTTCTTTGACTCGTTATATAAATTGGCCTGAAAGACATTCTGGTTGTAATTTATCCAGTTAGCAAGCACACTATAATTTAGCGCAAATTACTAAGATTAAACTACAGAGAGTTCAAATTCATTTTAATCTGTATAATTTAGATATTTCATAATTTATCAGCTTCAGTGGGAAAGGAATACTTTTTCTAGGTTGAGATATGAGACTTTGGTGAAGTCTTAGACTGAATTGATCTCACTACGAAATTTAGCTTTAGGCTATCGTTTCTGACTGAACGGTGGATCTTTTGTGTTGCAACATTAGATTTGAACCCTCTGGGAAAATTAAATGGGCGTGCAGCTGTTATAATTTTCTCTGAAATCTGTTGCAATAATGTTATTTATCACTCGCCTTTATCATTTTATTTTAGTTATTTTTACTGGAGATGAGAAAGTGAGTACGTGAGGGGCTCTCTTTGGGAACATTTTCTTCGAAACTGCAAATGCAACAGTACCAAGGACATTAAGGTTCGTCGACATGTCAGGTACTTTTTTTTGGGGAGAGAGGAGGAGGTCTAGAACGTACCCACAGACTGAGAGGGCAGGAATGCTTCTTGTCCTTGGTGGATGATACATCAGAATTCGAAAGAAATACCTCCCATAGGAATGGTGGGAAATTAAAGTCAGCGGGGGTTGAAGGACGGACAAACGTGGACAGACGCCTGCAGAGTTTATCAGGGGAAAATGTTGTGATTAAAGGTTGGGTAAGAGATATGTGGCAATCTCTCACGCAAGAATTTAAGGTTATAATAAATTGCTCTGTGTTTATCAACTACAGATTGCTCATCTTGTGACAAGCGAATAAAATTCTTTGAAGAATGATGACTTTTTTTTATTTCTGGCTATGAGAGTGCTCTGTTTACGCGAATGATGCCAATTTTTAAGCTATTATATTGCAATTAATGGAGATATAAAGGGGTGATTCACAAAACTGGCTTTGTACGAATGGAATTTAAATAATGGTAATGTTTTTATAGAGTTGTTTTGTGTGACCGATCGTGTGAGTGAAGTTATCCTGCATGTCGTAAATAAGCTATTTTACATATGTACATTATTATGTAACCAATATATTAGGTATATGTATGGCTAGCTGAATATCCGTCTTCGCTACGGAGTACATTTTAGGATAATTACAATGAAAATATAATGAAATTGCTTTTTAAAGGATTATAATATAGTACAGTTAATATATAGTACAGTTTGAGGACCATTTCTTTTACTGTATTTTAATATTTTTTTTGTCAATTTATTTCGTTGTTATGCACGTGACGATAAATTAATTTAAAATACTAGAAAAAAAAACCACCAGCATTTAATAAATAAAATTCTAAAAAATAATCATTAAAAATTCACCAAAAATTAGAAAATAGAGGTAAAGGTTCGAAAATCATTTCATTTTAAAGGAATTTTTATGATCTTTCTCGTGATATAAATTTTATAGCCCTGAGATTATTATTTTAAATGCAAACTTAAAAAAAGTTTTAAAAAACAGCTTAAAAATTTAATTTAAAATAATATAAGAAGAAATTTTCGTAAATCGTTCTTAGTGCACCCCTACACTATAAGAAGAATCGCCATGCAAAATTTCAGCCCTTTAGGTCCAGCGGTTTGGTCCGTGAGTTATCTGTCAGTCATTCACGGAACTGTTATATATATATATATATATATATATATATATTTATATATATATATATATATATATATATATATATATATATATATACATATATATATATATACATATATATATATATATATATATATATATATATATATATATATATATACATATATATATATATATATATATATATATATATATATATATATATATACATATATATATATATATACATATATATATATACATATATATATATATATATATATATATATATATATATATATATATATATATATATATATATATATATATATATATATATATATATATATATATATATATATAGATTACTCTTCGTCTACTGGTTATCTTACAGGTAACATGAGGTATGTATATCACATAATTGAAAGCTGGTCAACTCTTGATACATTTTGCAAATATTCGTATGTATTGCCCCTAAATTCTCCACTACTATAAATTATCCAAATGTTTTAGACTAAAGCTGATTGCTTTAAAAAAAGTGTAAAAAAGGTATGCAGCCTATAAATTTCAAGCGAATAAAACTTTTAACTCAGTTTAAATTTATACCAACACAAGGGAAGTTTGCCTTAAACTATGCGGGCAAAGTTTCCTGTCCTACCTCGTAATTAACACTTCTACAATTTTTTAAATAAATTAAAAAGGATGGCACCATATTTCGAAATACTTAATAGTTCACAGTCAGGACAAGGAGCATTAGGTGTGATTGTCAACAAGAGCAATTCACAAATGGCACTTGTAATGACGCATTTATGAGTTGTTCATGGCGACAATGATGTCTAATACTTCTCGGTCTAACGATGACCTGCTAAGAAGTTCGAAAAATGTAGCCATCCTTTTAAATTTATTGTGGCATTGAAAAAGAGACGATTATGTGGGAGTTTTTGACAATTTCTTCATCTAAATATACACTGCCCTCCAAAAGTTAAGGTACAAGATGATTTTTAAGTCTAATTTGAAAATCAATGAACAGAGAAACAAGAAATTTTGACGAAATGTGCACTAAACAGTTCTTTATTAAATGCGAAAAGAAATTTACACAATTTACATAATTTACATGAGTTACAGCAAAAAAGTCTTCTTGGCAGAAAACTCCATTATTGGAGAAAACAATATATCACAGTTTTATGTAGAAAAATGTAGTGCAAACATTAAAAAAAGTGGTTTTTAATAAGGAATATGTCCCCCCTAGCTGTTATGCATTGTCGGCACCGAATTTTCATGCTGCCAATTGAGTTGTCGGACACCGAAAAGGGAAGCGAACACCAGACTTGGAGTAAACCTCGTTCCAACTCATGTAACGACCTTGGAGGAGAACTTAAAGCAGCAACGTGTCTGCCAAGGTAGTCTCAAATATGCTGTATCAGATTCAGGTCTGGAGATAGAGCTGGTTATTCCATTCGCTCTAAACCGTGACCCTCAAGGTAATCCTCAACGAGCACAGCTCGGTGAGATTTTGCATTATCATCCATTAGAATGAATTCGTTGCCAATGGTAGTGGCATATGGGTGGCCATATCGATCAGGGATCTCGTCCTGATATCTTACACCAGTCAGAGTTCCTCTATGGAAGACATGGAGGTCAGTGTGACCCCCTAGAGAGATTCCTGCCCAAACCATGTTTCCACAAACTCTGTATTTGTATCTTTCATCAATGTTGGAATGATTGTATCTGGTGACTTGTTCCCTCCAGATTAGCAGACACCCTGAATCACTCTCTAGCGTGAACCTGGACTCATCTGTAAAGAGTCCAGCAGTCCATTGCTGTCTAGTCCAGGAAACGTGTTCTCCTGCCCAGCATAAACGGTCACTTCTCTGTCGTCGGTTAAGTGGGTCACACACAACTGGTCGTCTTGGATAGAGACCACAATTGTGAAGGCGTCTCCGCACCGCACTAGCGGATATTCTTGTCCCTGAAGCGATAAAATGATTTGAAACACGCTTAGGCACAGTAATGCTTCTCCTTCTCCGTGCCGAAACAGCTAGAAAGCGGTCTCCCGCAGGTGTTGTAACTCGTGCTTGGACTGGAACATGTCTTCTAGACACAGAATCTTCTGATGTAAACTGATTCCACAGTCTTTGGACCCCACTTCGAGACACATTGAGACGTCTAACCGCATCAGTTTGAGACAATCCCATTTCCATCCATCCGATCGCCCTCCACCTTAATGAATCAAGTAAACGAATTCTCCGACATATTGGTAGACTCTCCTGGGTACTGTCAAAGAAAATGCCAACAAAAATTGGAAAAAACAATAATGCACAATATTTACACACACAGTCAAGGAAGTTTGATTTTTCCACATTTTCTCTTACTCTTATATAAGTGACAATTATTTAAAATGGAGGTGGTGACCAAGGTTTTTTTGCATAAGTTTTCTTAAAGTTTGATACTATCATTCGTATACACTATGAATTTAATTGTTATTGCCTTTACTTTAAGGGTAAGCTTCGAAAAACTTGTTGTACTTTAACTTTTGGACGGCAGATATAAAACAGTTCCGTGACTGATTGACTGACTGACAGATAACATACAGACGAAACTGCTGGATCTAAAGGGCTGAAATTTTGCATGGCGATTCTTCTTATAGAATAGGGTTCCTATAAAAATATTTTTGAAAAATTATTCTTAGATTTTTTTAAATTAAAATTTTTAGCTGTTTTTGTAACTTTTTTTTAAGTTTCCATTTAAAATAATAATTTGAGGATTATGAAATTTACATCCAGAGAAAGATCATAAAAATTCCTTTAAAATGAAAACTTTTCAAATCTTTATATCGATTTTCTGATTTTTGGTGAATTTTTAAAAATTTATTTTTAGAATTGAATTTATTAAATTCTGATCACGAGATTTCTTTTCTTTTTGTGATACTTTAAATTAATTTTGCGTCATGTGCATAACAACGTAATAAATTGACAAAAATATGTTAAAATTCGGTAAAAGATAAAATTTAATCACTAGAGTAATTCGGATGGAAGTTTTTAAAGAATTTAATTCAAATTAGTATGTTTTATGGATATTAAATTAAACCTATATAAAAGTTACGTGACTGACTACAGACCAAACCTTTGGACCTAAAGGGCTGAAATTTTGACAGTCCATTCCTATAACGACATGGATGGCCGCTAAGAAAAAATTTTTTGATATTCCATCCCTAAGGAGGTTTATTGGGGTAGTCCAATACATTTGTGTGAAAAATCTTATTCTCTGCGACCATTCTCGGCGTCTCTTCTTTGTACGGATCTCCGTCAAAAAATTGTTGAGGAAATTTTGGTTACTGACGAAGAAAATGTTCCTCAAACTGTACTATATTAACTGTACTATATTCTTTAGTATGTTCTATTAGATTTAATTTTAATATTTTCATCTACATTATTTTGGCTATAAAAATATCCGTTATGATTTTCATTGTAATTATACTAAAAAGTACTCCGTAGTGAAGCCCGGATATTCAGCTAGTTGGTCATAATTTTCCTCTCCTACACCTATCTTAAAATACATTTAGCATGAGAAGATGGCTTTACAACAAAATATTTTGTATTAAATATTCTAGGATTTTTATTCAGACTACCAATAAATATTAACCTTCTTTAGCTAACGGGGCCCATTTTTCCGATTCCCTCTTTAGAACGGGAAATTTTATACTCCCTTTGTAAGAAAGGCTATTAAGGGGTTATATATATATATATATATATATATATATTCTTGGGGCCCGCATTCTTGGGATACATGCTATCCCACCCTATAAGGAAAAGGTTAACATTATTTTCGAAAAAAAAAGGCATCTTAAGAATGAATGGGATCTTATCACTGATAAACGTATCTATTACAACTTGGAAAATTAGATGTTTATATGTAAAATTAAATAAACATACAAGTGTTAGTCGGTTGAAATTATATCTTCTTTTCTTTCCCCGAGGATACATACACACTTTCTTGTGTTAGGTACAGAAATTGGAGGGTGTGGTTCTGGACTAAGTTTGGACACATCTTTCTTCAAAATAGCGCACAAGACTGTATTTGGAACATGCTTTCCCGGATATTAAGAACGTGTTTACAAAGATGCAACTGACAACTGGGTGTTAGATATTGTATTTTTTTGTCAGTTTTGTGAGTCAGGCAAATTTTTTTACTTAAAATAGTCACGTTAGTGGAGAAGGAAAGTAAAAGTTGATCTTGTAGGCGTGTCAGAAAAAGTTGCTCTACAAAAAGAAGAGGAAGTGTGTTCTCTTCTCTCATTTGTATGCAGACGCAAAAGCCGTCTTTTAGAGAGTGCATTATCCTGTCGGTATAAAGTTAGGGTTAGCGTACTTGTTTTTTTGTTTCATTTAAAGTATTATGTAACCAAAAAAATGGCTAAAACTGGACGTAAAAGATATGTGATAGAGAAACATAAATTTTCGTATTTTTAAAATAACGAAACGTCATTTACATAACATTCAGATTTACAAAATACAGTAGACCATCATTCCTACGTTGATGCTGGAAAAAAACCCAAGTAACTGTCAAAACTGTATGAATAAAATTAGAGGTGTACCAACGAAATCCATACTAAATTCTTCTATGCGAAAACGTATGATTCTTTGCCCTGTTTCTTTCTTACATTTAGCAATTATTTTACTTCGTCCCGTAAGTTTCAATTCTCCTGCCCCTGCCCGAGACACTATTGTCATATCCCTATGACAATGCACATATAAAAGAACTATTTACTTCTGATAAAGTGTATTCTATTTTAATTTCCTTTTTTCATGTTAATAAAGTTTCTGTTCAACGTTTCGTGAATTAATTTCTATCAAATAACAAATTACGATATTTTTGTGTAAATTTTAACTGAAATATATCAGAAATATATTTAACGCTAGGAATAAGATATTGCGAAATATTGAAAATTCTTAATTTTAAAATTCATAGTTTTTTTTTTGGTAAGTTATTTTTGCTGGAATGAATTGTCAAAATTTCTTTGTTATACTACTATTAACATTTTTATATTTTTACTTAAATAATCTTTATGTATTAAATACGATTTACAAAAGAAAGGGGATAGTAGATCGCTTAATTTTGATTGATGGGGAGATAAATTGCTTTTATTTCCCTCCTCGCTTTTTCTCTTGGATTCTTTTGTCCCATCTACCCTTTTTGTCTACATCTGGCAATAATAACGTCGGAAGTTGGTAATTGCATTCTACAGGCACTTCACTTTGCTCCTACCCGTCTAATGTCACCAAAAAATGAGACATCAGTATTAACAGTACTAGAAACATTTGAGAAAAATCCGATTCACAATTTGCCTCAAACTAAATTGCTATCCCTGGATAACTAAAATTCTACTTTTCCGGCTAGAAGATATATGTATAACTGAAAGCTGGGCTGAGTTCGATATCGTTTGACAGAAGTTATTCAGCATCATTTTCTACTGAAATGTTCCCGGTATACGGAAATTTACGTGCAGCCAGAAAAAAGGATAACTGAGAGAAGACATTTTACTGCATTTCTATTTCTTTTCTTGGATGCTACAGTTACTTCTGTAATGTCCTTAAAAATGTAGACGTTAACGTAATAATAGAAACATGCAGCTTGAGTCACTATAGTTTCAGTCACATGTTTTATAGTCATAATAATTTTTAGTATATTGTTTTTTAAAGTTCATATAATAAGACTTAAAGATAAAACTCATCTAAAGATCTGAGACTACTATCACAGATGCATAAATAGTTTATCCTTTTGACAGTAAAAATATATATCCTATAAATTTCTGAGAGCGTAGCAAAATTTAAGTAGCCATGTTAATAATTTTTAAATATATTTATTGGCTTATATATGTCTACACCAGGGGATCTCAAACTTTTATTAACCGTGACCTCTTTCAAAGGCGATACATTTTCGCGACCCACTTACTTTTACATAATCATTCTACTACTATTCGTTTAGAACAGAAATAGACGTTACAGAAATTTTTTATAACCCACTCAAAATCATCTCACGACCTATCAAATAGTCGCAACCCGCACTTTGAGAGTATATGGTCTAGTTGTCGACTAATTTTTATAGTTTTTTCATTGACAAAATATATTTACATGCCTAATACCATGTATGATTAACGGTTCTTCACGAAATGATCACTATTGGATTCGATCAAGCGCCTAGATTATGAACCCCTCTTTTATATTTATGAATGAACTATGGCTTATATTTAAATGTCATATACCACGTTATGATTTATAGTAGTAATTTTAGAATTTAAGGTTCAATTAATTTATTAATGTAATAAATCTTTTTGGATGTGATTAACTTTTAATGTTTTTAGTATGTTTTGTATAAAAGTTTGTTTAGAATGTCATTCTTTTATTTAGACAATTTTACATCGTGTACTTGGACCATCCATTTTTTTTTCTTATTTTAAAAAAAATATTTTAAATAATACGTTAAGTATCAGTTTCATTTCTGTTGTGTGCATATATAACTTGTGTTGTACTTATATATGGGCAATACAAATAAGGAATCCAAATCTCGACAAACTAAAAAGAAAAAATTAACTTGCACCCCAAGTTTAAAAGTTAAGTATTCGACTACGTGCAGAGCAGTTTTATTAAAACTGGGCTTGCGAAAATTTCTGTCTTATTTTTCGAAAGAGTATATCATCAAAATACGAAAATGATGAAAAAGTAGACCTTAACTATGAAGCTTTTAAAAAAATTAGGGAAATTTTTACATTAACGGCTCTAGCTCTCCCCCCCCCAAAAAAAAAGTGTTATTTATATTTCATTCATTTCTTTTTGTCATATGTAAGATTATCGTGAGTGTAATGAAGTAGAAGCTAATCGATATTTTGAATTCTAAAAGAAATACAAGCAATTCTATGCAATTATATGTAAAATTTCAGTAACTTCTGATGAGATCTTTTATAAATGCAGCTATAAATCAACAAGTACTATACCTTGTGCCAAATCTGTAATTCATTACATTCTTAGTATTATGAAAAACATGAAACATTTCATGGACATATAACGAATGATTATATTCTGAGTTAGAACAATAGTCGTTTGTATTTTTTAGGAAAAACAAGGTCTTCAGAAAACCCAATTAAAGTTTTCTCTTGTATGGAAATCGATAGCTTTTGCTCCTCTTTAAAGCCCTCTAATTTCATTTCTAATGATTGTACAGAAAAAAAATAAAAACAGATTTAGAAATAGAAATTCCCATTCTTTAAGAAACAGGGATTAAAAAAAATCGGTGCTTTCATCAAAATTGATGTTTTAAAGGTAGTACCTCAAAAAGATACCTTAAAAGGAAATTACCTTAAAAGAAAAGTAAGGACACTTTAAAAAAGAAAAGTAAGGCAAAAGTTAAGTTCTGATTAATGAAGGGCAGCATATTATTAAAGTAAAGGGCAATAAAAGGGATTTAACATTGAAGAAGTCTTTAGGAAAAATAAAAGTTCTCTTCATTTCGAAATGAAGTCTGCGAGTTAATACGATTTTTTCTTATTGGTTCTTTGAAAGTCTAGAATTGGAAAAGGATCTTCCATAGCGGTTATTGTACTAGCAGAAATATGAATTATGTTTCATATATCTTATATCTGAGTTTGATGTTAAAAAGGAATATTGTATCTAAAGTTATGAAATATTATGCATTGTAGTTAGTTTAAACAACCCCTCAAGCATACAAAAAAAACTTACAAAACAAAAATAAGGACAGAAGTCAGTTTTAGTCCTACCATTGTCTTTTATCAATGACTAGCGGCCCGTCCCGACTTTGTCCGGGTTGAACAAAATATTATACCAATAAATTTCCAGTTGATAGCCAATAAATTGTAAATCTTTTTTTACCTTAATAATAACCTAAATAATACCTTAAATTAATTTTATGTTAGTTAATAATTAAAATAAATTTTTTTAAGAAAAAGGCATGCCGGAGAACGGCTAGGTTCGAACCGCTAGCGTCAGAACAGAAGCCCACCGCGATAGCACCACGATAAGGATCGTTGAAATCTTCGGAACAAAAAGCGGTAGAAGACAGTAGCGGAAACAATGGAGATTGTTAGGATTAAGCCCCTAACTTTATTTCTACTGATCAGATATACATAATATATAGCCTATGTCCATCTGGAATACTGTACCTTTCAAACAGTGAAAGAATTTTTCAAATAGGTACAGTGGTTCTGAAGATTACCCTCCACGTACAAAATCGCTCTCTCTTTATATATAAGTATAGATTATATTTAAAGTAAAATTAGTGCGTATTGCAAGTAATATAAACATTGGTTTAAATATAGAATTCACATGACTCATGCAAATCTAAAATAATACTAAACCTATTATTAAATTATCACTTTTTTAATAAATGTCATGTGAATTTTTTATGTGAACTACAATATATTCTATAACAAGGTATATTTTAATATATATAATTAGAAAATTTTCTTATTATTTAATTTGCATTTCATAGACACATAAAACTATTTTTTAAAATTTCTATCTAAATTTAAAAGTCTTCACGGGGATACATGTACTTGGAATATGAATGTAAATTTTTCATTAGTACAAGATAAAGTCTATAGAGAAAAACAGATTGAATTTTTTTGAATTAAGTAAAATAGAAAATTGTTTTCATAATTTCAGATGTTTAAGAAACACATTTTTAAGACATCTCGATAGTTCAGTAGCAGGAGCATAATAGTTATTACGAACGTTATATTTTTTAATTCTTTTTTTTTTGAGTGGTAGGAAAGAAGCAGATGTGTAGAATTTCATTATGTAATTGCATTATGATTTAAGCGATGTCAAACGTATTACATTATGTAGAAATTTGATTTTCTAAGTCTCAAGAAAAGTGCTATCCTGGATCATTTTTCAGGTTAGGAATTATCATGTACCCTTCTGATTGAAGGAAATGAATATTTCACTAGATTTTTACTTCAATTTAAACATGAATCCGAGGTACCGCATAATTTTTTTCGCGTAAGATTCTTGTAAGTTTAATAAAACTTTAGGAAAAATGAACGCTTTTATCTTTGAATACTGATGCCACAGAGCTGTTTTAAATTTATTAAAATTATATTTAAAAGAAAAGGGTTTAGAATTTAATAATGATACATATGTAATAATTTGCTTTATATTTAGTCAATGTAGAGTTTATAAATTTTAGCTACATTATTCAACTAAAAAGTCATAATGAATTAAAAAAGAACATTGTTACAAATACATGAAGTAATTCAAAAGCAGTGTAACAATGTAGTCTAAAATAAAAATTCCTTTCAAAAATAAATTTTATGCTCTGAAATTTGAAACCATTTTTCATTCAGTATTTAAAACACCCTCTTTCTCTTAATCTATCTTTATAAATAATAGGTCTTTATTACTGAGAAAAATAAATATTTCAAACAGAAAGTCATACGTTTTAAATTTAATCTTTGGATACTGAGCTTCTTATTAAAAAAATCTACACTGCATTCGAAAGATACTTTCTAACTGTTGTTAAAAAAGCGTTAACTGTTCAAAATGAATAAATATTTATTTTATAAGAACAGATAACACTTAAAAAATATTTCGAGAAATATCTCTAACTTTGAATAGAAATTCGGGCAGGATATCATCTTTTTATTGAAATTTCTCTCAGTGACATTCCTTTCCTCCAGATTTAGAAGATTCTAGAACTATCGCATTTATGGTCTACCCTACCGGTTTCCAGCAGACGACCCGTTGTTAGGTTACGACATACGAAATCACAGCGCTTTCTTTTATCTGTCAGGAAACAGCTTCCTTTTGATTACCCAGACATTGTTTTACTTGACTCATGCAAATAAGCCTTGAAGGTCAAAAAATTTTAATGCTAAGAAATGCGGTTTGTTCCCATTCTTGCAAGCTACCGTAATGTCCCGGGGGATGTAAATTATAGGATGTATAAACATGATTAGCATTCTCTGCGATGGGAAGCATACAGATATGGGATGCAACTTGTTTTCTGAATTCTTATAAAAGGAAAAAAATGCCTATTAATGTGACAAATGTATTGTGGATATAACGCACAGAATTCGTATTAGAAATGACGAGACACATGATATATGAAAATTTTATTTTATATGTTTCGACGTTATTTCATAGTCAAATATAACTATTCGTAATGGACTTTCTATTTATTAATTTCATTCCAAGCGTAGGTTGAAAATCAATTCTCAGAAGTCTGGTTTGTTCAAATTGTTGCAAGTTACCGCAATGTTTTACCGGTTGGATGTAAGTAATTGCATATGTTAATATGATTAGCATTCCTTGTTATTGAACTCCAATATTCGAGAAAAGTATTTGTTTTTCCACTAACATTAAAAGAAAAGCAGATGTATGATTTCAATCTACATAACTTACTATGGATATAGCACAAAATACTCATTTCATGTAAGTTAAAGTAGAATACAAGGAAATTGAACGGACGTTTTATATTAATTTTTCCTATCTTATTAATTATTTTGTTTGATATAACCAGTCAAAACATTTGCATTAAGAGTTTGCATTATACGTTAACAAGATATCCTTATTTGCAACAAACAATACATTCAAAGTTTTCGCACAAATTTTAGTAAACTATCACAATTGCAATATAATTAATTTTTGGGATACATTTCTGATAGAGACAGATGAAACAACATAGGTTTATGCCCATTTTACAGACATTAAATATTCCAATACAGTACTAATTAAAAACGAAATATTAGGAGACATGTTCCCGGATATGAATCTGTCAGCTTATTATTTATTTTGCTCCTTGACTAACTAAATAAACTTCATAACATATATCAAATCTATATATATAAAACAGTACCGTAACTGGCTGACAGATTGACTCACTGACTGACTGACATATAACGCATAGACCAAACCGGTGGACTTAAAGGGCTAAAATTTTGCGGGGCGATTGTTCTTATAGTGTAGGTGTGCACTAAGAGAAATTTTTGAAAAATTCTTCATAGATGTTTTTAAATTAAATTTTTAAGCTGTTTTTGTAACAATCTTTAAAGTATGCATTTAAAATAATAGTCCGAGGGTTATAAAATTTATATCATGAGAAAGATCATAAAAATTCCTTTAAAAAGAAACCTTTTTCGAATCTTTATCTTCATTTTCTGATTTTTAGTGGAATTTTAAAGATTAATTTTTAGAATTTAGTTTATTTAATGCTGATCACGTGGTTTCTTTCTTTGTGATACTTTAAACTAATGCTGCGTCCCGTACATAACAACAAAATAGACAAAAAAAAATGCTTTTTTCTTGCTAATGTGGCAGACGATTGGACATTATCCAAAAAATATTAAAATACGGTAAAAGAAATGTTCCTCAAACTGTACAATATTCTTTATTATGTTCTATCAGATTTAATTTGAATATTTTCTTCTTCATTATTTTGTCTATGAAAATATCCTTTACGATTTTTTTATAAATATACCTTTTCTCTTTTTTACATCAATTGCATACATTGATCGTTGTATTTATTATAGATATATATCTATATATATTTGGCATTAATTGCATGCATTGACCGTTGTATTTAATTTGAATGTACTCCGTAGTGAAGTAGGGGTTTTCAGCTAGTGTGTAATAAAAGAACACACACTTTTTAGTCATCAAATAATGAAATTTCAATGTTTCTAGATAAGGATTTTAAGCTTATTTTTTTATATATATTTTTAAGATATAATATTGTTTATTTTTAAATAGTTTTTTATTTTCATTCGGCTGTCTTAGTCTAAGAGCATTCGCCTACGTACAAGTGTGACTTGTTAGCAACTTCAGCAAAGTAATAATTTGAAGTACATGATTACATGAGGAGGAAGTACGGAAACATTCATGCCTTGGGCGGATTTTGAATCTTTAAATAGTTTTTATTTTCATTCGGCTGTCTTAGTATAAGAGCATTCGCCTACGTACAAGTGTGATATGTTAGCAACTTCAGCAAAGTAATAATTTGAAGTACATGATTACATGAGGAGGCAGTACGGAAACATTCATGCCTTGGGCGGATTTTGAATCCATTCCCATTATGGGAAAGCTGACGTCACTAACTCCTATCTATGGTGTGCGGCTTTATTTTCAGACAGGAAATATATGCATTTGTTTAATGATCTTATACAGCCACCATTATATTCATATACTAGCTGAAGTACCCGACGATGCCCGGGATTTTAAGAATGTTTGTTGTTAACCAAAATCAATTTAAAAATTAACACAGTATAAATAACATAAAAAATATATGTGAAATGTTATACACGTCTCAGAATTTCAGCCTTTCATCATTTTAATACTAAAATCTGAAAAGTAAAAATGTCAAATTCTCTAATGTTTGTTAATCAAAATTAATTTAAAACTAAGCACAGTATAAATAACATAGAAAAAAAAACCTTGTGAAATCTATAAATATATAAATTTATAATAAGCTCCTCAGAATTCAGCTAGAATTAGCCTTTCATCATTGGGGTAAAAAAAAGCTGCAATTACAGGTTCAGCAGAAATTTCCAATAGAACAATGATATGACTGCAGCGTTGCCTCTTAAAAAAATGAAGTGTTTGATTGAGGGCTGCAAACCATTCAACTCCTCTCCACATTTAACTCCTATAAACATCCTCTACATATTAAATTCCTTTTCTCTCCATAATAAACTCCTCAGAATTTTGGTATATTCAGCCTTTCATCATAGTACCACTAAAATCTGAAACATCCTCTCCAGAAATATAAATTTATTAATTTCAATAATTAAACACACACAAATATATAAATTACGCAAAAGTTTTTTAACCAACATTTGAATAATTCGTAAATGAAAAAGCATATGAAAATAAAGATAAGAACTTCCGGAATCGAAATTAATTACCCTTAATTATTAATTAATAAAAAACCAACATAATATGAATAAAAACGATAGTTGCTTAAAACCATATGAAAATAAAGCTATTATAAAGATGATAATAATAAAAAAAGCATAAGAAAATAATGCTCGAGCATGAAGTTAACGTTACGATATAAAGATAGCAATTATAATATAAACCGCGTGCATAAAATATTTAGCTTTTCAAGCAAAATAAATTGATTTTTAGAAAAAAACTACTTTTAATCGAGAAATTAAAATACATTGCACAAAATTTTAATTTTACCAACTTTCCACCCTACAATTTACACCCTACTTCTTTTAAATAGGATGTAAATATAAAGTTTTTAACAGCCAATTGAATGCCAGTTAAAAATAATATGTGCGCATGAAGTTAACGTTACGATATAGAGATAGTAATAAAAATCTATATATATATAAAACAGTTCCGTAACTGACTAACTGACTGATTGACTGACTGACATACAAAGTACAGACCAAACCGTTGAACCTAAAGGACTGAAATTTTGCATGGCGATTCTTCTTATAATGTAGGGGTGCACTAAGAAAGATTTTTGAAAAATTCTTCTTAGATTTTTTTAAATCAAATTTTTAATCTGTTTTTGTAACTTTTTTCAAGTTTGCATTTAAAATAATAATTTGAGGGTTGTAAAATTTATATCACGAAAAAGATCATAAAAATTCCTTTAAAATGAAATTCTTTTCGCATCTTTACCTCCATTTTCTAATTTTTGGTGAATTTTTAAAGATTAATTTTTACAATTTAATTTATTAAACGCTGATCATGTGATTTCTTTATCTGGTACTTTAAATAAATTTATCGTCACATAACAACGAAATAGACACAAAAAAAAATTAAAATAGTGGCGCCATCTACTGTATGCTTGTGAATCGAGAGTTGTTATTAATTAAAAATATTGGAAAGTTCTTGTGGATCTGTAAATATACATGTGGTAACAGTTTTAAAATTTATAAATTATCAACCTACACAGGTGATAATTTATCCGGCGTTGCCCAGGATTTTAAGAATGTTTGTTAACCAAAATCAATTTAAAAACTAAACACAGTATAAATATCATAGAATAAAAAGCATGTGAAATGTTATACACATGAATAAAAAGAAAACCCAACATAAAAAACCATAAATTTACAATAATTTCTTCAGAATTCAGCTAGATTTAGCGTTTCATCATTGGAGCAAAAAAACCCTGAAAAGTAAAGCATAAAATATATACATTTATAATAAACCACTAAAAGCTGAAAAGGAAAAATGTCAAATTGTCTTGAGGAAAGTAAAGCTGAAAAGTAAAAATGTCAAATTGTCGAATGTTTGTTAACCAAAATCAATTTAAAAACTAAATACAGTATAAATAACATAGAAAAGATTTAGCCTTTATCATTGGAGCAAAAATTCCTGAAAAGTAAAACATAAAATACATAAATTTATAATAAACCTACCAAAATCCATTAAAAAAATAAACACAGTATAAATAACACAGAAAAAAAGTATACGAAATGTTATACACATTAATAATATGAAAAATAAAATAAAATAAAAATAATAATTTTTAAAAATAATAAAATAAAATAAAAATAATTTAAAAAAATAATAAATAAAAATAATAATAATAATAATTTAAAAAATAATAAAATAAAAGCTGAAAATACAGGTTTAGCAAAATCTGTACGATCCGTATTCGAACCCGCTTCGTGTAGTATAGTAAATGAACGCTCTTACCGAATGCGCCACAATAACATGCTAGTGTATTGTGTAAATAGGATAATATTTGTACTAAAATTACTGGAAAGTTGCTATGGGTTGGTGAATATACATGTATTTATGGAGTAAGAGGAGTTTTAAGTTAGAAATAAGTTAGCAGGATAGAAGCTTAGTCTTTAACTCTTCAATAGACACAAAGACATAAGCGAGGGGGGTTGCAGTAGCGATTAAAAATGATCTTGTGACAGCGTGGTTGATTCGAATTTTCCATCGCGTGTGATAGTGTCAATATGCCGTTGGATCCGATTTATTTTAGAGTATAAAATCTGACTTGAAAGATTATTATTTTCATTTATTATTCTGGCTTAATATGTAACTTGAAACTTTTTGATTTTATTTATTTTTAGCTTTTCGCTCGCTGTTCGCTTCAGCTAACCCTAACGTGGACGCCATATTCAGAGCGGTGATTCCACAAAGTGTAACAGCTTACAAATTGTTGGTTTTTTATTAATTAAAAATCAACGGTAATTAATTTCGATTTTTGAAGTTCTTCAGACCCTCGGCTGTTTTTAAAGACGCCTGTATGTAAAATTTCACGATCGTTGCTCCTAAACTGTGGATTTCTATACAATTACAGAGATACAAACATTCATTTTTATATATTAGATGGGGCCGTGGCGGCCTTGTGTATATAGCGCGCGGGTTTTCGGTGCTGAGGGTGCACAGATCGAATCCTGGCGAAGCACCACTAAAATGCCTCTGTTTGTGTCGTCCCTTCATAGGGGGCAATGCTGGTCTGCCTACATGGCGCCCCCATAATAAAATGGCCAGCAAAACTGCGGTGAATTATAGGTGATGAATTATAGGTGAATGTCTTCGCGACAAGTGCCTCCGCATTGAAAAAAAAATATTCATATATTGAGTAATTTTCAAACATTTTGTACATTGTAAATATTACTATAAATATTGCGAACTGTAAATCTTGCTCAGATTAAAACATATTCGGTGTATATTGGTTTAGAATAACATTCATGAAAGAATATTGATAGTAACATTTGTGAAATGTCTTTGATCCTTATTTGTGCTTGTGTAACCTAGTCCCCATTATCAGAATCATCTTTCTACAGGAGATTTCCATAAATATATAGTATGCCCAAGCATGCCTCAAATGGAGTTTGTTATACCAATCTAGTGTTTTAGACAATCTGTTTTTAACTACACAATGTAACAGTGCCTAAACTGTAAAATGGCTTATTAAATTACTATCATGAAAGTAGATTTTACAGTTTAATCATTCGCAAAAGATTTTTGAAGCTGTCTGTTAGATGTAATGCTTCTTAATATTATATGTTTAAATGCGAATGAAACAGTTCAAAAAGTTCCTTGTAATTTTCTGGTTTCTTACGACTATTCAAGCATAAAAGCTTTCAGTTCCTGAGAAAAATAAGGCGAAATTCACGAGAGAAATTTTTGGAAATAAAATTTCTAACATTTTAAGAAAATCTTATGTGTTTTTCTTAAAGTAAAGTAACTCTTTGTGTACTGATATAGGTCAACCTTGTGATACAGTAATCTAATAATTTTGGCTCAATTCTTAAGGTATATTTCCCGTAAGTAGAACGTTATTAAGGAATATGAACTCTTTAAAGTTTAGCAGCTATCCTCATTTCAGACAATTTTTAGAGGAGGAAATTTAAAGTATTACTCTCACTGCTCTTCATGGGACATATAATATATATATATATCTATATCTATATCTATATATTCTGTATATATATATATATATATATATATATATATATATATATATATATATATAATTCATATATATAATAGGTACCCATATAATGGGTACATACTAGACTAGAAAATTCAAGATGCATTCTATGGTGAAGACGATTGGGATAATCATATCCCCTTACGTAGTGTACTATATTATGAAGAGTTTAAACCAGAGCAGAGTTTTATTGTCTTATTTGTGCATTTTCTAGTGTATACTCATCTTTTAATGAGACGCTTAGACATTTGGTCATTAGTGGCTCTTATACAGTTATAACAGGAAGCACTTAATAACGGTGCAATTAATTCAAATGGATGGTCTTAAATAATCATTAGCAGTACTTTAAATCTAGGAAAATGGAAAAGTATATTCTTAACTGATTGTTTTTTCGATGGAGCTACAGTTATAAAAGAATATGCTATATGATAAACACTCGATTTTTTCAGAAATCACATGGAGAACTTTCTTTGAATGGAGATAATTTAATTTTCCAAATTATGAATGTTTATTTAGGTCTAAAGATCAGAATGACACGCACTCTTTCAATTAATTTACACATACAGAGTCGTCGTAAAAGGTGTCTTTGATTGCAACGTGAAATAAAGAACCCTATAACAGAACTAATGATGTTTAGTTTTTCACCAAAAGTTACAGAAACGACTCAAGTTTTGGACATTACCCAGTAGGTTTCGATCTAAGAACCCCTCGTCGCTCGGCACACATTTAGACAATATTCGATCTCCATTCAGCTACGCTCGATCATAGCAGGAGCAGTTGCCATTACAGCAGTGAGTCAATCTGATAAATGGCGTAGTCTCGGATCATCTCAGCGTACACAATGTTTTTCAGGTAACCCCATAGATAAAAGTCTAGAGGGGTTCAAAAGAAGGCTTCTTGGTGGCAGAAAACTGGGTCGTCCCTTTATATACAACTAGTACAGGAGATATAGGTTTCGAGGTGGAACTAATTCCCCCAAAGACGGGGTTTGAAATTTTTAGTTCGTTGTTGGTATCTTTTTGACATACTAAAAGTTTAGAAAAATCTGTGTGTGCAAAATGCGTTTTTTTTGGCCGCCATCAAGAATTTTTTTTTTAAATTTAAAAAAATCATAAGAAATCATGTGTGGTATCAAATAACAGAAAATTACATGCTGAAAAAGATTATGATATTGGTTTTAAAAAAAAAAATAAATAAATAAATTGTGGCCTAAAAACTGAAAGATTTTTGCAGTGTTGAAAATCATGTTTTTATTAATCAAAATGCGGACCAAGTTGATTTCGCAGAAAACACAGTCTCACTTATGCTTACAGGTAAAGCTTATTCAAGAGCTGTTACAGGACACATACTGCTTTCATCTGTACTTACATCAGGATGTCCTAGACAGTAACTTACAACTTCTGGCAGAGCTCTCATTTGAGGAGTAGATGGGACCAATGGGTACAGATGAAAAATTACAGTCAAGTTTTCCAAATTTGCAAAGTCTCATGCAGCTTTACGATAAGCAGTATAATGGAAAGATTACAGTTTCTGAAATAAGTTCCTCTACCGAACTACGTCAAACCTAATTAGGAGGACGCGCGACGTCACAGCGTCATCGCGTGCCCCAGCACAGTCACGGTCACCATGACATGGAAAAATAAAACTTCCTGGGTTAACATACCATCTTTTGTTTCCTATCGGTAGATTGTTGTCCCCGGTGTGCACAACTGAATTCACGGATCCTTTTTTCGATGACCCTGTATTACATGTGCGTATAGGCCTCATTTGTCTGATTCGTTACCTCAATTCAAGGAAACTGAACAACAGTAGAATTTGATTTCGCATTGAAATTGTGGGAATAAAAAAAATAGTGACGGATGTGTTATCAAGCTAACAAGGGTTTCTGTTTGAAAATATGGCTTGTTTGATTTCCAATTGTAAATTGCAGAAAGAATAGGTTCTGTCATTTTGGATCTGCATTACAGGCTTGTCGTATACTTTCAATTCGGATTTTTAGACTAGGTTGAATCTATTTGATGTAGTCTGTGGAGGAATTCAATCTCACAGGTTTATGCACCGTTATATCTCCACATCATATGAATGATCTTTTTATATATTTCCTGGCATGTTATCTAACAGAAATATTTTTGAAATCTGATTAAAATAATTCCATGAAAACTCGGGCAGCTATGATTTTCAAAGAGGGAAGAAAATTAAAGTGTGTAAAATGTAGACATTGATTTGATTATGGTTCAGTTTCAATAAACGCATTCTTCAAATTTGTGGTTAATTAAGTTTGCATTAAATATAGTTTGTAGTCTGCGTGTAATTTGTGTGTAGACACGTCATAGACAATAAAAATACACATGATGCAATTATTTTTTAAAGAATGCAATAGAATATTAAACCCTTTAATTCTACAGTTTTAAAGTATTTAAACCTTTGATGCAATTGAAAACACTTTAAGTATTTATTAACTAGTAGATACAAACTGTGTTTGCTAATAAAGAAAATATCGATTTTTGTAAATACGCTATTTTTTTACCTAACAATATATTAATGAACATTCAAGTTTAACAATGGTCTCCAGTCGATAGTTTTTACTAATTATTTTGTTCCTGAAAATGTATATGATAACTTCTTTTTTTTAGATTTCCCATGGTTTTAAATTAGGGTTTTAGATGATGAGCTCAATGTTTGAAATCGTTTTACAACCATTGCTCCATATTGCATGCGACAAATCTTTGTGAGATTCAAAAGAAAGCGTATTCGATACATTTTGGTCATTCTATAGGTTAATAAAGATCAAGACAGATTGAAATGCAACAAAAAATTTTATTAACAAACAAAACAAGAAGTTAGGACAAGATAATTCAGATTTATCACAGATACTATATACAGGTTTATCTTACAATTTCGGCGAGGTTCTAAAACGTACCCGAAAAAAATGCCATTAACATTAGCACCCAACATGTACAGCAATAAAACAAAATGCATAATTATCGGTATAAGTAATGTTGTCATTTGGAAATGGGGAATATATGACATGACGTTTTGAGGATTTTACTAATCAAAATGGGGAAAATGAAATCATTCTTACAAATATCTGTGAAGAGACATGAATGATAGTCTTAGCTCGTATGTCTGAGAAGGATAAATATCGAAACATTTATCAGTCTCTTTGAAAGAGAAATGAAGAACACATTAAATAGTTCCATAGTCAATATTAGATTAGAATGAGGGAAATAGTAGAAGATAGGAGACACATTCGCCAAAGCACATAGAAAGGGAAATAATGATCCGTTGTGTTAGTTTATATTACCAAAAATTCCTTCAAAGAGTTTGAAATTCATAGCGATTCCAGTATTTCACAGTATAAGAATATATGAAAGTGGTTGAGAGCAGACCCTTTAAACCCAAGAATAGGAACTTCAGCTTTGAAAGTTCTCCCTATTTTCACATCATATTTTCCCTATTTGCCAGTGTCCAGTGTTCTAGTCCATGGTCTTCATCGAATTATCCTGTACAATCGTTTCAAGTCAAAATACTGTTTAACCTCTTTGAGGGGCAGGTCTTCCAACCTGATTGCTGTCTCCTCCCCTGGATCTGTAGAGCAATGGTGCAGCCCTGTCAATGTCATCGTCAGTCAAGAAGTAAAGTTTAGGATCTCCAGCGTTGATTCTGTCATTGATGGCGTAGAAGCTTGGTGCTTCAGGACATGGGATAGCATCTTCAGGGTTGGCGCAGGTGAGAGTCAGCTGATTGAAGAGTGTTTGATTTCCACACAAGAAAGACCACTGTTGCTGCTCTTGGGAACCATCTTCTTTCTGTACTGAGTGGCAGACATGGAAAATCTGGCAGTTGTTGTCAACGTCCGCATAGTATCCATCGTTAAAACAGGAGAAAGAAGTTCGAACGGGTCCAACCAAGATATCTGCTCCGTCAGGGAGATCGTAGGCCTCTCTCTTTGCTCTCTATAGTAAAAGAAAAATCCATTATCAGCAAGGCAAAAATTATTTTATGGCTCTTTTAAAGAGCTGATAATTTAAATTTCTGATATTAATGTCCTAATTGTTAAAAATTTAAATTTTAAATTCCTTTAAGAACTGTTTTAAGACAGTTGAAATTGTATTGCAGTTTTCTGAATCGAAACACTACAGTTGCCCGCTAAATTACTTTTCAACTGAAAGTAATCATTTAGTTATTCCTAGTGTATTTAGAACTAAATTTTCTCCCCTAAAGAATTTAATACAAGGACATAAAGAAGTTTTCAACTCTGTAGATGTTTTTAAAAGCATTTCACATATATTTGCTTCTGATAGTATGTTCTAATATTGCAAAAAAATGGAGACAAAATTAAAAAAATTTTCTGATTTAAAAATGAAATATACATAATAAATGGTTAATTTTAAGCTGTATTAAATAATCCTTTTTCCAAGAATATTTTAGTTCAATTGCTTACTTTAGGTGCAGCAATGGCAAGAGCGATAACAGCGGAACCTGTAAAGGGTAACAAACAACATGAATTACTATATATATTTACGAATGAATGAATTTGCAAGAAAATTTGAATTAATAGATTTTACAAAATAATCGAAAAATGTCAAGTTTGTATTTAAGCGTTTGAACTAATAGCAATAGACGATCAGCATAAGAATGAAATCAATATTTCAGTTAGGCTAAATTATAACTTGAAGAACAGTGATATGGAGAAAAAGAATCACTTACACAAGATAACGAACTTCATATCTGATTCTTTGAAAGGTAGGAACGAAGATACTGGAAGAAAAATAACTGTAGGTTAAAATTGGTGCCCCAAAATTGACATGAGCAGAAAAATAAATAAATAAATAAATGGATAAATTAAGTGAAATTAATTAAAAAGTCTAAAATATTTTAAAAACAATTTGTACAACACAGATACAATGCAAATTTATGGATAAAAGTAAGTTTAAGAAAATTTCATTCCCGTCTAATTCAGTATTTCATAGCAGTTTTAAAAGCAAACTTTAAAATAATTGGGGATTAAACAAAAATAATATTATGTTTTAGATATTGAAGAATATAATTTTAAGAAATCTAAGTAACTTAAAAAAAAATAAAAATTTCACAAAAAATTTATTTAAAAGTTATTTTTCAAATTTATTAAAATAAAAATTTCTTGAATGTTTGATTCTAAATCTTTAGAAAATAAGTAGCATATAGAAATAAGACAATTTTTATGGATATGAAATCATTAAAAATACATTTAATGACGTATAGTTTCTAACGGTATGTTATATTTATTATACATGTAGGAAACAAAAGATATCAAAGACCTGAATTTCAGTAAATTTTGATAAATTATAAGAGTATTTTTAATTTAATGATTTCATTAGTAAGAAAAAGGAAATGATATTTATTTGTCAAGTTTTAAGGATGATGTATTAGGTAATAAGGAACGCTAAATGATTGCAACTTGTCTGTGTGGAATTAACAGATCTGTATTACTAACAAAAATTCATAGAAACTATACAAATTAATTCTTCTTCTAAATATACATCAGGATAATAGAGAAATAGGAAGATACATCAAAGAAACTGATTAAACGGGTACGATAAATTAATTTTAGACGTCTGTTGATAATGGAATTTTCAACTATGTCAGGTTAATACAAGAATATTCTATGTAGCAAAAAAAATCTAATATTGCACTTATTTATCTATTTTTCTTGGGAGATATCACAATTAAATTTAATTATATTTTCTAAAATTAACGGTAAACAAAAATTTCCTTACAAAGGGTAACTTAATCAAGGTACGAAGTGAAATCATTTCAACACAGGATTTGAAGTTATCCTTTAAATCTTATTAGTCTGATAATTACCTTCAAGAAAAGCATTTGCAAGGAAAATAAGAAAAAAAATAACAACATAGACCTTAAAAGAAATATTTTAAGGCCTGAATTTGTTAAGTTTAAAATTAAAGAAATTTTAATAACTTTACAAACATCCCTCTCTGCAAGGACTTTCCGGAAGCTTTTAAAGCCTTTTACATTACAACATACATATCCAATAAAATGATTGGGTATTGCAGTATCCTGAAAAATTAATTTATATTAATTTTGTATTCAGTTAAATCATCAATATTGGATATTAGGAAAAAATGTTTTCGGCTAAAATCGGGAAGAAATGCACTTGTGTGCCTTTTGCATTGTATATTATTTACATAATTTTACATTTGCTTTACCTGCGGCTAGATGGACAGAAGACTGAATGCAGAGTGCAACAAATGTTTACGCTTTATATCCGACTCCAGTAGTAGATCACGTAGTGCATACTTTTTTTCGATTTTCAAAGCATGTAACAAAAATTGAACATGTTTCCCACGGCGTTTTTGTGAAGCTTTGCCGCAAAAGGAAGAAAAATATATATAAAGTTTTCCAACTTTGGAATTTGTACCGCTCACAATCTGACGTTCTAAATATTAATCGAAAGGACGTACATCATACATACAATTGAAAAATATTAGATCTGCGTTTTTATGAAAATAATAAAGATTTTTGTATCTTTAATAACGTTGAACAATGGATGGATGGTTGTTTGGATGGAAGCGATATGATCATCATTTGAAACCTGAAGTCTAATCCGCTCGAGATCTGCAGATCAAAGTCTTTTCGGTACGGCTACTATTTTTTATGTTTAATGTAAGGTTCGAACCCGTAGATTCTGGTTTTAAAGACCAACACATCAGCAAATGGGTGGTAATCACAACTTCATGACTACATTTTTAATGTGATTACATATATAATGATTACATTTTTAATGATTACATTTTTAATGATTACAGACTTAGTGATAATATTTTTAACGAAAGCAAAAATCAAAATCTTACTATAAGTGACTAATTATTACACGGATAATAGGATGTAGATAGTACTAACACCATTAGTACACATCTGTTATAAATGTTTTCAGACAGTGCGGTTCAAGTATCCAAAATCATACTAAAAGGAGATTAACTTTTACACGGATAATAGGATGTAGATGGTATTATCTCGAATAAGTACACATATGTGATGACGATGTTAGGACAATGAAGTGCAAAAGTCAAACTCTTACAATAAGAAGACTAATTTCAACAAGGATAATAGGTTGTAGATGGTACTAAAAAGAATAAGTACAAATCTGTCATTAAGGTTTTTAGACAGTGTGGTATCCTTTATGAACGCTTGAGTTATCCTGTACTCAGTATCAGTCTACACTGTAAAGGGCTCTGGATTATCGGAGTATATAAGACAACAGTAATTTTTCTAACTTAAAGCTGTAATTATCTAAAACATATGTAATTTCTAAGACTAGTAGCTGAGGATGACTTACCTGGCTGGAAGTCGGAAGATGCGAATGATTTCCGGCGGTTGTTCAGTCTTTTTATATCACCCTGGGCTGCCTTAGCACTCCACGTGTTCACAAAGGGGTCAAAGAGGACAAACAGTAAATTTTTCCTGGTGGAGAACAAAGACAGAAGTAAAAAGATGCGAGCAAAAAACCTGCTAATCAAAAGCGATCAGATGTGCAAATGTGTGTCTGCAAAAATTGGAACGCAACCTTGTCGTGTTACTTGACCCCTGACTCCTCATCAACGATGTGATGTATAGAAGATGAGTTACGATACTTACCACGGATGCTATAAAATAACTATTTTATATTTTTTATTGTTTTAACAGATACAGAGACAGCGGATGCTTAATGAAGGATCCATATTACACAAGAGAAAAGAAAAACTAGGAGACGATATCTTTGATCAAGTTTTTTAATCCGTCTGAAGTCAAGTTCCAGTTAGAAACTTCCTTTCAACAGGAATTTGAATACCAAATTCAGAACAACTTTTAATTTTGTAGAAAGTAATTTTAATAATTTTATTAATGATGATAATCTTTTTTAATTTACGTCATTTTAGTTTTCAATAAATTAACCGTAATATATGGATATTTTTACTATCTTTATTAAAAATGCACTTAATTTTAAATACGTTTACAAAATTGATGAGATAGCTGTTATATTTCTTCATACATTAATCTACTATTTATAAACTTTATTATTAATTGAAAGACAAGATCAATAACGAATATTTTGTATTGATATGTTTTCGATTACTAGGTTCAACTACTTAAATTGAAAAAGCTATTGATGGTCCCTAACAATTCTCAATGGAGTTATGCAGTGGAAAGGGGTACATGAAATACATAGTTTGGAGGAATTATGTTTGAGGTATTTATATTCTGTGACATATTTATTTTCATTGGCATTCTTTAGTTATTTTTGATAAAGTATTTAAAAAATTTTACAATCTGTAAACCATTCATCTAAAGCGCTTAAAATCATGAAAAATTTTACATTCTAACAAATTATTTTTAGCGGATATAATTTACTTACTCGTAAGTTTACCTGTTAAAATACATGCAGTATACACGACGAAGTTGAAAGGATACTTCATAAAAACACTTAAAAACATCCTTATTTCTAAATGATTATTTCTAAAACATGACTGTCAAGAAACGAGAATTCCACTTATATAGAGAAGTATTCAAATATTGTAAGTCAAATATTTGACAGCGGAAAAAGACTTTAAAATTTTGCCGAAAGTAAGTATGTGCATGCTATACTAATGTTTGATTTAAGCAGCTATTTTAGTTGAAACGAGGGAAACTAGTCATTACTATTTACTTAGGAAATACAAAATGTAGGTAGAAATAAAAGGCAGCTGAAATTTTGAATCATATTTGAGAAAAGGATTATGTAAGGAGAAGTTTAAAGTCTATACAATGTCGTCTGAGATTAAAGTGAATAGCTTCAAGATTTTTGAAATTTATTTCAATTTATCTAAGAAAATATGAATTTAGACGTTATAAAAAGGAAAGAAATTCACAAATGTTAAAGGAAACAAAAATTACATTTTATTTACGCTCAAATTATTCTGATTAAATCGAGTTTGTTTATTAAATATATAAGTTTCGAAAACGGACGTTAATATTTCGCATGTTAAAATTACTATATAAAAGGCAGTTAATTCGTTTTATTGTATTATATTAATTACTTACTTTCATTTATGCAATACAGTTACACATACATACATACATATATATATATATATATATATATATATATATATATATATATATATCGGAGTGCGTGCCTAAAGATTAAAATATAGAGTACTCATTTCAAAATACAATTTTCAAAAATATTGGAGTTTCAAAAATATAGTGGCTAAAGGGAAAGCTCTACCTAGTTTAAGAGCAAAATTGAAGTTGAACTGTTTGGCCAACCACTATAGCCACTTACGGATGTCCTTTCTCCGTTCGCGGACCGCTCATCTTTCTGTCTGTACATTATTTACGCATGTAAAAGCAATAATGAAAGGTTAGTGATAAAATTAATGGAGTGGGACATTTGAGAGTGTAGCAGTTTAAAAAATCTTATGTGTCTTTCTTAAAGTTAAGTAACTCTTTTTATACTGATATAGATCAAGCTTGTGATACAATAATCTAATAATTTTAGCTCAATTCTTAAATTATATTTCCCGTAAGTAGAACGTTACAAAGGAATATGAACTCTTGAAAGTTTAGCAGCTTTTCTCATTTTAGATAATTTTTAGTCGAGGAAATTTAAAGTGTTATACTGTTACTGCTCTTAATGGGAGATAGTATAATATATGTATATATATATATATATATATCTATACACTCATGTCCATAAATTAAGGGTAATTCAGAATCACACGGAAATCGAACTCAAAAGAAAAAAATTCACCTGTAGAATTATCATACACATCTTCAAGAATAATATGCAAATTACAGGAAGCCACCAGATGACGCCGATAATACGTCACAATGACGAGAGTGTAAGAGAGAGGTATATAAGGAATGGCGGCAAAGAAGTAAAATTGTTCACAAGCGTTCTGTAAGCCGCTCAGTGCCATAACCGAATAGTTATGACCCAGAGGATGCATGTGAATGATTTTTAAGTGGTAGAATTATCGGTTGCCTGGAATGTGGGCGTACTCAGATGGAAGTATCCGAGGAACTTGGAATTTCCCAAAGAGTCTTCTCTAGGCTTTGGAAACGATTCCAAGATGATGGAAATGTCGGTAGACGTTACAGTACAGGTCGCCTCCGAGTTACAACGCCGAATGAAGACCGGTATTTGGCAGTAACTGCCAAAAGAAGCAGACGGAGCACAGCGTCAGACCTGTGTCGTTAGCTATCTGAAGCCACGGGTACCACAGTTTCAAGGTGTACATTCGTTTGGGAAATATTGGTCTATATGCTCGCAGGCCTGTCAGATGTGTTCCGCTCACGGTAACTCACTGTCGGCAGCGATTAGCCTGGATTTTAGAACATGCAATATGGACATCGTTACCGTGGGATTGTGTGATGTCTTCCGACGAGTCGAGGTTTAGCTTGCAGTCTGATTCCCGTCGGACTTTCATATGGAGAACGCCAGGTACCCGTTACCACCAAGACAACATCATTGAACGACCCCGTTACGATGGTGCAGGATTGCTCGTTTGGGGTGGAATTATACAGGGCTTCAGAACAGATCTGCATGTTCAAATCGGAACCATGAACTGCTACATTTATCGGAACATCATTCGAGAACAACATATACGTTTGTTTAGGGGTGCCATGGGTGCAGAATTTGTGTTCATGGATGACAACGCCCGTCCTCACCGGGCAAATATTGTAAACGTATGCCTTCACTCTGAGGATATCACCCGTATGGAATGGCCAGCATTCTCACCTGACTTGAATCCGATAGAGCATGTGTGGTACATACTTGGCCGACGAGTTGTAGCCCGTCAACTACCTCCTACATGTGTACCGGAACTTGGGAGAGCATTGCTTGCTTAGTGGAGTAATGTTCCCCAAGATCAGCTTGATAATTTGATACTCAGCATGAATAGGTGTTGTAGATACTGTATTTCATCACATGGGAGACATGCAATGTATTAACCATCATACCAACCATGTAATATTAAGTTTTTGTAAAGGAGATTATTTTTTTTATTGATCCAGGGAGCAAAAATCGTAATTTTTATGAATGGTATCATACATACATCATCTTTTTTGTTCTTTATCTTTTGTTTAATAAATGGACTTTATGAATAAGTCATGTTTGCTTTGTTTCTGAACTTTCATTTTCCAGAGCTGGAATTATCCTTAATTTATGGACATGAGTGTATATATATATATATATATATATATATATATATATATATATATATATATATATATGACAGGCGAGTGGTTTGCCTGTTCTAACATCTTTAAATTGCAGTTATGATTTATTCGTTGGTGGCGAGGGGGAATACGAATTGAACAATAATTCAGTCCACACGTTAAATTACTTTATTGAATTCTTCATAAGAAAACCACTCTCAAATTCTTTTGTCCCTAGTTAGCCATTTTAACATTCGACGACGCCGAGCAGGGCGACCGCACGCGGCGAGTTCCCAAATCAATCTGCGTAGTTCTAAGTAAAAAAATGTGTGTCTTCTCTCCTGGCACATGAGCAGAGTCCAATTTAGAATTTTCCAGAAGAATCTTCCCACCAAACCTGTACAGTATCTAAAAATAATCTCTCTGCATGGAGCTTCATGTCACCGCGAATCGAAGGTCAATTACTGAAACGGGGAATAACCTACTTTTTCTACCCGCACGAGTCTTGGAATATGAAAACTAGTGGTTTTTTTGAGCCACGAATATGATTAATCCCTAAGCCCCCTTTAAATTTAACTTAATTATTCTTTCCCCAATTAATTTTTGACATATATATATATATATATATATATATATATGGAGTGCAACGTAGATCTACCTCCCCGTGGTGCACTCCGGGCAACGTTTTATACGGCAAAAAGATCTACAACTCTGGCGTGAGTAATTCCAAATGCGGATCTTTTACGATTATGCAATGGAATACAGGAAGCATGTCCCAAACAAAGAGACAGGAAATTTACCACACTTTAAAAATGCATGATGGTGATGTGTTTACAATCAAGGAAGCCAACCTTATTAATGAAGGCTCCAAGTACTATCCTTTCACAGGGTATGTAACATATATTGTACTCAATTCTAGGCAAATAGCAAGAGCCCTTCTGATTGGTGTTAGATCTAACCTCACGACGGAATTTAAAATTATTAGAGAAATGGGTACCGGCCAAGAAAAAAGTGAGATAGCTCTCCTTGATGTCTGGAAGTTTGACAAACTCTTTAAGATCTTTTCTATTTATTCGCCTCCCGGGAATTATCCAGATTTTTCTTCCTTCAATGTGTCTAGAAGATCAATTGTCCTTGGTGATTTTAATGCACATTCCACTATTTGGGGATATAGTGACAGGAACCGAGCCGGTAAGGCAATTGAAGATCTACTAAATTCTACTTCTTTTAACTTGATTTATGACAAAATGACCCTCATACGTCCCTGGACTATAATGGTACAGGTACTACGCCAGACCTACGTTTGGTATCCGATGATATTGGCCATATGTGTAGTCGAAGAGTGCTTGATGATCCTGGCTCACGTCATCGGCAGATTATGGCCATATTTGATTTCTATGTTTTGCGGAACTGTAGACCAAAATCAAAGATCTCCTGGAACTTCCGAAGGGCAAACTGGATGCTTTTTGAATCTCTGTTGGATAAAGAACTGGAGCCTAATGTCATTGACTTTAATCAACATATTGAGCGTCTATGTAGATTTATACGAGAAAAATGTGTTTAGTGTGCTGGGAAAAGCATCCCTAGGGGCAATATAAAGAACTATAGATGTTTCCGGTCAGAGAATTTGAGGGACCTTAAAAAGAAACGTGACAGACTCAGGTGAAAGGCTGAATTAACCGGTCGCCCCTCTGATGTACAGAATTGGAGAAAACAGGCTGCACTTTTTAAGAAAACTATTCTGCAAGAGAAGCGTACCACCTATAATGACTTTCTCTCAAGCTTCGATATCCACGTGATATTTTCTGCCCACCGATTTGGATATTTTCAATGCCCCTTTATGCCTAAATGAATTGCTGTCAGCACTGAGAGAATAGAGTCATGAATCAATATCCACCAACAGCATCTGTACAAGAACATTGACGATTTATCCATAAGGAATGATATAATATTAACTTAACCACTATTCATGACTTGCATAATTCAATTCCTTAGTATATTCAGGTGGTATTAAATGCTATACATGGTGCTATGCCATATTAATAAACAATTTCATGTTATTCCTAAGTGTTTCCATTATTTTGATAACCACATGTATGTAGTGTATAGAGGAATTCAATTTCACAGGTTTATGGATCATTAATATCTCCATATCTTTTGAATGATCTTGTTTTATATTTCCTGGCCTGTTATCTACAAGAAATATTTTGGTATATAATTTCAGTAATTTCTTGAAAACTCAGGCAGATATGATTTTCAAATAAGGAATTTAATAAAAGTGTGTAAAATGTAGTTATTAATTTGATTCTGGTACAGTTTCAATAATCATATTCCTAAATTTTGTTGTTAATTACGTTTGCATTAAATTTGTTTTGTAGTCTGTGTAATTTGTGCGGAAACACGTCATAAACAATAAAAATACCCATGATTATTTTTTAAAGGATGCAAAAGAATATTAAACAATTTAATGCTATAGTTGAAAACGTATTTAAACCTTTGATGCAATTTTTTTACCTACCCTTATCAACTGGTATATATAAGCATTTATCAACTGGTAAGCTAAGTATTTATCAACTGGTAGCTATAAACTGTTTTCGCTAATAAATAAAATATCGATTTTTAAATTCACTATTTTCTTGCATAAAAATGTATTAAAGAGCATTAAAGTTTAACTATGGTTTCCAATCCATAGTTTTTTCTAATTGTTTCCTTCCTGAATGCGCAAATGATAACTTCTCTTTTGTTAACTATACCATGGCTTTAATTTAGGGATTTACATGATCAGCACAATATTTGAAATCGTTTCACAATTACATGTCTCCGTTTTTCATGCGACAAATCCTTAGGAGAAGCAATAGACAAAGTATTCGATACATTTTGGGCATTCTATAGATAAATAAAGATCAAGACAGATTAATATGCAACAAAAAATTTTATTAACAAACAAAACAAGGAGCTCTGACCTGATAATTCAGATTTATCACAGGTACTCTATACAGGTTTATCTTACAACTTCGGCGAGGTTCTAAAACGTACCCGAAAAAAATGCCATTAAAATAAGCACCCAACATGTACAGCAATAAAACAAAATGCGTAATTATCGGTATAAGTAATATTGTCATTTGGAAATGGGGAATATATGACATGGCGTTTTGAGGATTTTACTAAGCATAATGGAGAAAATGAAATCATTCTTAGAATTATCTGTGAAGAGACATGAATAGATAGGCTTAGCTCGTATGTCTGAGAAGGATAAATATGGAATCATTTATCAGTCTCTTTGAAAGAGAAATGAAGAAAACATTAAATAGTCCCATAGTCAATATTAGATTAGAATGAGGGAAATAGTAGAAGATAGGAGACACATTCACCTAAGCACAAAGAAAGTGAAATAATGATCCGTTGTGTTAGTTTATATTACCAAAAATTCTTTCAGAGAGTTTTCAATAAATTGCGATTCCAGTATTTCACAGTATAAGAATATATGAAAGTGCTTGAGAGTAGACACTTTAAACCCAAGAATAGGAACTTCAGCTTTGAAAGTTCTCCCTATTTTCACATCATATTTTCCCTATTTGCCAGTGTCCAGTGTTCTAGTCCATGGTCTTCATCGGTTTATCCTATACAATCGTTACAAGTCAAAATATTGTTTAACCTCTTTGAGGGGCAGGTCTTCCAACCTGATTGCTGTCTCCTCCCCTGGATCTGTAGAGCAATGGTGCAGCCCTGTCAATGTCATCGTCAGTCAAGAAGTAAAGTTTAGGATCTCCAGCGTTGATTCTGTCATTGATGGCGTAGAAGCTTGGTGCTTCAGGACATGGGATAGCATCTTCAGGGTTGGCGCAGGTTAGAGTCAGCTGATTGAAGAGTGTTTGATTTCCACACAAGAAAGACCACTGTTGCTGCTCTTGGGAACCATCTTCTTTCTGTACTGAGTGGCAGACATGGAAAATCTGGCAGTTGTTGTCAACGTCCGCATAGTATCCATCGCTAAAACAGGAGAAAGAAGTTCGAACGGGTCCAACCAAGATATCTGCTCCGTCAGGGAGATCGTAGGCCTCTCTCTTTGCTCTCTATAGTAAAAGAAAAATCCATTATCAGCAAGACAAAAGTTATTTTATGGCTCTTTTAAAGAGCTGATAATTTAAATTTCTGATATTACTGTCCTAATAGTTAAAAATTTAAATTATAATTCTTTTAAGAACTGTTATAAGGCAGTTGAAACTGTACTGTATTGAAATGTTCTGTATGAAAACACTACAGTTTTTTTGCTGAAAGTAATCGTTCAGTTATTTCTAGCGCATTTAGAAGTAAATTCTTTCCCCCAAAGAATTTAATACAAGAACACAAAGAAGTTTTAAAATCTGAAGGTATTTTTAAGAACATTCCTCTCATATTTGCATCTGATAGTATGATCTAATATTGGAAAAAAAAGACAGAATTAAAGACTGAAAAAAAATTCAGTATTCATCTGAAAAATGTTTCATATTTTAAAACGAAATTTACACAATAAATGGTTAATTTTAAGCAGTATGAAATAATGCTTTTTTCTCAGAAATAACGCATTATTTAATACTGCTATTGAATAATGCGATATTTCTGAGAATATTTTAGTTAAATAGCTTACTTTAGGTGCAGCAATGGCAAGAGCGATAACAGCAGACCCTGTAAAGTGTAACAAACAACATGAATTACTAAATATATTTACGAACGAATGAATTTGCAAGAAAATATGTTTAAATAGATTTTTAGGAAATAATCGAAAAATGTCGAGTTTGTATATAAACGTTTGAACACATAGCAATAGACAATCGGAATACGAATAAAATCAATATTTAAGTTGTTTAAATTATAACTTAAAGAACAGTGATAAGGAGAAAGAAGAATCACTTACACAAGATAACGAACTTCATACTGATTCTTTGAAAGGTAGGAACGAAGATACTGGAAGAAAAATAATTGTGGGTTAGAAGTGATGCACCAAAATTAATAGGAGCAGAAAATAGAATTATTTTTCTGTAGTCCGTATATATTAGAAGCCATGCTTTTGGTCTTACATGAAAACGATTCCAGTTAATAGATTAAATATGAAAAATTAAACAAAAGTCTAAAATATTTTCAAAATATTTTCAAAATAATTCAAACAACACGGATTCAATGTAAATTCATGGATAAAAGTAAGTTTCAGAAAATTTCATACCCGTCTAATTCAGTAGCAGTTTTAAAAACCACCTTTAATGAAATTGGGATTAAACAATAATAATATTATGTTTTAGACAATAAAAAAATAATTTTATAAAATCAAAGTTAATTAAAAAAATCTAAAAATTTAACTAAAGCAATATTACAAATTTATTAAAAAAAATTTCTTTAATGTTTGATTCTTAATCTTTAGAAAATAAGTAGCATGTAGAAATAAGAAATTTTATGGATATGAAATCATTAAAAATACATTTAACTATATATATTTTCTAACGGTATGTTATATTTATTATACACGTAGAGAACAAAAGATATGAGAGAGCAGAATTTCCGTAAATTTTGAGAAATTCCAGGAGTAATTTCAACTTAATGATTGTATTAGTAGGGAAAAGGAGCTTTTAATTATATTTATCTTTCAAGTTTTAACGGATGATGTACTAAATTATAAGGAATGCTAAATCATTGCAACATGTCTGTGTAGAATTAGCAAATCTGAATTAATAAGAAAAATTCATAGAGACTATGCAAATTAACTCATCTTCTAAATGAACATCGTGATAATAGAGAAAGAGGACAGTACTTCAAAAAAACTGAATAAATGGGTACGATAAATTAATTTTATACGTCTGTTGATAATAGAATTCTCAACTATGTCAGGATAATCCAAAAATATTCTATGGAGCAACGAAATCTAATATTGCACTTATTTATCTATTTTTATGGGGAGGTATCACAATGAAATTTAATTATATTTTCTAAAATTAAGGGTAAACAAAAATTCCATTACAAAGGGTAACTTAATCAAGGTATGTAGTGAAGTCCTTTCAACACAGGTTTTGAAGTTATCCTTTAAGTCCTAATTGTCTGATAATTGCCTTCAAGGAAAGATTTTGCAAGAAAAATAAAAACAAAAAATAACAACATAGACCTTAAAAGACATCTTTTACAGTCTGGTTTTGTTAGGTTTTAAATGCACTAAAATTTAATTTACAACATCCTTTTAAATCATCCAAGTCTGCAAGGACTCTCCCGGAGCACGTAAAACCTTTTACATTACAGCATATATATCCAATAAAATGATTAGAGAACATATTAGAAAATAAAATGATTAGGGATTGCAGTATCCTGAAAAATTAATTTATATTAATTTTTTATTCAGGTAAATCATCAATATTGAATAATGGGGAAAAAAGTTTTCGGCTAAAATCGGGAAGAAATACACTTGTGTACCTTTTGCATTGTAAATTATTTACATAATTTTACATTAGGTTTACCTGCGGCTCGTTGGACAGAAGAATGAATGTAGAGAGCAACAAATGTTTACGCTTTATATCCGACTCCAGAAGTAGTACACGGAAAGCATCCTTTTTTTTCAATTTTCAAAGCATGTAACAAAAGCGGAACATGTTTCCTTTGGCGATTTTGTGAAGCTTTACCGCAAAAGGGAAAAAAGATATCAAAATTTTACAACATTGGCATTTGTACCACTCACAATCTGGCGTTCTAAATATTAATCGAAAGGACGTACATCCCACATACTATTGAAAAATATTAGATCTGAGATTTTATGTAAAATTAAACATTTTTTGTTCTTTAATAACATTGAACAATGGGTGGATGGTTGTTTGGTTGGAAGTGATATGATCATCTTTTGAAACTTGAGGTCTAATCCGCCCGAGATCTACAGATCAAAGTCAATTCAGAACGGCTACTAATGTTCATGACTACTGTAAGGTTCGAGCTCCTCAATTCGGGTTCCAAAGACTAACACATTGGCAATTCGGTCGCAATCCAAAATTTGAGTTTTAGTGATTACATTTTTACCAAAGCAAAAATCAAAATCCTTTACACACATTAGTACACAACTAATATAAAGGTTTTCAGACAGTGCGATTCAAGTATCAAAAATCATACTGTAAGTAGATTAATTTTTAGACGGATAATAGGATGTAGATCGGACTAACACCATTAGTACACATGTGTTATAAAGGTTTTCAGACAGTGCGGTTCAAGTATCCAAAATCCTACTAAAAGTAGATTAATTTTTACAAGGATAATAGGATGTAGATGGTATTGTCACGAATTAGCACACATATGTGATGAAGCTTTTAGGAGAATGCAATATAAAAATGAAAATCTTACTATAAGAAGACTAATTTTAACACGTATAATAGGTCGTAGATGGTACTAAAACGAATAAGTACATATCTGTTAATATGGTTTTCAGACAGTGGGATATCCTTTATGAGCGTTTCAGGAATCCTATACTCAGTATAAGTCTATACTGTTAAGGACACTGGATTATCGGGGTATATAAGACAACAGTAATTTTTCTAACTTAAAGCTGTAATTATCTAAAACATATGTAATTGCTAAGACTAGTAGCTGAGGATGACTTACCTGGCTGGAAGTCGGAAGGTGCGAATGAATTCCGACGGTTGCTCAGTCTTTTTATATCACCCTGGGCTGCCTTAGCACTCCACGTGTTCACAAAGGGGTCAAAGAGGCCGAACAGTAAATTTTTCCTGGTGGAGAACAAAGACAGAAGTAAAAAAAAGATGCCAGCAAAAAACCTGCTAATCATAAAGCGATCAGATGTGCAAATGTGTGTCCGCAAAAATCGGAACGCAACCTTGTCGTGTGGCTTGACCCCTGACTCCTCATCAACGATGTGATGGATAGAAGATGAGTTACGATACTTGCCACGGATGCTATAAAATAACTATTTTATAATTTTTATTGTTTTAACAGATGCAGAGACAGCGGATGCTTAATGAAGGATCCATATCACACAAGGGAAAAGAAAAACTAGGAGACGATATCTTTGATAAATTTTTTTAATCCGTCTGAAGTCAAGTTCCAGTTAGAAACTTCCTTTCAACAGGAATTTGAATACCAAATTCAGAACTACATAAAATGAGAAGATAATTTTATTTTTGTAGAAAGTAATTTTAATAATTTTATTAATGATGATAATCTTTTAAAATTTACATTATTTTAGTTTTCAATAAATTAACCGTAATAGATATTTTTACTATCTTTATTAAAAATGCTTTATTTTAAATACGTTCTCAAAATTGATGAGATAACTGATATATTTCTTCATACGTTAATCTACTATTTATAAACTTTTTTATTAATTGAAAGACAAGATCAATAACGAATATTTTGTATTGATATGCTTTCGATTACTAGGTTCAACTACTTAAATTGAAAAAGCTATTGATGGTCCCTAACAAATCTGAATGGAGTTATGCAGTGGAAAGGGGTACATGAAATACATAGTTAGGTGGAATTATGTTTGAGGTATTTATATTCTGTGACATATTTATTTTCATTGGCATTCTTTGGTTATTTTTGATAAACTAATTAAAAAATTTTACAGTCTGTAAACCATTCATCTAAAGAGCTTAAAATCTTGAAAAATTTTACATTCTAACAAATTATTTTTAGCGTATATAATTTACTTACTCGTGGTAAGTTTACCTGTGAAAACACATGCAGTATACACGACGCAGTTGAGAGGATACTTCATAAAAACACTTAAAAACGTCCTTATTTCTAAATGATTATTTCTAAATGATTAATTCTAAAACATGACTGTCAAGAAACAAGAATTCCACTTATATAGTGAAGTATTCAAATATTGTAAGTAAAATATTTGACATCGGAAAAGACTTTAAAATTTTGCCGAAAGTAAGCATGTGCATACTATAATGATGTTTGATTTAAGCAGCTATTTTAGTTGAAACGAGGGAAACTAGCATAGGCGTAGCGTGCTTCTAAATTTTGGGGGGGCACGAATTAGGAATGGGATATCGAAAGCAAAATATCGATATGAGTATCGATGATAATATCGAAAGCAAAATATCGATATGAGTATCGATGATAATATCGGCTATTAATATCGATATCAATGATATTTCGGCACAAAATTATCGATATTTCAAAATATCGACGATATTTCAAAATATAGACGATATTTCAAAATATAAACGATATTTCAAAATATCGATAACACATTTTCCTTTCACCAAGCAGTCAATCGTATTCGGAGGAATGATTGTATAGTAAAATAATATATAAATATTGTAATAGTACGATAAAAAAACGGTCGTAATTTAATTCAATAAGGAAATAACATTTCAATAAACAATATTTATCAAATTAAAAAGTTTCTATAAAAGTTTATAATTTTTTTTTTAATTGAAAGCCCTAAAACGTGTTTTTAGGCTATCTGAGGACCCAAAATCTTTTCTACAACATGATTAATGAATTTGGAGAAGATATTGTAAAACATGATAACCAATAAAGTCTAAGTTTTACTTATCTTTTTTAGGATGTTTTATTTCCCTTTGTCTTTTATCTGTTGAGTACTTTCGGCCGCTAAGCTCTCCTTAGCGGCTAAGTTGTTAGCCTAAGTTGTTAGCGGCGGAAAGTACTCAACAGGTAAAAAGCAAAGTGAAATAAAACAACTTAAAAAGTTAAGTGAAACTTATCATTTTAACAAAGTTACGAAAGCAACATCTCCTAAACTTAACTCTTTTTAATATAAATGTTATTTGATTGCTGTATTGGATTTTCAATTATTCAACAAAAAACCTATCACACCTCTGCTATAATTAGCTCTCAACTCAAAATACAAAAAATATTTTATTTTACGTTAACTCACAGAACAGGGATGGTAAAGTTAAATCACTTTCTAGTCAAAATCAGTGCTTTTATTACTACAAACTCTTTTCTTAAACAACAAATATTGAAACTTTGAAAAATCTTAAGTTAATAAATAAAATATAAAATAATGATTCTAGGCAAGTTCTACAAGTTTTTACAGTGTATTTTAAATGTCTGTTTAACACAATGGTAAACTTTGTCTCGTACTAGGCCATAACAGCCCTCTTTAATTTAATAAAAGTCTTCTTTCAGAATGCCTTGAACATTTTTCCACAAGCAAGTCCAGTTTTTCTTCACTCGAGTACAGCTACGTCAGTTCATGTTCTATTGCCATTATGGCAAGTCCACTTAAGTGTTCTTCTTTCATCGTGCTTCTCAAGTAAGTTTTGAGCCTTCGCAGGGTAGAGAATGACCTCTCTGCGGTCGTAGTTGTGATAGGCCATGAAAGAGCAATTTCTAAGAGATGTATCACTTCAGGTACATTGTTTTTCAGGCCGTTTTTAGTGCAAAACTGTGCCAACTCTTGCAGATTTATGTTTGGTATTTTCTTGTCTGTTTTTATAAAATTTTTTTTAGAGAAGCAGTGAAAAAAACTTCAGCTGTGAGGAAAGACTTGAAGACAACTGATAAAAGGTTTGGATTTTCCCAACAAAAGTTTCATCTAAGCTATCCCAATGCAACAAAAGCTGGATAATGGAATTGATTTTGTCGTAATCATTCTGAGAAAATTGAGCTTGGAGGTTACTTACTACAATGTCAAGCCCCGCAAAATAAATTTCTATTTTACATTGCCCTTCTGCCGAGGTGCGATGATAAAAAGATTCAGACGCATCATTATATTCAAGCCTTTTTGGTTTCTTCCGTTTTCGAAGCAAGGAGAGTCTGTCAACATACAAGCCTTTGGTGGAAAAAACTTTGCAAAGTTCTTTTGTTTCGTTCCATAAGTGAATGAAACCTTGATCATTTCGTTGAAGTTTTATACTGTCGATAACAGCTTCAACTTTACTGAACAGTTTGGAAATGTCTAACGTTTCACTTTGAAGCTCTTTCGACAGTATGTCAGTCAGAGTACATGAGTACATGAGTTTAAGGCTGAAGATGAATTCAAAACTACTCGCCTGCTTTATTAGTCCATCTGCTTCAGCTGCAACCTTTCTATTGGAAGCGTCACTTGCCACAACTTAAATTGCTTCCAAAACTTCTGGGAGCTGCTCTAAGATAACCCTTATAGCACGGTGACGAACAGTCCATCTTGTTTGTGACAAACTAATCAGCCTTTTACTTTTAGCCTCTTCATTTTGTTTACATATAGATTCAAAAATAGAAAACCTCTTGGCAGAAGCATTGATAATATTATACAGAGAATTTATTATGGACAAACAATTTTGCAACTGTCTTACTTCTTCACAAAACCGCATAACAGCAAGATCCAACAAATGGGCATGACAATGAGTGTATAATTCCCTAGGCTCTTCTTCCTGAAACCTTGCAGCTACGCCATTGAACTTTCCACTCATTTGACTAGCACCCTCATACGCCTGACCACGCATTTTATTAAGATTTATCCCAATTTGCTGTATATACCCTTTAATAACCGAATGTAAGTTTTGACCTGTTGTTTCTGCAACATCAACAAAGCCCAGAAATCTCTCTTTAATTCGGACATTTTCGTCATTGTTAGTGATGTAGTGAATGCATATGCTCATTTGCTCACGAGTGGAAACATCTGTTGTTTCGTCACAAATTATAGAATAGGCCGTAACCTCTTCTAACTCTTTCACGATATATTGTATCATTTCACTTTTTATACAATCTATAATTTCATTCTGTATCTGGGGACTCCTGTATGAATGAACTGATGAATTCATCAGTGCTATTATATCTTCTCGTTTATCTTTTGACCTAAGGTCAAGTAGCTCCTGAAAATTACCTCTATTTAAAGACACCGAACCCTCACAATGTCCTCTTAGGGGAAGACCTTGTTTTCCAAGGAACAAAATAGTTTCAATAATGAATTTTACATATTTTCGATTTTCTTTAACTTTTTTAGTGTGTGCTGAAGACAAAGAGTCTGCAACTGTTTTGCCAGATTTTCGGTATTCTTTAAGAAATTCGGTAGATTTTAGATGCATATCACTTTTTTCGTGTTTTCTAAATTTTTCCAATGCTTTTTTCCAGTTTGTCACCCCAATTTTAGTAAATGACTCCTCTCCACACCCTGTTTTATCTTTGAAAAAAAATACGACAAGAGAAACAAAATGCAGCATCCAAAATGGGGCTGTATTCAACACAACCAAATTCAGAATACCACGTGTTTCTAAACTGTCTAGATTTTAACTGTATTTTGCTTACCTTGAAACAATCAACAGGCTGGAATGGACCCCTAGAAATATCCGCTGATTGTAGACCCAGAGCAGGATCTCTACCACTACTTCCCACCACGTCCATAGGCCTAGGCCATTTTTCCTCCACATCGAGATTTGTTGAACAGGATGGTATCGGCATCAGCTGATTATCACCATAGTTGGACTTGGCACATTTATTAATGTTACTGTCACTACTTGCTTCTAGATTTTTTTCTTGGTTTAACAAATCAATTTTTTTATTCGAGCTATCGACTTTTTTGAAAAAAGAAAGTACTGATTTCTGTTTTGACATTTTCAAACGCACAAAAACAATGATTTGATAAAGCGTGCACGAAAATAAAGAATTGAAACCAACACACAAAGAATTACTGACTGGTAGAGGTGGATATAGAAAGTGGTATGGTCTAGGCCAGCCGCTAGACCATTAAAATTATCCACCCAGCGCCTGCTTCGTGTTTCCAGGAACACTGATAGCGACTCTTTGTAGCGCATTCCTTCAAGGGGTGCGGGGGAGTAAGTTCAACGACCCCAAGGGGGTAAAGAGTGTGGTCTGAACGCAAAGGATTTTTAGCCGAGGTAAAAATATAGCATCGAATTTTTGTTATGGATCATATCATTGTTAAAATCTATGTTAAGGCTAAAGACATAATCGGAATATTCAGTTTCACAGTTTGAAAAAGCGGGAAAAAACCCAACTTTCTTAAAAGTTTTCTACAATTTTCCGATTTTAACTGAACTCTATTAAGTTTTAATAAATTTCGAGTTCAGTTGGGGGGGCACGTGCCCCCCCCCTTCCCCCCCCCCCCCGACGCTACGCCTATGGAAACTAGTCATTACTATTTACTTAGGAAATACAAAATGTAGGTAGAAATAAAAGGCAGCTGAAATTTTGAATCATATTTGAGAAAAGGATTATGTAAGGAGAAGTTTAAAGTCTTTACAATGTCATCTGAGATTAAAGTGAATAGCTTCAAGATTTTTCAAATTTATTTCAATTTATCTAAGAAAATATGAATTTAGACGTTGTAAAAAGGAAAGAGTTTCACAAATGTTAAAGGACACAAAAATTACATTTTATTTACGCTCAAATTATTCTGATTAAATCGAGTTTGTTTATTAAATATATAACATTTTATAAGTTTCGAAAACGGACGTTAATATTTCGCATGTTAAAATTACTGTATAAAAGGCAGTTAATTCGCTTTATTGTATTATATTAATTACTTACTTTTATTTATGCAATACTGTTACACATATATATATATATATATATATATCGGAGTGTGTGCCTAAAGTTTAAAATATAGATTACTCATTTCAAAATACAATTTTCAAAAATATTGGGGTTTCAAAAAATAGTGGCTAAAGGGAAAGCTCTACCTAGTTTAAGAGCGAAATTGAAGTTGAACTGTTTGGCCAACCACTTTAGCCACTTACGGATGTCCTTTCTCCGTTCGCGGACCGCTCATCTTTCTGTCTGTACATTATTTATGTATGTAAAAGAAATGGTGAAAGGTTAGTGATAAAATTAATGGAGTGGGACATTTGAGAGTGTAGTATATTAAAAAAATCTTATGTAACTTTCTTAAAGTTAAGTAACTCTTTTTTTACTGATATAGGTCAAGCTTGTGATACAATAATCTAATAATTTTAGGTCAATTCTTAAGGTATATTTCCCGTAAGTAGAACGTTACAAAGGAATATGAACTCTTGAAAGTTTAGCAGCTTTTCTCATTTTAGATAATTTTTAAAAGAGGAAATTTAAAGTGTTATACTGTTACTGCTCTTAATGGGAGATAGTATAATATATATATATACATATATATATATATATATATATATATATATATATATATATATATATATATATATATATATATATATATACACTCATGTCCATAAATTAAGGGTAATTGAGAATCACACGGAAATCGAACTCTAAAGTAAAAATTTCACCTGTAGAATTATCATACACGTCTTCAAGAATAATATGCAAATTACAGGAAGCCACCAGATGACGCCGATACTCCGTCACAATGACGAGAGTGTAAGAGAGAGGTATATAAAGAATGCCGGCAAAGAAGTAAAATTGTTCACAAGCGTTCTGTAAGCCGCTCAGTGCCATAAACGAATACTTCTGACACAGACGACGCATGTGGATGATTTTTTACGTGGTAGAATTATCGGTTGCCTGGAATGTGGGCGTACTCAGATGGAAGTATCCGAGGAACTTGGAATTGCCCAAAGAGTCTTCTCTAGGCTTTGGCAACGATTCCAAGATGATGGAAATGTCGGTAGACGTTACAGTACAGGTCGCCTCCGAGTTACAACGCCGAATGAAGACCGGTATTTGGCAGTAACTGCCAAAAGAAGCAGACGGAGCACAGCATCCGACCTGTGTCGTCAGCTATCTGAAGCCACGGGTACCACAGTTTCAAGGTGTACAGACGTTTGGGAAATATTGTTCTATATGCTCGCAGGCCTGTCAGATGTGTTCCGCTTACCGTATCTCACTGTCGGCAGCGATTAGCGTGGAGTAGAGAACATGCAATATGGACATCGTTACAGTGGGCTTGTGTCTTCCTACGAGTCGAGGTTTAGCGTGCAGTCTGATTCCCGTCGGAATTTCATATGGAGAACGCCAGGTACCCGTTACCACAAGACAACATCATTGAACGACCCCTTTACGATGCTCGTTGCTGGTTGCCCGTTGCTCGTTTGGGGTGGAATTATACAGGGCTTCAGAACAGATCTGTATGTTCAAATCGGAACCATGAACTGCCACATTTATCGGAACATCATTCTAGAACAACATATACGTTTGTTTAGGGGTGCCATGGGTGCAGAATTTGTGTTCATGGATGACAATGCCCGTCCCCTAATAGGGCAAATATTGTAAACGTATGCCTTCACTCTGAGGATATCACCCGTATGGAATGGCCAGCATTCTCACCTGACTTGAATCCGATAGAGCATGTGTGGGACATACTTGGCCGACGAGTTGCAGCCCGTCAACAACCTCCTACATGTGTACGGAACTTGGGAGAGCATTGCTTGCTTAGTGGAGTAATCTTCCCCAAGATCAGCTTGATAATTTGATACTCAGTATGCCTAGGCGTTGTAAGGACTGTATTTCACCCCATGAGAGACATACAATATATTAATCATCATACCAACCATGTAATATTAAGTTTTTTTAAAGGAGATTATTTTTTACAATTGATCCAGGGAGCAAAAATCGTAATTTTTATGAATGGTATCATACATACAGCATCTTTTTTGTTCTTTATCTTTTGTTTAATAAATGGGCTTTATGAATAAGTCATGTTTGCTTTGTTTCTGAACCTTCATTTGCCAGAGCTGGAATTATCCTTAATTTATGGACATGAGTGTATATATATATATATATATATATGACAAGCGAGTGGTTTGCCTATTGTAACATCTTTAAATTGCAGTTATGATTTATTCGTTAGTTGGGAGGGGGAATACGAATTGAACAATAATTCAGTCCACGCGTTAAATTACTTTATTGAATTCTTCTTAAGAATACCGCTCTCAAATTCTTTGTCCCTAGTTAGCCATTTTAACATTCGGCAACGCCGAGCAGGGCGACCACACGCGGCGAGTTCCCAAATCAATCTGCGTAGTTCTAAGTAAAAAATTGTGTGTCTTCTCTCCTGGCACATGAGCAGAGTCCAATTTAGAATTTTCCAGAAGAATCTTCCCACCAAACCTGTACAGTATCTAAAAATAATCTCTCTGCATGGAGCTTCATTCCACCGCAAATCGAAGGTCAATTACTGAAACTTGGAATAACCTACTTTCTCTACCCGCACGCGTCCTGGAATATGAAAACTAGTGGCTTTTTCGAGCCACGAAAATGATTAACCCCTAAGCCCCCTTTAAATTTAACTGAATTATTCTTTCCCCAATTAATTTTATATATATATATATATATATATATATATATATATATATATATATATATGGAGTGCAACGTAGATCTACCTCCCCGTGGTGCACTCCGGGCAACGTTTTATACGCCAAAATGATCTACAACTCAGGCGTGAGTAATTCCAAATGCGGATCTTTGACGATTATGCAGTGGAATACAGGAGGCATGTCAAAAACAAAGAGACAGGAAATTTACCACACTTTAAAAATGCATGATGTTGATGTGTTTTTATGCTTCATTAATAAGGAAGCGAACCTTATTAATGAAGGCTCCAAGTACTATCCTTTCACAGGTTATGTAACATATATTGTACCCAATTCTAGGCCAATTGCAAGAGCCCTTCTGATTGGTGTTAGATCTAACCTCACGACGTAATTTAAAATTATTAGAGAAATGGGTACCGGCCAAGACAAAAGTGAGATAGCTCTCCTTGATGTCTGGAAGTTTGACAAACTCTTTAAGATCTTTTCTATTTATTCGCCTCCCGGGAATTATCCAGATTTTTCCTTCCTCAATGTGTCTAGAAGATCAATTTTCCTTCGTGATTTTAATGCACATTCCACTATTTGGGGATATAGTGACAGGAACCGAGCCGGTAAGGCAGTTGAAGATCTACTAAATTCTACTTCTTTTAAATTGATTTATGATAAAAATGACACTCATACGTCCCTGCACTATAATGGTACAGGTACTACGCCAGACCTACGTTTGGTATCCGCTGATATTGGCCATATGTGTAGTCGAAGAGTGCTTGATGATCCTGGCTCAGGTCATCGACATATTATGGCCATATTTGATTTCTATGTTTTGCGGAACTGTAGACCAAAACCAAAGATCTCCTGGAACTTCCGAAGGGCAAACTGTATGCTTTTTGAATCTCTTTTGGATAAAGAACTGGAGTCTAATGTCATTGATTTTAATCAACATATTGAGCGTCTATGTAGATTTATACGAGAAAAATTTGTTTGGTGTGCTGGGAAAAGCATCCCTAGGGGCAAGATATAGAACTATAAATGTTTCTGGTCGGAGAATTTGAAGGACCTTAAAAAGAAACGTGACAGACTCAGGTGAAAGGCTGAATTAACCGGTCGCCCCTCTGATGTACAGAATTGGAGAAAACAGGCTGCACTTTTTAAGAAAACTATTCTTCAAGAGAGGCGTACCACCTATAATGACTTTCTCTCAAGCCATGACTTCCGTAAGGACGCTAAAAAAGCTTATAGATTTGTTTCAAACATCAGTAACAGTGGTGTTAATACGGCAGGTCCAAAACGGATTTTCCGGTTAGAAAATAAGATAATTACCTCTGATGACAGAGTCGCTAATTCTTTTGTTCAACACATATTTAGTCTACAACAGAAAAGCAGATAGGCGAGACAGCTTTAAAGAACTGTCACAAAAAATCTTAAATGCAAAATGAAAGAAGAGGGTGCCACCGATTTGGATATCGGTGGCACCCTCTGCCCATCGAAATCCACATGATATTTTCTGCTCACCGATTTGGATATTTTCAATGCCCCTTTATGCCTAAATGAATTGCTGTCAGCACTGAAGTGCTTGAAACCACGAAAATATCCGGACAAGGATTGTATCTTTGCAGAAATTCTTTTACATTTGGGCCCTCGTGCCTGTGAAACCGTCTGAAAGCTATTCAATTTAATCTGGTACACGGGAAAATTTTCCTCTTAATGGTGTAAATCTACTGTTATTACCATATATGAAAAAGATTCAGATCCAGGCCTTGTGAGTAATTATAGACCTATTTCCCTAACAAGCATTCTTTGCAAGGCCATGGAGAGAATCATCATGAGTAGATTGAAGTGGTATCTGAAATCCGAAGGGATCGTATAAGATGAACAATCTAGCTTTATTAAATTTAGGTCTACCAGCCAGCATATGTTTCATTACTTAGTCAAAATATAAAGAATGCTTTGGATAAGAGGCAAATGTTCACCGATGTCTTCATTGACCTAAAGTCTGCTTAAGATCTTGTATGGAGAGAGGGCCTACTTGCGAAGTTATCAAACATCGGCATACACTCTAATATGGTTGGATGGTTTAACGGATTTCTGAAAACCCGATTATGTAGAGTGCGGTACAACTATTGCTTTTCATAATACAGACCACTCAAAACTGGCTTATCGCAGGGTGCAGTCTCTAGTTCCACACTTTTTAACATCTAAATTAATGATCTGATTAGTGAATTGAAAAAGATTGACGGTTTACGGTGCCTGCTATATGCTGATGACCTAGTCATCTGAAATACTTCCCCCAAGAACAAAACTAATGTGATCATTGAAAGTTCTTTGTGAAAGACCTTTTTAGTTGTTGAAAAATGGACAGAATTGAATAATATGAAAGTTAACCTCGATAATTCATTTGCAGAGTCTTTTTCACTCACGTATCAACCTTTCCATTCACAAATTTACTACAAAGGTCGTCAGATACCATCGTCTGATAACTTCAAATACTTGGGTGTAATTTTCGATAGAAAACTTACATGGAGTTCTCATGTGGAGTACATCATCCGACGTGCCATGAAAAGACTTAATCTCTTAAAAATATTAGCGGGTTCTAAATGGGGCTGTTCAAGAGCCACTTTGAATTTTACATACAAAACGTATGTTTTACCCATTCTTGTTTACTGTTGCGAGCCGCTGATTACAGGATCAGAGGAAGTTTTTCACCTTTGTGAGATTTTTCAAAATCAGGCTCTGCGACTGATTACGGGGACAGTGAAGACAACACCCATTGACTGTATGCTGCTCAGCATGGATAACAGGCCTTTCAATATGATTATTCAAGAAAGAGCCTTTCTCCTTTGGGAGAGGATACTTAAGATTCGGGATTAATCATTTTCGTGGAGTGAAAAAGCCACTAGTTTTCATATTCCAAGACGCGTGCGGCTAGAAAAAAAAGGTTATTCCCTGTTTTGAGATTAACCTTTGATTCGCGGTAGAATGAAGTTTCATGCAGAGAGTTTATTTTTAGATACTGTACAGGTTTGGGGGGAAGGATGCTTCTGGAAAATTCTAGTTTGGGCTCTGCGCATGTGCCATGAGAGTAGAAGCGCTGTTTTGACCTCGAATGCCGGCAGACAGCGGGAGTTTCTCAATCAGTTCGATCACGCGTCACGGGGATCGAGATGATTTCTAGGGAAAATAATTAGCAGATTGAATTGGGGTAGATTAATATTAGGAAATAAACTCGTTAAGTGGATTAATTTGTAGTTCTTTGCCACAGGCCTTTAAATCATTGACTGCCATAACTTTAATAATTATTTAGGAGTAGATTCAGTTGGAGTAATGTTGGATAGAAGACGCTATAATGGAGATGGGAGTAATAAGTACCACTTCATATATATATATATATATATATATATATATATACACTCAAGAGCCAAAACATTATGACCACCCCTACATTTTGCAATGAATTCGCCTGGATGACGTGGAAGGCACGTGATCAGGTGGAAGTGGTATTTAACTGCTGCTGGAGAGTCTGAAGAATCATTCTTTCACTTACTTCTGTGTGTGATGGGAAAGGCTGCGGATCTAAGCGACTTTGATAGAGGGCAGATTGTAATGGGTCGAAGGCTCGGAACAAGTATTTCCGAAACTGCACGACTCGTGGGTTGTTCGCGACCTACAGTTGTTAGTACTTATGCAAAGTGGATGAATGACGGTGAAACCAGCAGTAGACGACATGGTGTTGGACGTCCACACGCTATCAAAGAAAAAGGTCGTCGGAGACTGTCTCGCATAGTGAAGCAAAACCGGAGTCAGACAGTGGCTTAGCTGACAGCCCAACACAATGCAGGGCCAAGTAGAATAGTATCGCAGCACACTGTTCAGCGGACACTGTTGGATATGGGGCTACGCAGCAAACGTCCCACTCGTGTGCCTTTGCTGACCAAGCGTCATCGCCAACTGCGCCTGCGCTGGGCCCGGGAACATCGCGACTGGTCCATGGATAAGTGGGAGAGAGTTGCCTGGTCAGATGAATCACGGTTTGTCATTCATCACGCCGATGGCCGTGTCAGGATACGCCGTCTTCCAGGCGAACTGTTGCTCCTTTAATGTACAGTAGGTCATACACAGGCCGGTGGTGGCGGTATTATGCTTTGGGGGACGTTCTCTTGGGCGTCTCTGGGACCCGTGGTTGTGGTAGAGCAGACCATGAATGCTACAGGGTATCTGAACATCATTGCGGACCAGTTGCACCCTTACATGGCCTCTGTTTTTCCAACTGGAAATGGAATGTTCCAACAGGACAACGCCCCGTGTCACAAGGCTAAAATTGTGTTGGAGTGATTCCAGGAACATGATGCTGAATTCCAGTTAATGTCCTGGCCGCCTAACTCACCGGATCTCAATCCGATAGAACACATTTGGGATGTCATGGGACGGCAGCTCAGAGTTCAAAGACCACCAATTCGCAATATCTCGGATTTGCGTGACCGTTGCGTAAACATCTGGTACAATCTGTCTCCGGCCATCTACCAAGGACTTGTGGCATCCATGCCAAGGCGGGTTGAAGCTGTGTTGCGCGCCAAAGGTGGGCCAACTCGTTATTGAGAGGTGGTCATAATGTTTTGGCTCTTGAGTGTATATATATATATATATATATATATATATACATATATATATATATATATATGCATATACATACATATATATATATATATATATATATATACATATATATATATATATATATATATACACACACACACATATATATATATATATATACTAGTTATCAAAAGTTAAGGAAAAATCACAAAATGAGGGATAACACGTTTGAAACTAGGCCAATCTGTTTAAAATTTGAATATGTTGTTAAGTAAAAGGTGCTGAACAATACTACATTATGCAAAAGAGTGACGCTGGTGTCGAAATACGTCATTTGCGAGGATCATAAAAGTGCATGTCTCAGAGCAAGGTCACAATTGTCGCTGCGCTGCTGAGATTAGACATCTGGCATAGCAAAATTGTAACAATGACCTCCAGACATCATTTGACTGAAGAACTGCGATGGCGAGCTATTGGGAGACACGAGGCAAGAAAAAGTCCGACAGAAGTGGCCAGATAGCTAAAAGTGAGTCCGTCTATGGTTCATAGATTTTGGCAACAATTTCTAACCACGGATTCGGTCTAACCACGGATTCGGCATTCAGGAGGTGCAGTCAAGCTCGGCCATACGCTACGACGAGTTCCGATGATAGATATTTGTCGTAATGCGCACGAAGTATTTGTCGTAATGCGTAGAAGGCTTCACGAAGGTGGTATTTTTGTGAGAAGAGGAGCCATTTGCGTCCCGCTTCCGTCACGCCATAGGAGGGAACGTTTGCAGTGGGCACGTCAACATGTCCACTGAACGCGTGATCAATGGAGGGTTGTTCTCTTTACGGATGAGCCCAGGTTTACCCTCCAAAGCGATAGTAATCGTATTTTGATTTGGACAGAACCTGGAACTCGTTTTCATCCATCACACATCCGTGAAAGAGATGCATACGGATCAGGCAGTGTCTGTGTTTGGGGTGGTATATCTTTGGGTAAACGCACAGACTTCCACGTCATTCTCCGTGGAAATGTGAATGCTAACGCCTATAGAGATGACATCCTTGATACTTATGTGCGCCCTTATGCCGAGGCATAAGGGCGTGCTGCTTCGTGTGTATCTTCTCCTGTATAGGTGATTCTTTCGTGCTACTGGACGATAATGCGAGACCGCACAGGGCTCGCATCGTGGATGCTTAGTCTGAGCAGGAAACAATTCAGCCCATGGAGTGACCAGCTCGATCAACGGACCTGAATCCTATCGAGTATGGTGCGGATGCTTTAGGATGACGTAGAGCTGCTCTCAATCCTCCTCCTAGGACCCTAGCCACACTTTCAACTGCTTTGCAAGAGCAATGGAGTTCACTTCCTACCGAAATCACAGACCGCATAATTGAAAGCATCACACATCGCTGTATGTGCCGTATTGCTTCTCGGGGGGATCATACACCATATTAAAGGTACGTTTCCTATATCAAACTGACACATCCGATTTTTTCATTGTATACATATGCTAGTTTCTATAACACCATAATTGTCTGGCGATTTCTTTTTATGCTATTTTATACCTACCTATGTGTTGTATAATGTGTATAAGTTTCATTAAATTCTACGCGTAACTTTTTGAATAATCGCTATTTTTGAGACTTTTCTTTAATTTTTGATAACCAGTGTATATATATATATATATATATATATATATATATATAGATAGATTCATTATGAGCTAACAGGGCTGGAAATCAGTGGCGTAGACATACTAGACTAGAAAATTCAAGATGCATTCTATGTTGAAGACGATTAGGATAATCATATCCCCTTACGTAATGTACTGTATTATGGAGAGTTTAAAACAAGAGCAGTGTTTTATTATCTTATGCTGTGCATTTTCTAGTGTAAAGTCATCTTTTAATGAGACGCTTAGAAATTTGGTCATTAGTGACTTCTATACACTCATAACAGGGAGCACTTATTAACGATGCAATTATGTAAATTCAAATGGGTGGTTTCAAATAATCACTAGCAGTACTTTAAATCTAGGAAAATGGAAAAGTATATTCTTAACCGATTGTTGTTCATGTTGCTACACTTGTATAAGAATATGTTGTACGATAAACACTTGATTTTCGCATGGAAACTTTCTCTGAATGTAGATAATTTAATTTTCCAAATTATGAATGTTTATTAAGGTCTAAAGATCAGAATGACACGCACTCTTTCAATTAACGTACACATATAGAGTCTTCAAAAAGGTGTCCGTAATTGCAACGGGAAATAAAGAACCATATAGCAGAACTAACAGTGTTTAGTTTTTAACCAAACGATACAGAAACGAATCAAGTTTTGGACATTACCTATTATATTTCGATAAGAGCACCCTTCATCATTCAGCACGCATTTAGGCCATAGTCTATCTCCATGCAGGTACGCAAGATTATAGCAGGAGCAGTAGCTATTACAGCAGTGATTCTGTCTGATAAATAGCGTAGCTCAGGATCTTCTCAGTGTGCACAGTGTTTTTCAGGTAATCCAGTAGAAAAATGTCTAGAGAGGTCAAAAGATGGCTTCTTGGTGTCAAAACAATTGGGCCGTCCCTTCTTATCCAATGTCAAACCCAAGTAGGAGGACTCGCGACGTCACAGTGTCGCCGCATGTCCCAGCGCAGTCACGGTCACCATGACATAGAAAAATAAAACTCCCTGATTTAACATACCATTTGCTGCTAAGCAAAATCGTGAGTATCTACGGTTGTTCCCGGTGTGCACAACTGAAATAACGGACACCTTTTTAGATGACTCTGCAATACATGTGCATATAGGCCTCATTTGTTTGATTCGTTACCTCAATTCAAGGAAACTGAACAATAGTAGAATTTGATTTCGCATTGGGATTGTGGGAGGAAAAAAATAGTGACGGATGTGTTATCAAGCAAACAAGGGTTTATGTTTGAAAACATGACTTGTTTGATTTCTAATTGTAAACTACAGAAATGATAGGTTCTGTCATTTTGGAACTGCATTACATGCTTATCGTATTCTTTCTGTTGCGATTTATAGGCTAGTTTGAATTAGGCTAGTCTATGGAGGAATTCAATCTCACAGGTTTGTGCATCATTATATCTCTACATCTTTTGAATGATCTTCTTTTAAATTTACTGGCATGGTATCTTCCAGAAATATTTTTGGAATCTAATTGAAGTTATTTCATGAAAACTCGGGCAGCTATGATTTTCAAAGAGGGAAGAAAATTTAAGTGTGTAAAATGTAGACATTGATTTGATTCTGGTTGAGTTTCAATAAACGCATTCTTCAAATTTGTGGTTAATTAGGTTTGCATTATATATAGTTTGTAGTCTCCGTGTAATTTGTGTGTAGACACGTCATAGACAATAAAAATACACATGATGCCAATAAAAATACACATGATGAAAATAAAAATACACAATAATTTTTTAAAGAATGCAATACAATATTAAACATTTTAATTCTTCAGTTCAAAAATATTTATACCTTGATGCAACTGAAAATACTGTAAGAATTTATTAACTAGTACATAAAAACTGTATTTGCTAATAAAGAAATTATCGATTTTTGTAAATTCGATACTTTTTTACCTAACAACCTATTAATGAACATTAAAGTTTAACTATGGTCTCCAGTCGATAGTTTTTACTAATTATTTCATTCCTGAATATGCATATGATAACTTCTTTTTTTTTAGTTTTCCCATGGTTTAAATTAGGATTTTAGATGATGAGCTCAATGTTTGAAATCGTTCTATAACCATTCCTCCATTTTGCATGCGACAAGTCCTTTGGAGATTCAAAAGAAAGCGTATTCGATACATTTTGGTCAATCTATAGGTAAATAAAGATCAAGACAGATTGAAATGCAACAAAAAATTTTAATAACAAACAAAACAAGACGTTCGGACAAGATAATTTAGATTTATCACAGGTACTATATACAGGTTTATCTTACAACTTCGACGACGTTCTAAAACGTACATGAAAAAATGCCATTAAAATAAGCACCCAACATGTACAGCAATAAAACAAAATGCGTAATTATCGGTATAAGTAATGTTGTCATTTGGAAATGGGGAATATATGACATGACGTTTTCAGGATTTTACTAATCATAATGGGGAAAATGAAATCATTCTTGCACATATCTGTGAAGAGACATGAATGATAGTCTTAGCTCGTATGTCTGAGAAGGATAAATATCGAAACATTTATCAGTCTCTTTGAAAGAGAAATGAAGAACAGATTAAATAGTCCCATAGTCAATATTAGATTAGAATGAGGGAAATAGTAGAAGATAGGAGACACATTCACCTAAGCACAAAGAAAGGGAAATAATGATCCGTTGTGTTAGTTTATATTACCAAAAATTGTTTCAGAGAGTTTTCAATAAATTGCGATTCCAGTATTTCACAGTATAAGAATATATGAAAGTGCTTGAGAGCAGACCCTTTAAACCCAAGAATAGGAACTTCAGCTTTGAAAGTTCTCCCCATTTTCACATCATATTTTCTCTATTTCCCAATGTTCAGTGTTCTAGTCCATGGTCTTTATCAATTTATCTTGTAGAATCGTTTCAAGTTAAAATACTGTTTAACCACTTTGAGGAGCAGGTCTTCCAATCTGATTGCTGTCTCATCCCCTGGACCTGTAGAGCAATGGTGCAGCCCTGTCAATGTCATCGTCAGTCAAGAAGTAAAGTGTAGGATCTCCAGCGTTGATTCTGTCATTGATGGCGTAGAAGCTTGGTGCTTCAGGACATGGGATAGCATCTTCAGGGTTGGCGCAGGTTAGAGTCAGCTGATTGAAGAGTGTTTGATTTCCACACAAGAAAGACCACTGTTGCTGCTCTTGGGAACCATCTTCTTTCTGTACTGAGTGGCAGACATGGAAAATCTGGCAGTTGTTGTCAACGTCCGCATAGTATCCATCGTTAAAACAGGAGAAAGAAGTTTGAACGGGTCCAACCAAGATATCTGCTCCGTCAGGGAGATCGTAGGCCTCTCTCTTTGCTCTCTATAGTAAAAGAAAAATCCATTATCAGCAAGATAAAAATCCTTTTATGGCTCTTTTAAAGAGTTGATAATTAAAATTTCTGATATTAATGTCCTAATAGTTAAAAATTTAAATTTTTAAATTTCTTAAGAACTGTTTTAAGGCAGTTGAAACTAAATTGAAATTTTCAGTACCGTTGCCCCCTAAATTACTTTTTAACTGAAAGTAATAATTTAGTTATTCCTAGTGCATTCAAAAGCAAATTCTCTCCCCCAAAGAATTTAATAAAAAGACATAAAGAAATTTTGAACTCTGCAGATGTTTTTAAGAACATTTCACATATATTTACTTCTGATAGTACGATCTAATATTGCAAATAAAGACAAAATTTAAAACTGAAAAAAAATCCGTATTTATCTGGAAAATGTTTCTCATTTAAAAATGATATTTACAAAGTGAATGGTAAAGTTTAAGCTGTATTAAATAGTGGTTTTTCCAAGAATATTTTAGTAATATAGCCTACTTTGGGTGCAGCAATGGCAAGAGCGATAACAGCAGAGCCTGAAAAGAATAACAAACAACATGAATTACTAATTATATTTTCGAATGAATGCATTTGCAATATGTCTTAATAGATTTCTACGAAATAATCTAAATATGTCAAGTTTGTATTTAAACGTTTGAAGTCATATCAATAGACGATTAGCATAAGAATAAAATCAATATTTCAGTTAGAATAAATTATAAATTGAAGAACAGAGATAAGGAGAAAAAGAATCACTTACACAAGATAACGAACTTCATATTATTTCTTTGAAAGGTAGGAACGAAGATACTGGAAGAAAAATAATTGTAGGTTAAAATTGGTGCCCCAAAATTAATATGAGCAGAAAAAAAGAATTATTTTGCTATAGTCCAGATATATTGGAAGCAATAATTTTGGTCTTACACGAAAATGTTTCCAGTAAATTAATTAAATGAGAGAAATTAAACAAAAAGTCTAAAATAATTTCAAAATAATTTTTACGACACGGATACAAGGCAAATTCATGGATAAGAAGTAAGTTTCAGAAAATTCCCTACCCGCCAAATTCAGTATTTCGTAGCAGTTTTAAAAGCAACCTTTAAAATAATTGGTTATTAAACAAAAATAATATTATGTTTTAGACAGTAAAGAATATAAATTTATAAAATCTAAGTTAGTTTAAAAAACTAAAAATTTCCCTAAAGAAAATTTTCAAATTTATTAAAATAAAAATTTCTGTGATGTTTTATTCTAAATCTTTAGAAAATAAGTAGCAATGATATACAGAAATGAGAAACCTTTTAATGGATATGAAATCAATAACAATACATTTAACTATGTAGAGTTTCTAACGATATGTTATATTTATTATACATGTAGAAAACAAAAGATATCAGAGAGCTGAATTTCTGTAAATTTTGAGAAATTCCAAGCGTATTTTTAACTTAATGACTGAATTAGTAAGAAAGAGGAAATTTTATTTATATTTATTTGTAAGGTTCTGAGGATGATGTATTAAGTAATGAGGTACGCTAAATCATTGCAACTTCTCGGTTTATAATTAGCAGATCTGTATTACTAACAATCATTCATAGAGACTATGAAAATTAACTCTTCTTCTAAATAAGCATCTTGATAATAGAGAAATAGGAAGATACTTCAAAGAAACTGGTTAAAAGGGTACGATAAATTAGTTTTAGACGTTTGTTGATAACAGAATTTTCAACTATGTCAGATGAATGCAAGAATATTCTATGGAGCAACGAAATCTAATATTGCACTTAATTATCTGTTTTTCGTAGGTGATATCACAATGGAATTTAATTATATTTTCTAAAATTGAGGTTAAATAAAAATTTCCTTACAAAGGGTAACTTAATCAAGGTATGCAGTGAAGTCATTTCAACACAGGTTTTGAAGTTATACTTTAAATCTTATTAGTCTGATAATTGCCTTCAAGGAAAGCTTTTGCAAGGAAAATAAGATAAAAATAACAACATAGACCTTAAAAAACATCTTTTTCATGTGAATTTGTTAAGTTTAGTCATGTGTATTTGTTAAGTTCATGTGTATTTCTTAAGTTTCATGTGTATTTGTTAAGTATTTGTTAAGTTATGCACTAAATTTTAATAACTTTACAAACATCCATGTTTGCAAGGAAATTCCGGGAGCATGTAGAACATTTTACATTACAACACACATATCCAATAAAATGATTAGGGAACAAAATTAAAAAATTAAATGATCAGGGATCGCAGTTTCCTGAAGTATTAATTTATATTAGTTTTGTTTTCAGGTAAATCATCAATATTGGATATTAGGGAATAATGTTTTGGGCAAATAACAGGAAAAAGTGCACTTGTGTTCCTTTTGCATTGTATATTATTTACATAATTTTACATTAGGTTTACCTGCGGCTCGATGGACAGAAGACTGAATGCAGCGTGCAGCAAATCTTTACGCTTTATATCCGACTCCAGTAGTAGAACACGTAGTGCATACTTTATTTCGATTTTCAAAGCATGTAACAAATATTGAACATGTTTCCTACTGCGTTTTTATGAAGCTTTGCCGCAAAAGGAAAAAAAAATATTTATCAAAAGTTTTCCAACATTGGAATTTGTACCGCTCAAAATCTGACGTTCTAAATATTAATCGAAAGGACGTACATCATACATACAATTGAAAAATATTAGATCTGCGTTTTTATGAAAATAATAAAGATTTTTGTTTCTTTAATAACGTTGAACAATGGGTGGATGGTTGTTTGGATGGAAGCGATATGATCATCATTTGAAACCCGAAGTCTAATCCGCTCGAGATCTGCAGATCAAAGTCTATTTGGAACGGCTACTATTGTTTATGACTAATGTAAGGTTCGAACCCATAGATTCGGTTCCAAAGACCAACACATAAGCTAATGGGTGGTAATCACAACTTCATGACTACACTTGTAATGTGATTACTTTTATAATGATTAAATTTTTAATAGTTACATTTTTAATGATTACAGTCTTAATAAATACATTTTTATCGAAAGCAAAAATCCAAAACTTACTATTTACTGCTTAAGTGACTTACTACATATTTGACTAATTTTTACACGAATAATAGGATATAGATAGTACTAACACCACCAGTACACATCTGTTATAAAGATTTTCAGACAGTGCGGTTCAAATATCCAAAACCATACTAAAAATAGATTAATTTTTACACGGATAGTAGGGTGTAGATGGTACTATCACGAATTTGTACACATTTGTGATGAAGATTTTAGGACAATGCAGTGCAAAATAAAAATCTTACAATAAGACTAATTTCAACACAGATAATAGGTTGTAGATGGTAATAAAAAGAATAAGTACAAAGGTTTTCAGACAATGCTGTATCCTTTATGAACCTTTGAGGAATCCTGTACTCAATATCAGTCTATAATGTTAAGGGCACTCGATTATCGGGGTATATAAGACAAAAGTAATTTTTCTAACTTAAAGCTGTAATTATCTAAAACATATGTAAATGCTAAGACTAGTGGCTGAGGATGACTTACCTGGCTGGAAGTCGGAAGGTGCGAATGATTTCCGACGGTTGTTAAGTCTTTTTATATCACCCTGGGCTGCCTTAGCACTCCACTTGTTCACAAAGGGGTCAAAGAGGCCGAACAGTAAATTTTTCCTGGTGGAGAACAAAGAAAGAAGTAAAAAGATGCGAGCAAAAATCCTGCTAATCAAAAGCGATCAGATGTGAAAATGTGTATCCGCAAAAATCGGTACGCAACCTTGTCGTGTGGCTTGACCCCTGACTCCTCATCAACGATGCGATAGATAGAAGATGAGTTACGATACTTGCCACAGAAGCTATAAAATACCTTTTTCATATTTTTTATTGTTTTAACAGATGCAGAGAGCGGAAGCTTAGCGAAGGATCAATATCACACAAGAGAAAATAAGAACTAGTAGACGATATCTTTGCTCAATTTTTTTAATCCGTATGAAGTCAAGTTCCAGGTAGAAACTTCCTTTCAACAGAAATCTGAATACCAAATTGAGAACTACATAAAATGAAGAGAAACTTTTAAATTTGTTGAAAGTAAGTTTAATAATTTTATTAATGATGATAATTTTTTTATAATATAAATATAAATTATATAGATATAAATTTTATATAGATATATAGATATAGATTATATAGATATATAATATAAATATAAAATATATATATATATAAATTTTATTATTAATTGAAAGACAAGATCAATAACTAGTATTTTGCATTGACATGCTTTCGATTACTTGGTATAACTACTTAAAAAGCTATTGATGGTCCTAACGAAACTCAATGGAGTCATGCGGTGGAAAGTGGTATATGAAATACATAGTTTTGAGGAATTTTGTTGGAGGTATCTATATTCTGTGACATATTTATTTTTGTTGGCATTTTTGGTTACTTTTGATAAACTAATTAAAAAAATTTACAAACAGTAAGCCATTCATCCAAAACGCTTAAAATCATGAAATATTTTGCATTATAAGAAATAACGTGGTCATTTTACCTGTGAAAACACATGCAGTATACACGACGCAGTTTAGAGGATACTTTATAAAAACACTTAAAAGCGTCTTTATTTCTAAATGATTATTTCTAAAACATTACTGTTAATAAACGAGAATTCCCCTTATATAGAAAAGTTGTCAAATATTTGACAGTGGAAAAGACTTTAAAATTTTGCCGAAAGTAAGTATGTGCATACTATAATAATATTTGATTTAGGAGCAATTTCAGTTGAAATGAGGGAAACTAGTCATTACTATTTACTCAGGAAATACAAAATGGAGCTAGAAATAAAAGGCAGCTTAAATTTCGAGTCATATTTGAGAAAAGGATTATGTAAGTAGAATTTTAAAGTCTTTACAATGTTGTCTGAGATTAAAGTGAATAGCTTCAAGATTTTTGAAATTTATTTCAATTTATATACGAAAATATGAATTTAGACGTTGTATACAGGAAAGAGTTTCTGAAATGTTAAAGGAAACATAAATTACATTTTATTTACACTAAACTTCTTCTTATTAAATCCAGTTTTTTATGAGATATATAACGTTTTATAAGTTTAAAAAATAGACGTTGATGTTTCGCATGTTAAAATTACTATGTAAAAGGCAGTTAATTCGCTTTATTGTATTATATTAATTACTCACTTTTATTTATGCAATACTGTTACTTACACATAAACACACACACACACACATATATATATATATATATTGATATATATATATATATATATATATATATATATATATATATATATATATATATATATATTTATAGTCTGAGTGTGTGTCTAAAGTTTAAAATATACACTGCTGGCCACCCAAATTGCAACACCAAGAAAGACCTGCCAAAATCAGTAGCCAGAGTAGCCGCCATTGTTTGAGATCACCACTGCCACACGCCTCGCCATTGATTCAAAGAGACTTTGGATGAGTTCTTGGGGTACAGCAGACCAAGCAGCTTCCACACGTTGCCAAAGTTTATCTGCTGTGCCAGCTGGGGATGGAATCTGGATCAATCGTAGAGCAACCATGGATAACATAAATTTTTTGTGCGAAAGATCCGGAGAGCGAGGCGGCCAGGGAAGCAATTGAATATGGCGATTGACGAAGAACCGTTGGACAATACGTGCCACGTGTGGTCGCGCATTATCCTGTTGAAATATGGCTGTGTTCAAGCCCTGAAGGTAAGGAAGGACAACTGGCTCCAACACCTCGGAGATGTAGCGCTGGCTGTTTAAAGTACCGGCAATGCGTACTAGAGGTGTGCGAGAGTGATATCCAATACCGCCCCATACCATAATACCCGGTGCAGGACCAGTGTGGCGGTGATTAACGCAGCTGTTCAGCATACTCTCTTCACGGTGTCTCCAGACTCGAATGCGACCATCGTGGTATTGCAGACAGAAGCGTGACTCGTCAGTAAAGACAATTTCATTCCATTCTGCCGTCCACATCCTTCTGTAATCGTACCATTGGCGGCGGAGACGTCTGTGGTTCTGCGTCAAGGGTAGACAAAGCAATGGACGTCTTGCGGGCAGACCACTCTGCTGTAAACGGCGTCGAATGGCACGCGCAGACACTGGATGATGCGTTACAGACTGCATGTGCTGTGCTATGGTTCGTGATGTGACTGAGCGATCCGTCACTGCCATGCGCACAATTTGCCTGTCATCACGTGAAGTGGTGCGCTGAGGTGGATGCGATCGAACACGCCGGTCCGTCGTACCCTCCTGCATCCAACGATCAGATATCCTCATTACAGTTGTTTGGTTTCGTCCAACACGACTACCGATTTCTCTGAAAGATACTCCACAATCTCAGTATGCCACTATCCTTCCTCTGTCGAACTCGGATACTTGATCAAAAGATGATCGCTGTTTTCGACGAGGCATAATTGATCGTTTTTTTTGAAAAAACCACAAGAAAAGCACAATTGCCGAACTTGAAATCCTTGAAATCTCCAAGCCTTAAATAGCGCTTTGAAGTGGCACCACAGGCGCCCGTGATGTGCGTCTGCGCTTAAATTCTAATCATTTGCATATCTCAACTTCGCTAATGCATGTTGTAAATTTCATGTTATTTGCATGTTTCCTTCAGGATGTTGCATTTACAGTGGCCAGCAGTGTAGGTCACTCATTTCAATGTACAATTTTCAAAAATATTGTGATTTCAGAAATATAGTGGCTAAAGGGAAAGCTCTACCTAGTTTAAATGTAAGTGTAAAGATGAACATGTGGGGAAACAAGTTTAGCCAATTACGTGTGTCCTTCCTCAGACCTTTCATCTTTCTGTCTGTTCATTATTTACGTATATAAAAGGAATAATGAAATATTAGTGATAAAATTAATGGAAGGGGATATAGCATTAAATTAATGGAAGGGGATATAGCATGGATAGGGGAGTGTAGCATTTTGAAAAAAATCTTATGTGTGTTTCTTAAAGTAATGTAACTCTTTATGTATTGACATAGGTCAAGCTTGTGATACAATAATCTAATAATTTTAACTCAATTCTTATGGTATATTTCGTTATAAATGAATATGAACTCTTTAAAGTTTAGAAGCTATCCTCATTTCAGACAATTTTTAGACGAGGAAAATTAAAGTGTTACTGTCACTGCTCTTCATGGGAGATAGAGTAATATATATATATATATATATATATATATATATATATATATATATATATATATATATATATATATATATATATATATATATATATATATATATATATATATACTGCTGGCCACCCAAATTGCAACACCAAGAAAGACAAGAGATATCACAACAAAATTTATTTTGTAGATAACATGATGACCAAGTATCAAATAATTAAATTTATAGACTTCTGTGAAGTGTGGTTCCTTTGTGGAACCACAGTTCACGTGTGGAAGTTTTCAAGGAAACTTCAAGTGTGGAAGTTTTAAACAGGAACAGGCCCTGATTTTCCATTAAGCCTGGTAGGCCCGGGCCTAAGGGCTCCGGAATTTTGGGGCCTCCCAAAAGAATCTTTATTTAAACAAAAAGAAAAATTCCCAATTCAATTGTTTTTATTTTACCTTTTTCAATAGCAATTTTTTTATATATCCTTTTAAATTTGATTGATTGGTTCATCATATGTATAGTTATATATATAGTTCATCATATGTATGTTATACTGTATGTAAGGGATTAATAAGTTTTTCTGGTTGCATTGATTGGTATTTTAATGATGAAGTTAATATGCTGTACTGCTTTTTGTTATTTGATAATGTTCTACGATTCTATGCTTCAAATATCCAATTCTTGGTAAAATGGTACTTTCACAATGATTCATGATTATTTTTTTGTTGTCTTATTTTGGAAACTTTACGCCCTCATCAGTGTTAGGGGGACCCCTCCCGAGTTGTGCCTATAGTCAAGAATTTTCTAAATTGGCCCCTGAACACGAGCAGTGTTTCATTGTCTTATTCTGTGCATTATCTAGTGTATACTCATCTTTTAATTAAAAATTATTATATAAAATCATTATATTATTATAATATGCAATATAAAAATAATTTCATATTAATAATAAGACTTCTCCATGTTCCTGTAAAACATAATTTATTCGATTTCTAAGGATGATGTAATAGCTCATAAAGATTTCATTACTGAATCCCTTCGTTCCCCTATAGACAGAGAAAGATCCTTACAGACTTAAGACATTCCTAGTCTAGGGTGACTGAGCTGATAAGAATCATTGGACACGCCCTAGTCCATGACGTAACATAACGTCATAGGGATTAACCGTTGCTTCAACTCTTCTGTATTTTCCCGATATAAAAATGTGAACACAGCTGAAAGCCGGGCCTTTTCTTCTTGTTGTTTTGGTGAAGTTTTATATGCGCGTAACGACACTGGCAAATCGGAAGTCAATATCACTCTTTGGGGCTCTATTCGTACTGATCCCACATCATATTTATTTTTCGCAAATATGTCTTTATATTCTTCTAAAAGTTCTTTTATTTCTGAACTTCCTACATTTTCACTCACTTTTGTTTTTTCCTCTACTGCACTCTGGTAATGTGTGCATCCATTACCAGAATCCCTATCAGAAGCATTCGAAAATGTTGAAACATTTTTATTTTTATTCTTCTCTTTACTTTCTTTTTCTCTTTAACGTTACTAACATTTAGCTCAACATGATTTTCGGGCATGATATGCAAAGACAAATCGCTGCATTCATAACTAGAGAAAGTGATCAGTTTTCTCCCATCCTGCACAACAATTTGGTTCGCACAATTAATTACCAAACAAAAATCAACACAACTCTTTAAACCCAAGAGGACATACGGTAAATCGGTGTCAACTATGAAAAACTCTGCCGATTTAACAATATTGATAATTTTAAGGTAGATATTGCATGTTTTGCTAAGCTGTATTAGCTGTTTTGTTTGTTTCATGTTTATCACTTTATTTTGTCTAATGGGAACATTTAGTTTATCAACAATTTTAGTTGGAAATATATTCACCGTAGATCGAGTATCAATATTTAACCATAAACTACTATTTGAACTCTAGCTATCTTCATTTTTTGTTTTTCTTTTATTATGTACGTACGTTTTGATTTTTATGTATCCAGATACTATTTATTGTCATTTTTCGGGTTGTGGCTTAGGCGCTGTTATTTCAGACGTAGATGGTCTATTGATGCAAGAGAATCCCCAATGATAAGAATTCGTGATCCCTATTTTGACGCAAAACTTACAGGGGTTGGGGGGGAAATCTTGCACTGCATGCGCCGTTTGAGCCTTTGTTGGTTTTGTGTTATTATAAATTCGTGGTGTAATTTTCTTGTCCTTACTACATTGGAAAAATTTGTGTCCCAGTTATTGACAATTATAACAATGGATTTCCAATTTAGGTTTTTCTGTCTTTCCATTCGTATAGGGTACCCGATGAAATGGCACTTTTACTTTGTCCATGTCTTTGCGAATTTGTCAGTAAATTTTCAATTTGGTTTTAAAGTCAATAAAATTCTCACATTCATATAAAATGGCTTTATTTTGTGTAGTGTCATTAATCCCGTTAATGACGTATTTTAAGTTTTAGTTGGATGTCATGTATTTCCGCAGCATTATATGTTACTTTAAACTCTTCAAATAATAATTTCTTTAGTTTGTCAAAAGAACTGACTGAAGCTTCACTATGAATGAACAGAAGTGCATTTCCCCTAAGACAAAGTTTTGCGAACAAAAATTTATGAAAGTCAGATAAGCAGAATAATGCCGCATGATTTTCAAACGTTTCAAATCATTGAACTATATTTCATGTTTTTACCCTTAAAGAGAGGTATCACTGCCTCTATGTCAGAGAAGTTTACCATTATTTTTGTTTCTCCCATGTTTGACGATTTCGAATTTATATCGACATTTTCGATTTTGTAATAACTGTCTTCCTCGTCATTACTGCTTTTGATTTCATGCTCTCTACTTGTATTCCTTTTCACTTTGACTCTAACTGTTTCGATTTGAGTACCATTTTCGTTATTACTTATAAGGCTTTTGTTTTGAGTACAATTTGTATTATTATCTGTAAGTTGTACCCTACCCGTTTCGGTTCGAGTGCTATTTTCATTATTTAATTTATTTGTGGATCCGGACTGATCTACAGCTTGTTCTGTTTCGAGATTGATTTCGTCTTCCGAAATTTCTTCTGTAATGGTCGAATTTTTAGGAAATTCGAAATTAGATAAGCACGAAATAACATGTTTAATAATTTCCTGTTTTTCACCTTCTCCCGAAATATTTAAAATATCGCAAATTTTAATCAATTCAGCTCACTTAAACCGTTCTGAAATTTCATTTGCTTTAGCTACAAATTCGTCATCTTCCATTTCATATGTAAAGCCACTAAAATTTAAAACTCTATTAAGATTTAATCTCGTATTTTCATTTTTAAATATTAATTTATCCAAAAATTTGACAGTTGAAGCTTTTTGCTTCTTTAAAACTTTACAAATTACATCAATATCCTTAAGTAACATGATTACGATATTAATACACAAATTCCAAAATTTTTACACAAAAGCAGATATAAACTATTTGTTGAAATTATTCATTATTCAAGGCAAAAATTTCCTATACACACTTATTTAGGACATAATAAAGAAAGAAAAATTACTCACGCAATCATTCACAACTTCATTGAACGATAAAATAAAAAAAGTTACTCATTTTATGCAGTTTTTGTTCAGGTTTCACTGGAATCGTCATACTTCACAAAGCGACCCCCCCTCCCCCCCCAAAAAAACGGCATATATTGCTCAATTTATTCTATTTTAATCCTGTAAGCATCATACTCGGTACTGTTCTTTGCTGATACGACAGGTGGCATACAAACAGGAACTTCCCACTCTTTTCTGGATCCAGTTCGATCAGAGGGTTGGTCCTTTTCAAAACGCGTGTATTCACACACAACCGCACTACAAATGTCGCAGTGGCACGTAGAAATACTCCATCTAAACTGAAAGATCCTAAAGCACTGTTTGTCATCCTCCATCTGTATTCAATCGGAGATCATGATGGCATACAGAGTGCACGGAAAGACATCCTCTGTGAAACAGAATAGTGGGCGAAAGGGAAAGCCAATGGAAAGACACTGACGGCTGTTGAAGCGGATTATGACATCAAAAAAGAATATAACTGCAGCCGAAGTGACCGTACAACTCCGTCTGAATCTGCAGGCTCCAGTATCAGTCATTACACGTAAGAGAAAACTTCACAAGCAAAACATTTACGGCAGATTACCAATTCCCAAGCCACTTTTAACAGATGTGAATTCAAAACATCCCCTGCAATGGTGCCACATGCACAAATCCTGGTCGAGTGATACGTCAAAATATGACATTTGATTAGATAAATCCTTGTTCACTTTGTTCCCTGAAACAAGACGTGCTAACACCCACATAAGCGTATGATCATGATTGTCTCAAGTCAGCTGTCAAACATGGAGGGAAATTTTTCAGGGTTTCGGCGGTCATCTCATGGTTTTCAAAAGGGGTCTATTGTAACCGTGAAAGGCAGAATGACTAGGTAGGACTATGTGTAACTTTTAGCCGACCAGATCCCTCCTATGGTGCAAAAATTTTTCCTGCAGGAAATAGCGTTCTCCATGATGATAATGCTCCGATCTATACAGCTAGACGTGTCAGGTCCTGGTTTGAGGAACAAAAAGACCAAGTCAAACATCTTATCTGGCCCGCACTGTCCTTAAACCTCAATATCATCGAACATCTGTGGTCTGCTTTAGAGAATAGAGTCAGGAATCAATATACACCAACAGCATCTGCACAGGAACATTGACGATTTATCCATAAGGAATGATATAATATTCCCTTAACCCCTATTCATGACTTGCATAATTCAATTCCTTAGTATATTCAGGTGGTATTAAATGCTATACATGGTGCTATGCCATATGAATAAAAAATTTCATGTTATTCCTAAGTGTTTCCATTATTTTGATAACCACCTGTATGTAGCGTATGGAGGAATTCAATTTCACAGGTTTATGGATCATTAATATCTCCATATCTTTTGAATGATCTTGTTTTATATTTCCTGGCCTGTTATCTACAAGAAATATTTTGGTATATAATTTCAGTAATTCCTTGAAAACTCAGGCAGATATGATTTTCAAATAAGGAAGAAAATAAAAGTGTGTAAAATGTAGTTATTAATTTGATTCTAGTACAGTTTCAATAATCATATTCCTAAATTTTGTTGTTAATTACGTTTGCATTAAATATAGTTTTGTAGTCAATGTAATTTATGTGGAAACATGTCATAAACAATAAAAATGCCTATGATGCAATTATTTTTTAAAGGATGCAATAGAATATTAAACAATTTAATGCTATAGTTGAAAAGTATTTAAACCTTTGATGCAATTTTTTTACTACACTTATCAACTGGTATATATAAGCATTTATCAACTGGTAAGCTAAATATTTATCAACTGGCAGCTATAAACTGTTTTCGCTAATAAATAAAATATCGATTTTTGTAAATTCACTATTTTCTTGCATAAAAATGTATTAATGAGCATTAAAGTTTAACTATCGTTTCCAATTCATAGTTTTTACTAATTGCTTCCATCCTGAATGCGCATATGATAACTTCTTTTTTGTTAACTATACCATGGCTTTAATTTAGGGATTTACATGATCAGCACAATATTTGAAATCGTTTCACAATTACATGTCTCTCTTTTACATGCGACAAATCCTTAGGAGAAGCAATAGACAGCGTATTCGATACATTTTGGGCATTCTATAGATAAATAAAGATCAAGACAGATTAATATGCAACAAAAAATTTTATTAACAAACGAAACAAGAAGCTCTGACGAGATAATTCAGATTTATCACAGGTACTCTATACAGGTTTATCTTACAACTTCGGCGAGGTTCTAAAACGTACCCGAAAAAAATGCCATTAAAATAAGCACCCAACATGTACAGCAATAAAACAAAATGCGTAATTATCGGTATAAGTAATATTGTCATTTGGAAATGGGGAATATATGACATGGCGTTTTGAGGATTTTACTAAGCATAATGGAGAAAATGAAATAATTCTTAGAATTATCTGTGAAGAGACATGAATAGATAGGCTTAGCTCGTATGTCTGAGAAGGATAAATATGGAATCATTTATCAGTCTCTTTGAAAGAGAAATGAAGAACACATTAAACAGTCCCATAGTCAATATTAGATTAGAATGAGGGAAATAGTAGAAGATAGGAGACACATTCGACTAAGCACAAAGAAAGGGAAATAATGATCCATTGTGTTAGTTTATATTACCAAAAATTCTTTCTGAGAGTTTTCAATAAATTGCGATTTTAGTATTTCACAGTATAAGAATATATGAAAGTGCTTGAGAGCAGACCCTTTAAACCCAAGAATAGGAACTTCAGCTTTGAAAGTTCTCCCTATTTTCACATCATATTTTCCCTATTTGCCAGTGTCCAGTGTTCTAGTCCATGGTCTTCATCGATTTATCCTGTAAAATCGTTTCAAGTCAAAATACTGTTTAACCTCTTTGAGGGGAAGGTCTTCCAACCTGATTGCTGTCTCCTCCCCTGGATCTGTAGAGCAATGGTGCAGCCCTGTCAATGTCATCGTCAGTCAAGAAGTAAAGTTTAGGATCTCCAGCGTTGATTCTGTCATTGATGGCGTAGAAGCTTGGTGCTTCAGGACATGGGATAGCATCTTCAGGGTTGGCGCAGGTTAGAGTCAGCTGATTGAAGAGTGTTTGATTTCCACACAAGAAAGACCACTGTTGCTGCTCTTGGGAACCATCTTCTTTCTGTACTGAGTGGCAGACATGGAAAATCTGGCAGTTGTTGTCAACGTCCGCATAGTATCCATCGTTAAAACAGGAGAAAGAAGTTCGAACGGGTCCAGCCAAGATATCTGCTCCGTCAGGGAGATCGTAGGCCTCTCTCTTTGCTCTCTATAGTAAAAGAAAAATCCATTATCAGCAAGACAAAAATTATTTTATGTCTCTTCTAAACAGCTGATAATTTAAATTTCTGATATTACTGTCCTAATAGTCAAAAATTTAAATTAAAATTGTTTTAAGAACTGTTATAAGGCAGTTGAAACTGTACTGTACTGTACTGAAATGTTCTGTATGAAAACACTACAGTTTCCCGATAAATTACTTTTTTGCTGAAAGTAATCGTTCAGTTATTTCTAGTGCATTTAGAAGTAAATTCTTTCCCCCAAAGAATTTAATACATGGACACAAAGAGGTTTTAAAATCTGAAGGTGTTTTTAAGAACATTCCTCTTATATTTGCATCTGATAGTATGATCTAATATTGGAAAAAAAAGACAGAATTAAAGACTGAAAAAAAATTCAGTATTTATCTAAAAAATGTTTCATATTTTAAAATGAAATTTACACAATAAATGGTTAATTTTAAGCAGTATTAAATAACGCTTTTTTCTCAGAAATAACGCATTATTTAGTACTGCTATTGAATAATGCGATATTTCTGAGAATATTTTAGTTAAATAGCTTACTTTAGGTGCAGCAATGGCAAGAGCGATAACAGCAGAGCCTGTAAAGAGTAACAAACAACATGAATTACTAAATATATTTACGAACGAATGAATTTGCAAGAAAATATGTTTAAATAGATTTTTAGGAAATAATCGAAAAATGTCGAGTTTGTATATAAACGTTTGATCACATAGCAATAGACAATCGGAATACGAATAAAATCAATATTTAAGTTGTTTAAATTATAACTTAAAGAACAGTGATATGGAGAAAGAAGAATCACTTACATAAGATAACGAACTTCATACTGATTCTTTGAAAGGTAGGAACTAAGATACTGGAAGAAAAATAACTGTGGGTTAGAAGTGGTGCACCAAAATTAATCGGAGCAGAAAATGGAATTATTTTTCTGTAGTCCGTATATATTAGAAGCCATGCTTTTGGTTTTATATGAAAATGATTCCAGTTAATAGATTAAATATGAGAAATTAAACAAAAGTCTAAAATATTTTTAAAATAATTCAAACAACACGGATTCAATGCAAATTTATGGATAAAAGTAAGTTCAGAAAAATTTCATACCCGTCTAATTGAGTAGCAGTTTTAAAAACCACCTTTAATGAAATTGAGATTAAACAAAAATAATATTATGTTTTAGACATTAAAGAATATAATTTTATAAAATCTAAGTTAATTAAAAAAATCTAAAAATTTCACTAAAGCGATATTTCAAATTTATTAAAATAAAAATTTCTTTAATGTTTGATTCTAAATCTCTAGAAAATAAGTAGCATGTAGAAATAAGAAATTTTATGGATATGAAATCATTAAAAATACATTTAACTATATATTTTTTCTAACGGTATGTTATATTTATTATACACGTAGAAAACAAAATATATTAGAGAGCAGAATTTCCGTAAATTTTGAGTAATTCCAAGTGTAATTTTAACTTAATGATTGTATTAGTAAGGAAAAGGAGATTTTATTTATATTAATCTTTCAAGTTTTAACGGATGATGTATTAAATTATAAGGAATGCTATATCATTGCAACATGTCTGTGTAGAATTAGCAGATCTGAATTAATAAGAAAAATTCATTGAGACTATGCAAATTATCTCTTCTTCTAAATGAACATCGTGATAATAGAGAAAGAGGACGGTACTTCAAAAAACTGATTAAAAGGGTACGATAAATTAATTTTAGACGTCTGTTGATAATAGAATTCTCTACTATGTCAAGTTAATACAAGAATAGTCTATGGAGCAACGAAATCTAATATTGCACTTATTTATCTATTTTTCTGGGGAGATATCACAATGAAATTTAATTATATTTTCTAAAATTAAGTTTAAACAAAAATTCCATTACAAAGGGTAACTTAATCAAGGTATGTAGTGAAGTCCTTTCAACACAGGTTTTGAAGTTATCCTTTAAGTCTTAATAGTCTGATAATTGCCTTCAAAGAAAGCTTTTGCAAGAAAAATAAGAACAAAAAATAACAACATAGACCTTAAAAGACATCTTTTACAGTCTGGTTTTGTTAGGTTTTAAATGCACTAAAATTTATTTTACAACATCCCTTTAAAACATCCAAGTCTGCAAGGACTCTCCGGGAGCACGTAAAACCTTTTACATTACAACACACATATCCAATAAAATGATTAGGGAACATATTAGAAAATAAAATTATTAGGGATTGCAGTATCCTGAAAAAATAATTTATATTAATTTTTTATCAGGTAAATCATCAATATTGAATAATAGGGAAAAAATGTTTTCGGCTAAAATCGGGAAGAAATACACTTGTGTGCCTTTTGCATTGTATATTATTTACATAATTTTACATTAGGTTTACCTGCGGCTCGTTGGAGAGAAGAATGAATGTAGAGAGCAACAAATGTTTACGCTTTATATCCGACTCCAGTAGTAGTACACGGAGAGCATCCTTTTTTTTCGATTTTCAAAGCATGTAACAAAAACTGAACATGTTTTCTATGGCGTTTATGTGAAGCTTTATCGCAAAAGAGAAAAAAGATATCAAAATTTTCCAACATTGGAATTTGTACCACTCACAATCTGGAGTTCTAAATATTAATCGAAAGGACGTACATCCCACATACTATTGAAAAATATTAGATCTGAGTTTTTATGCAAAAAAAAATAACCATTTTTTGTTCTTTAATAACATTGAACAATGGATGGATGGTTGTTTGGTTGGAAGTGATATGATCATCTTTTGAAACTTGAGGTCTTATCCGCCCGAGATCTACAGATCAAAGTCAGTTGGGAATGGCTAGTATTGTTCATGATTAGTGTAAGGTTCGAGCTCGTCGATTCGGGTTCCAAAGACTAACACATTGGCAATTCGGTCACAATCCAAAACTTCAGTTTTAGTGATTACATTTTTAACCAAAGCAAAAATCAAAATCCTTCTACAAGCGATTATTTTGTACACGGATAATAGGATATAGATGGTACTAACACATTAGTACACATCTGTTATAAAGGTTTTCAGACAGTGCGATTTAGGTATCCAAAAACATACTAAAAGTAGATTAATTTTTACACGGATAATAGGATGTACATGGTATTATCACGAATTAGCACACATCTGTGATGAAGCTTTTAGGAGAATGCAATATAAAAATCAAAATCTTACTATAAGAAGACTAATTTTAACACGGATAATAGGTCGTAGATGGTACTAAAACGAATAAGTACATATCTGTTAATATGGTTTTCAGACAGTGGAGTACCCTTTATGAGCGTTTGAGTATTCCTGTACTCAGTATCAGTCTATACTGTTAAGGACACTGGATTATCGGGGTATATAAGACAACAGTAATTTTTCTAACTTAAAGCTGTAATTATCTAAAACATATGTAATTGCTAAGACTAGTAGCTGAGGATGACTTACCTGGCTGGAAGTCGGAAGGTGCGAATGATTTTCGATGGTTGTTCAGTCTTTTTATATCACCCTGGGCTGCCTTAGCACTCCACGTGTTCACAAAGGGGTCAAAGAGGCCGAACAGTAAATTTTTCCTGGTGGAGAACAAAGACAGATGTAAAAAAAAAGATGCCAGCAAAAAACCTGCTAATCATAAAGCGATTAGATGTGCAAATGAGTGTCCGCAAAAATCGGATCGCAACCTTGTCGTGTGGCTTGACCCCTGACTCCTCATCAACGATGTGATGGATAGAAGATGAGTTACGACACTTGCCACGGATGCTATAAAATAACAATTTTATATTTTTTATTGTTTTAACAGATGCAGAGACAGCGGATGCTTAATGAAGGATCCATATCACACAAGAGAAAAGAAAAACTAGGAGACGCCATCTTTGGTCAATTTTTTTTAATCCGTCTGAAGTCAAGTTCCAGGTACAGACTTCCTTTCAACAGCACTTTGAATACCAAATTCAGAACTACATAAAATGAGGAGAAACTTTTAATTTTGTATAAAGTAATTTTAATAATTTTATTAATGATGATAATCTTTTAAAATTTACATCATTTTAGTTTTCAATGAATTAACCGTAATATATGGATATTTTTACTATCTTTATTAAAAATGCACTTAATTTTAAATACGTTCCCAAAATTGATGAGATAGCTGTTATATTTCTTCATACATTAATCTACTATTTATAAACTTTATTATTAATTGAAAGACAAGATCAATAACGAATATTTTGTATTGATATGTTTTCGATTACTAGGTTCAACTACTTAAATTGAAAAAGCTATTGATGGTCCCTAACAAATCTCAATGGAGTTATGCAGTGGAAAGGGGTACATGAAATACATAGTTTGGAGGAATTATGTTTGAGGTATTTATATTCTGTGACATATTTATTTTCATTGGCATTCTTTAGTTATTTTTGATAAAGTATTTAAAAAATTTTACAATATGTAAACCATTCATCTAAAGAGCTTAAAATCATGAAAAATTTTACATTCTAACAAATTATTTTTAGCGGATATAATTTACTTACTCGTAAGTTTACCTGTTAAAACACATGCAGTATACACGACGCAGTTGAAAGGATACTTCATAAAAACACTTAAAAACATCCTTATTTCTAAATGATTATTTCTAAAACATGACTGTCAAGAAACGAGAATTCCACATATATAGAGAAGTATTCAAATATTGTAAGTCAAATACTTGACAGCGGAAAAAGACTTTAAAATTTTGCCGAAAGTAAGTATGTGCATGCTATACTAATGTTTGATTTAAGCAGCTATTTTAGTTGAAACGAGGGAAACTAGGCATTACTATTTACTTAGGAAATACAAAATGTAGGTAGAAATAAAAGGCAGCTGAAATTTTGAATCATATTTGAGAAAAGGATTATGTAAGGAGAAGTTTAAAGTCTTTACAATGTCGTCTGAGATTAAAGTGAATAGCTTGAAGATTTTTGAAATTTATTTCAATTTATCTAAGAAAATATGAATTTAGACGTTATAAAAAGGAAAGAGTTTCACAAATGTTAAAGGAAACAAAAATTACATTTTATTTACGCTCAAATTATTCTGATTAAATCGAGTTTGTTTATTAAATATATAACATTTTATAAGTTTCGAAAACGGACGTTAATATATCTCATGTTAAAATTACTATATAAAAGGCAGTAAATTCGTTTTATTGTATTATATTAATTACTTACTTTTATTTATGCATTACTGTTACATTTACATATATATATACATATATATATATATATATATATATATATCGGAGTGTGAGCCTGAAGTTTAAAATATAGTTTACTCATTTCAAAATACAATTTTAAAAAATATTGGGGTTTCAAAAATATAGTTGCTAAAGGGAAAGCTCTACCTAGTTTAAGAGCAAAATTGAAGTTGAACTGTTTGGCAAACCACTTTAGCCAATTACGGATATCCTTTCTCCATTCGCGGACGGCTCATCTTTCTGTCTGTACATTATTTATGTATGTAAAAGGAATAATGAAAGGTTAGTGATAAAATTAATGGATTAGGACATTTGAGAGTGTATCATTTTGAAAAAATATTATGTGTCTTTAATAAAGTTAAGTAACTCTTTTTTTACTGATATAGGTCAAGCTTGTTATACAATAATCTAATAATTTTAGGTCAATTCTTAAGGTATATTTCCCGTAAGTAGAACGTTACAAAGGAATATGAACTCTTGAAAGTTTAGCAGCTTTTCTCATTTTAGATAATTTTCAGACGAGGAAATTTAAAGTGTTATACTGTCACTGCTCTTAATGGAAGATAGTATAATATATGTATATATCTATCTATCTATCTATCTATCAAGCTATATATATATATATATATATATATATATATATATATATATATATATATATACACTCATATCCATAAATTAAGGATAATTCAGAATCACACGGAAATCGAACTCTTAAGTAAAAATTTCACCTGTAGAATTATCATACACATCTTCAAGAATAATATGCAAATTACAGGAAGCCACCAGATGACGCCGATAGTACGTCACAATGACGAAAGTGTAAGAGAGAGGTATATAAGCAATGGCGGCAAAGAAGTAAAATTGTTCACAAGCGTTCTGTAAGCCGCTCAGTGCCATAACCGAATAGTTATGACACAGAGGACGCATGTGGATGATTTTTTACGTGGTAGAATTATCGGTTGCCTGGAATGTGGGCGTACTCAGATGGAAGTATCCGAGGAACTTAGAATTGCCCAAAGAGTCTTCTCTAGGATTTGGCAGCGATTCCAAGATGATGGAAATGTCCGTAGACGTTACAGTACAGGTCGCCCCAGAGTCACAACGCCGAATGAAGACCGGTATTTGGCAGTAACTGCCAAAAGAAGCAGACGGAGCACAGCATCCGACCTGTGTCGTCAGCTATCTGAAGTCACGGGTACCACAGTTTCAAGGTGTACAGACGTTTGGGAAATATTGGTCTATATGCTCGCAGGCCTGTCAGATGTGTTCCGCTAACGGTAACTCACTGTCGGCAGCGATTAGCCTGGAGTAGAGAACATGCAATATGGACATCGTTACAGTGGGCTTGTGTGATGTCTTCCGACGAGTCGAGGTTTAGCTTGCAGTCTGATTCCCGTCGGACTTTCATATGGAGAAAGCCAGGTACCCGTTACCACCAAGACAACATCATTAAACGACCGCGTTACGATGGTGCAGGATTGCTCGTTTGGGGTGGAATTATACTGGGCTTCAGAACAGATCTGCATGTTCAAATCGGAACCATGAACTGCCACATTTATCGGAACATCATTCTGGAACAACATATACGTTTGTTTAGGGGTGCCATGGGTGCAGAATTTGTGTTCATGGATCATAACGCCCGTACTCACAGGGCAAATATTGTAAACGTATGCCTTCAATCTGAGGATATCACCCGTATGGAATGGCCAGCATTCTCACCTGACTTGAATCCGATAGAGCATGTTTGGGACATACTTGGCCGACGAGTTGCAGCCCGTCAACCACCTCCTACATGTGTACCGGAACTTGGGAGAGCATTGCTTGCTTAGTGGAGTAATCTTCCCCAAGATCAGTTTGATAATTTGATACTCAGTATGCCTAGGTAGTGTACGGACTGTATCTCACCCCATGGGAGACATATAATGTATTAATCATCATACCAACCATGTAATATTAAGTTTTTTTAAAGGAGATTATTGTTTACAATTGCTCCAGGGAGCAAAAATCGTAGTTTTTATGAATGGTATCATACATACATCATCTTTTTTGTTCTTTATCTTTTGTTTAATAAATGGGCTTTATGAATAAGTCATGTTTGCTTTGTTTCTGAACCTTTATTTGCCAAAGCTGGAATTATCCTTAATTTATGGACATGAGTGTATATATATATATATATATATGACAGGCGAGTGGTTTGCCTGTTCTAACATCTTTAAATTGCAGTTATGATTCATTCGTTGGTGGCGAGGGGGAATACGAATTGAACAAAAATTCAGTCCACGCGTTAAATTACTTTATTGAATTTTTAAGGTATACACAAGATTCGATTCACAAGAATCGAACTTTTGAGTGAATGAATTAAAGACGCTGTTTGAGATATGCTAATTTCGGCATACGTGCTTGGTATAAATACCATGCAGCTTGATTAAAGCGAGGAGGGTTGAAGAAGGTGTTGTTAAATTTGATAGATAAGCGAGTTGAGGGAGCTACGATGTAAGCAGCTCCAGGTGTTAGCCGGCGATAGTGCTTAGGGGGCCCAAAATTTACGTGGCAGTACTGCTGGTTTGATTCTCTGCTGGTTTGTGAGTATTTGCAATGTGTATTTTTATTCAATGATAATATATATTCCGTACAAGTAGTACTTATGCTTATTGCTGTAAAAGCATATTCTATATGGGCAACGAATTCAATAAACATTGTTTCATTTTAAAACTGTGTTTGTATCAAATTCATTTAGAGTGCCACTTCTAATTAAATACACCCAAGTCTGGGTAAAAGTGAGATATTCTCTATAAATTCTTCTTAAGAATACCACTCTCAAATTCTTTGTCCCTAGTTAGCCATTTTAACACTCGGCGACGCAGCGAGTTCCCAAATCAATCTGCGTAGTTCTAATTAAAAAATCGCGTGTCTTCTCTAATGGCACATGAGCAGAGTCCAATTTAGAATTTTCCAGAAGCATCTTCCCGCCAAACCTGTACAGTATCTAAAAAAATCTCTCTGCATGGAGCTTCATTCCACCGCGAATCGAAGGTCAATTACTGAAACGGGGAATAACCTACTTTTTCTTCCCGCACGCGTCCTGGAATATGAAATCTAGTGGCTTTTTCGAGCCACGACAATGATTAATCCCTAAGCCCCCTTTAAATTTAATTTAATTATTCTTTCCCCAATTAATTTTTGACATATATATATATATATATATATATATATATATATATATATATACGGAGTGCATCGTAGATCTACCTCCCCGTGTTGCACTCCGGGCAACATTTTATACGGCAAAATGATCTACACTTCTGTCGTGAGTAATTCCAAATGCGGATCTTTGACGATTATGCATTGGAATACAGGAGGCATGTCCCAAACAAAGAGACAGGAAATTTACCACACTTTAAAAATGCATGATGTTGATGTGTTTACAATAAAGGAAGCCAACCTTATTAATGAAGGCTCCAAGTACTATCCTTTCACAGACTATGAAACATAAATTGTACCCAATTCTAGGCAAATTGCAAGAGCCCTTCTGATTGGTGTTAGATCTAACCTCACGCGGAATTTAAAACTATTAGAGAAATGGGTACCGGCCAAGACAAAAATGAGATAGCTCTCCTTGATGTCTTTAAGTTTGACAAAATCTTTAAGATCTCTTCTATTTATTCGCCGCCCGGGAATTATCCAGATTTTTCCTTCCTCAATGTGTCTAGAAGATCAATTTTCCTTGGTGATTTTAATACACATTCCACTATTTGGGGATATAGTGACAGGAACCGAGCCGGTAAGGCAGTTGAAGATTTATTCAATTCTACTTCTTTTAACTTGATTTATGACAAAAATGACCATCATATGTACCTGCACTATAATGGTACAGGTACTACGCCAGACCTACGTTTGGTATCCGCTGATATTGGCCATATGTGTAGTCGAAGAGTGCTTGATGATCCTGGCTCAGTTCATCGACAGATTATGGCCATATTTGATTTCTATGTTTTGCGGAACTGTAGACAAAAATCAAAGATCTCCTGGAACTTCCGAAGGGCAAACTGGATGCTTTTTGAATCTCTTTTGGATAAAGATCTGGAGCCTAATGTCATTGATTTTAATCAACATATTGAGCATCTATGTAGATTTATACGAGAAAAATTTGCTTGGTGTGCTGGGAAAACCATCCGTATCGGCAAGATATAGAACTATAGATGTTTCTGGTCAGAGAATTTGAGGGACCTTAAAAAGAAACGTGACAGACTCAGGTGAAAGGCTGAATTAACCGGTCGCACCTCTGATGTGCAGAATTGGAGAAAACAGGCTGCACTTTTTAAGAAAACTATTCTGCAAGAGAAGCGTACCACCTATAATGACTTTCTCTAAAGCCTTGACTTCCGTAAGGACGGTAAAAAAGCTTATAAATTTCTTTCAAACATCATTAACAGTGGTGTTAAGACGGCAGGTCCAAAACGGACTTTCCGGTTAGAAAATAAGATAATTACCTCTGATGACAGAGTCGCTAATTCATTTGTTCAACACTTATTTAGTCTACAACAGAAAAGCAGATACGCGAGACAGCTTTCAAGTACTGTCACAAAAAATCTTAAATGCAAAATGAAAGAAAAGGGTGCCACCGATTTATATATCGGTGGCAACCTCTGCCCATCGATATCCACATGATATTTTCTGCCCACCAATTTGGATATTTTCAATATCCCTTTATGCCTAAATGAAGTGCTGTCAGCACTGAAGTGCTTGAAACCACGAAAATATCCGGGCAAGGATTGTATCTTTGCAGAATTTCTTTTACATTTGGGCCCTCGTGCCCGTGAAACGATCTGAAAGCTATTCAATTTAATCTGGTACATGGGAAAATTTCACTCTCAATGGTGTAAATCTACTATTATTCCCATATATAAAAAAGATTCAGATCCAGGCCTTGTGAGTAATTATAGACCTATTTCCCTAACAAGCATTTTTTGCAAGGCCATGGAGAGAATCATCATGAGTAGATTGAACTGGTATCTGAAATCCGAAGGGATCCTAGAAGATGAACAGGCTGGCTTTATTAAATTTAGGTCTACCAGCCAGCATATGTTTCATTACTTAGTCAAAATATAAAGGATGCTTTGGATAAGAGGCAAATTTTCACCGATGTCTTCATTGACCTAAAGTCTGCCTACGATCTTATATGGAGAGAGGGCCTACTTGCGAAGTTATCAAACATCAGCATACACTCTAATATGCTTGGATGGTTTAACGGATTTCTGAAAACCCGATTATGTAGAGTCTGGTACAACTATTGCTTTTCATAATACAGAGCACTCAAAACTGGCTTATCGCAGGGTGCAGTCTCTAGTTGCACACTTTTTAATATCTAAATTAATGATCTGATTAGTGAATTGATAAAGATTGACGGTTTACGGTGCCTGCTATATGCTGATGACCTAGTGATCTGGAATACTCCCCCCAAGAACAAAGCTAATGTGATCATTGAAAGTTCATTGTGAAAGACCTTTTTAGTTGTTGAAAAATGGACAGAATTGAATAATATGAAAGTTAACCTCGATAAGACATTTGTAGAGTCTTTTTCACTCATGCATCAACCTTTCCATCCACAAATTTACTACAAAGGTCGTCAGATACCATCGGCTGATAAACTCAAATACTTGGGTGTAATTTTCGATAGAAAACTTACATGGAGTTCTCATGTGGATTTCATCATCCGACGTGCCATGAAAAGACTTAATCTCTTAAAAATATTAGCGGGGTCTAAATGGGGCTGTTCAAGAGCCACTTTGAATTTTACATACAAAACGTATGTTTTACCCATTCTTGTTTACTGTTGCGAGCCGCTGATTGCAGGATTAGAGCAAGTTTTTCACCTTTGTGAGATTTTTCAAAATCAGGCTCTGCGATTGATTACGGGGACAGTGAAGACAACACCCATTGACTGTATCCTGCTCAGCACGGATAACAGGCCCTGCAAGATGATTATTCAAGAAAGAGCCCTTCTCCTTTGGGAGAGGATACATAGGATTCGGGATTAATCATTTTCGTGGTGTGAAAAAGCCACTAGTTTTCATATTCCAAGACGCGTGCGGCTAGAAAAAAAAGGTTATTCCCTGTTTTGAGATTGAACTTTGATTCGCGGTGGAATGAAGTTTCATGCAGAGAGTTTATTTTTAGATACTGTACAGGTTTGGGGTGAAGGATGCTTCTGGAAAATTCTAGTTTGGGCTCTGCGCATGTGCCATGAGAGTAGAAGTGCTGTTTTGACCTCGAATGCCAGCAGAGAGCGGGAGTTTCTCAATCAGTTCGATCACGCGTCACGGGGATCGAGAGGATTTCTAGGGAAAATAATTAGCAGATTGAATTGGGGTAGATTAATATTAGGAAATAAACTCGCGCTATAAGAAGACGCTATAATGGAGATGGGAGTAATAAGTACCGCGTCATATATATATATATATATATATATATATATATATATATATATATATATATATATATATATATATATATATATATATATATATATATATATATACAGTCGAACCTCCATATATCGAAGTAGCAAAATGCGGGAAAAAATTCGATATATAGAAATTTCGATATATAGAATTGATCTTAGTTTTATCATAATTCTCCTAAGACGTTAAAATTAAAGCTGATTTTCGTATACGAAACTCCAATTCTAATTTATATGCGAATCACATTAAATGAAGGTCAATAACTAAAATATGAATTAATATGAAAGATTTATTGAGCACTATATACCTTTAAAATAACCAATCCAGACAGTGGTTACAGTGATCAAAGTTGCATTCTTTAAAAAAAAAACTACGAATATCTTGCTCAACAGCCGGTTTTGCGGAAAGTTCATCAAAGAAATGCTCGCATTTATTCAGTCCACTAAAAACTTCATCAGGGACATTTTCCACGAATTGAAGTCCACGACGTATTGTTTCAAACGCCAAAAATTGGGCGATTCTAAAGTGGAATAGAATCTCTAAATATGTCGAAGACAAAAAATTTCGATATATAGAGATTTTTTCGATATATAGAAACAGTTTTTCTATGTAATGAACATGGAGATTTGCTAAGAGTTCGATATATAGAAAATTTCGATATGGGGAAGTTCGATATATGGAGGTTCGACTGTATATATATATATATATATATATATATATATATATATATATATACATATATATACAATCGAACCTCCATATATCGAACTTCCCTATATCGAAATTCTCTATATATCGAACTCTTATCAAATCTCCATGTTCATTACATAGAAAAATTGTTTCTATATATCGAAAAAATCTCTATATATCGAAATTTTTTTCAAGACAAATTGGGAGATTTTATTCCACTTTAAAATAAAATCTCCCAATTTTTGCCATTTGAAACAATACGTCGTGGACTTCAATTCGCGGAAAATGTCCCTGATGAAGTTTTTAGTGGACTGAATAAATACGAACATTTCTTTGAACATTCCGCAAAACTAACTGTTCAGCACGATATTCGTAGTTTTTTTTAAAGAATGTAACTGTGATCATTGTAACCATTGTCTGCATTGTTTTTTTTAAAGATATGTAGTAATCAATAAATCTTTCACATTAATTCATTTTTTAGTTATTAACTTTCATTTAATGGGATTCGCATATAAATTAGAAATGGAGTATCGTATAAGAAAATTAGCTTTAATTTTTTTTAGGAGAATTATGATAAGACTGAGCTCAATTCTATATATCGAAATTTCTATATATCGAATTTTTTTCACGCAATTTGCTACTTCGATATATGGAGGTTCGACTGTATATATATATATATATACATATATATATATATATATATATATATATATATATATATATATATATATATATATATATATATATATATATATATATATATATATATATATATATATATATATATATATATATATACTAGTTATCAAAAGTTAAGGAAAAATCACAAAAACAGGGATAACACGTTTGAAACTAGGCCAATCTGTTTAAAATTTGAATATGTTGTTAAATAAAAGGTGCTGAACAATACTACATAATGTAAAATAGTGGCGCTGCTGTCGAAATACGTCATTTGCGAGGATCATAAAAGTGCATGTCTCAGAGCAAGGTCGCAATTGTCGCTGCGCTGCTGAGATTAGACATCTGACATATCAAAATTGTAACAATGACCTCCAGACATCATTTGACTGAAGAACTGCGATGGCGAGCTATTGGGAGACAAGAAGCAGGAAAAAGTCCGACAGAAGTGGCCAGATGGCTAAAAGTGAGTCCGTCTATGGTTCATAGACTTTGGCAACAATTTCTAACCACGGATTCGGCATTCAGGAGGTGCAGTCAAGCACGGCCATACGCTACGACGAGTGCCGATGATAGATATTTGTCCTAATGCGCACGAAGGAATAGAACCGCAACTCCGTCTGCAAGCTCCGTCTGCAGATCCTACCTCGCTGCAAGGTCCAGAAGGTTTGTATCAACGTCAACCGTGCGTAGAAGGCTTCACGAAGGTGGTATTTTTGTGAGAAGACGAGCCGTTTGCGTCCCGCTTACGTCACGCCATAGGAGGGAACGTTTGCAGTGGGCACGTCAACATGTCCACTGAACGCGTGATCAATGGAGGGTTGTTCTCTTTACGGATGAGCCCAGGTTTACCCTCCAAAGCGATAGTAATCGTATTTTGATTTGGACAGAACCTGGAACTCATTTTCTTCCATCACACATCCGTGAAAGAGATGCATACGGATCACGCAGTGTCTGTGTTTGGGGTGGTATACCTTTGGGTAAACGCACAGACTTCCACGTTATTCTCCTTGGAAATGTGAATGCTTACACCTATAGAGATGACATCCTTGATGCTTATGTGCCCCTTATGCCGGGGCATAAGGGCGTGCTGCTGTATCTCCTCCTGTACAGGTGATGCTTTCATGCTACTGGACCGCACAGGGCTCGCATCGTGGATGCTTAGCCTGAGCAGGAAACAATTCAGCCCATGGAGTGACCAGCTCGATCAACGGACCTGAATCCTATCGAGTATGGTGCGGATGCTTTAGGATGACGTATAGCTGCTCTCAATCCTCCTCCTAGGACCCTAGCCACACTTTCGACTGCTTTGCAAGAGCAATGGCTTTCACTTCCTACCGAAATCATAGACTGCATAATTGACAGCATCACACATCGCTGTATGTGCCGTATTGCTTCTCGGGGGGATCATACACCATATTAAAGGTACATTTCCTATATCAAACAGACACGTCCGATTTTTCCCTTGTATACATATGCTAGTTTCTATAACACCATAATTGTCTGAAGATTTCTTTTCATGCTATTTTATACCTACCTATGTGTTGTATAATGTGTATAAGTTTCATTAAATTCTACGCGTAACGTTTTGAATAATCGCTATTTTTGAGACTTTTCTTTAATTTTTGAGAACCAGTATATATATATATATATATATATATATAACATTAAAAACCCCATACCATTTTAAAATCTAACATTATTCTAAATTCCCTTGGGCGTACGAGCTAAATTTCGCTTTTGATTCTAAGTTCTAATAATATCGAGAGAAAAAATTAAATGGCTGCCTGTTATTCGAAAACTAAACTTGCGTGGCGTGGGTAGAAAATTAAACGCTTTAGCGCATTTGTCACGCCTTTTCCTAACTTTTAACCAATTAAACCTTACTACGATCACATGACGAGATGAGTTTATATAAGGTTTGTTATCACGTACATGTACGCTTTTCGGATTTTGTAACTGTCTTGAGAAGACGTATTCGCCGACGAAATAAAAACTAGTATAATGCTGTAACTTGCTGCGTCGAGTATTATTATAGCCACGACTACACCATCATTGCCTGTGATGTGCTGGACGCCCATTTTTTCCTTGGGTTGTCCAGTATATTACATATATATATATATATATATATATATATATATATATATATATATATATATATATATATATATATATATTCATATATATATATATATTCATTATGAGCTAACATGGCTGGAAATCAGTGGCGTATACATACTAGATTAGAAAATTCAAGATGCATTCTATGTTGAAGACGATTAGGATAATCATATCCCCTTACGTAATGTACTGTATTATGGAGAGTTTAAAACAAGAGCAGTGTTTTATTATCTTATGCTGTGCATTTTCTAGTGTAAAGTCATCTTTTAATGAGACGCTTAGAAATTTGTGGCTTGTATACACTCATAACAGGGAGCACTTATTAACGATGCAATTATGTAAATTCAAATGGGTGGTTTCAAATAATCACTAGCAGTACTTTAAATCTAGGAAAATGGAAAAGTATATTCTTAACCGATTGTTGTTCATGTTGCTACACTTGTAGAAGAATATGTTGTACGATAAACACTTGATTTTCAAAAATCGCATGGAAACTTATAGAGAATCTATGCTCACTTCTACCCAGACTTGGGTGTATATAATTTGAAGTGGCACTCTATTTGAATTATATACAAACACAATTTATACATGAAACAATGTTTATTGGATTCATTGCACATATAATTGGCTTTTACAGCAATAAGCATGCGTACTACTTGTACGGAATGTAAATACAGCTTTCAAGAACAATATAATTTTATACTCACGAACAGTAAGTCAAACCAGCAGTACTGCCACGTAAACTTCTGGCCCGTAAAGCACTAGCGCAGGATAACACCTTTTCAACCTTAACAACAACTCCCTTCTTTTCATTAATGACGCTGCGTGGTATTTATACTAAGCGCGTATGCCAAAATTAGCATATCTGAAGCAGCTTCTTTAATTCACTCAAAAGTTCGATTCTTGTGAATCGAATCTTGTGTATACCTTACACTGGCCTCCCTCGAAAAAAAAAATTAGGTAAGTGAGGTCTGAACGGCTTCAGTTAACTAATTGAAAACGCGTGCTGGTCTGACTTTTTACATAATGGGTGGCAAAGCCAAAAAACCTTCCACACGTTGTGTGGAGGAAAAACGCCACTACCATTTTACAAAACTAACCCCGAAGGGTCCAGGTGACACCATTACACAGTGGATTTGCAGAGTTGCGGATACTGGGCTGGCCAACTGCGCCCTAAAAAACCTATTTTAATTAAAAGTGACAACACAACTGCACAGCATGACATTTCTTGACTGTATCTGCTCTCCCCCAATTTATAATGTACATGTGTTATGATTTGCGAAGTTAGTATGTTAGTTGTTTGTTATCTGTAGTTAGTATGTATTTTTTTTTTCACTACATGTCCCCTTCAAAAATTTATAAAACAACAGTATACCGTTTTTTTTCAGTGCCTCCTTACTTCCCCTCAAAATGTTTACACAGTATATACACTGGGGAACTTCAAACCAATTTGGTTCGATTTTATTAAAGGGTGGGAGTTAGAATAAGAAAGTTGATACAAGACTTGTTCCTCATGAATGCAGCAACTTCACTGCACCAGTTTGTCCAATCCGCTGAACCTCTCTTGATGGTCGCAGTCCTAGTAAAGGGGTTCGTTGACCGTGTGGGCATCCTTCGTGCAGCAGGTCGTATGTCCTGAGGCGCTGGTCCGGCTTGACGATGGACAGGAGGTCTCTTGGGAGGAGGCCAACCTTGCTGGGCGGCTGATATCTTGCGTTCCCTGTACTTATGCAAAGGAGCTTTAAAATTGTCATTCTTCCTTTTGATAACCTTGTGTACCTTATCAGCGACGCATTCCTCCTTTGATGGAGTTTTTGTAGTGCACATTTTACCTTTCTTCGTACTTTTGCTTGTATCGGTATTAAATTTTATGCAGATTCTATTTTTTCAACAACCTGACTCTGCTTTTCGTATTTGTGCTTATACGACTTCTTTTTTACCTCCTTAATTACTTCAGTATTAGCAATTTTAATGCTGGAACCTGAAGGCGCTTTTTCACGTTTTTTATCCCCCTTAACTTTAGTTTTATCCTCTTTTGACGAAAAAGTTTCTTTGAAACTTGCGACATCAGAATCGTTATCATTTAAATTCTTTAACACTGCTTCAGTTTTAGGAAGATTAAGCTTTTCGTACTCGTGCGTTTTATTGCAAACTTTCTCTATAACTTCCGAAGCATCAGCTAAACTACCTACAGTATAACTCTGTGTCAACTTTTCATCCTGATTCTCAGTCTGGTTTTCATGTACTTTATTTAAAACCATATTATCAACCTGGCCTACACAATCCCCATTCGGCTGGAAACTTGAAATAATATCATCACCTAGCAAGTTCCTACTATCGTTTAAAGAATTTTTATTGTCGTCAACTAATAAGTATTCACTAACTTCCGTAACGCATACTTCGTCATCTACTAAATTTCCTTCATTAACAGATGTGTGAATATCATCTAAAATATCAGGTATAGCATCAATAATATCAGGTATAGCATTAATAATATCAGGTATAGCATTAATAGAAGTGTCCGATGATTTATTTTCTAAACCACTAGCATTAGTATCGGCCTTATTTTCAGAAATTTGTACTGGAATTACCTCATCATTCCAGCTAGACTCACTTTCTTTATAAGCCACAAAAATACCCTGACTTTCACTATTCTCAAAATAATGATTACTGCTCGGACAAAATAATACATTTGACCAAACAGTTTCAACAGGTTGAACCATATCATGTGAATCAACTTGCCAGTGCAAGTAAGGTGCTTGCATATTTTCTTTAAGTGCACTAATTTCATTATAACGCCGTGCGCTTCTATTATTTTGCCTGCGGTACTGCTTACGCTGCTGGTTTGAAACTCGCGAAAAATTTTGGCGCGGTTGTATAAAACTTCTCGTACCTGAATGACGGTGAGGGGTAGCGAAGAAATGTCTATTGTCATATTTAGCTAAAGCTTGAAGGAGGGTAACCTTGCTTGTAATTGTTTGATTATCTAAAAAATCTTGAACACTTGGCTTCAAACGTTGGATAACTATTTTTAAGATTATCGCTTCCGTCATTCCCTCTAAATATTCCTCACACTTGGAAATCTTTTCCATAGCAAAATCTAATGCAGACTGACCTTCACGTTGCCTTAGCGAATAAATTTCCGCTTCAATTTCACTTTGATTAAAGGTCTTTGGAAAAACGCTAAGAAACTGTTGCTTGAATGACGAATAGTCAAAAATCAGATTACTGCTTTGCATACACGTGTACCACTGATATGCACTACCTCTTAAAGCGGCTAGAGCAATTTTAAGTTTATCCCCCTCTGGGGTGCATTGTTGCTGAAAGTAATGCTCAATTTTCTTTAGGAATTGGCTTGAGGGGCCGCCATTGAAGGTGGCTTCGAATGGCGCAATTTGCTGAACCATAATTACCCGAGGAAAATTTCCAGCAGGATTTTGTTCTACAACACTCATTTTTTAAATAGTATATAAGTACTTGCAACAATTTTATCAATATACGTACACAGTACACAGTTTTTAATTTCAATTATGTTCTTCGTTACAAATTTAACGCTAACTACCAGGGTATATATATTTTTCGGGCGCCAGTATAGAGAATCTATGCTCACTTCTACCCAGACTTGGGTGTATATAATTTGAAGTGGCACTCTATTTGAATTATATACAAACACAATTTATACATGAAACAATGTTTATTGGATTCATTGCACATATAATTGGCTTTTACAGCAATAAGCATGCGTACTACTTGTACGGAATGTAAATACAGCTTTCAAGAACAATATAATTTTATACTCACGAACAGTAAGTCAAACCAGCAGTACTGCCACGTAAACTTCTGGCCCGTAAAGCACTAGCGCAGGATAACACCTTTTCAACCTTAACAACAACTCCCTTCTTTTCATTAATGACGCTGCGTGGTATTTATACTAAGCGCGTATGCCAAAATTAGCATATCTGAAGCAGCTTCTTTAATTCACTCAAAAGTTCGATTCTTGTGAATCGAATCTTGTGTATACCTTACAAACTTTCTCTGAATGTAGATAATTTAATTTTCCAAATTATGAATGTTTATTAAGGTCTAAAGATCAGAATGACACGCACTCTTTCAATGAACTTACACATACAGAGTCTTCGAAAAAGGTGTCCGTAATTGCAACTGGAAATAAAGAACCATATAGCAGAACTAACGGTGTTTAGTTTTTAACCAAACGATACAGAAACGAATCAAGTTTTGGACATTACCTATTATATTTCGATATTAGCACCCCTCATCATTCAGCACGCATTTTGGCAATAGTCAATCTCCATGAAGGTACGCAAGATTATAGCAGGAGCAGTAGCTATTACAGCAGTGATTCTGTCTGATAAATAGCGTAGCTCAGGGTCTTCTCAGTGTACACAGTGTTTTTCAGGTAATCCAGTAGAAAAAAGTCTAGAGAGGTCAAAAGAAGGCTTCTTGGTGTCAAAAAATTTGGGCCGTCCCTTCTTATGAAATATCAAACCCAACTAGGAGGACTCGAGACGTCACAGTGTCGCCGCATGTCCCAGCGCAGTCACGGTCACCATGACATAGAAAAATAAAACTCCCTGATTTAACATACCATTTGCTGCTAAGCAAAATCGTGTGTATCTACCGTTGTTCCCGGTGTGCACAACTGAAATAACACCTTTTTAGATGAATCTGCAATACATGTGCATATAGACCTCCTTTCTTTGATTCGTTACCTCAATTCAAGAAAACTGAACAACAGTAGAATTTGATTTCGCATTGGGATTGTGGGAGTAAACAAATAGTGACGGATGTGTTATCAAGCTAACAAGGGTTTATGTTTGAAAATATGACTAGTTTGATTTCTAATTGTAAACTACAGAAATGATAGGTTCTGTCTTTTTGGAACTGCATTACATGCTTATCGTATTCTTTCTGTTGCGATTTTTAGGCTAGTTTGAATTAGGCTAGTCTATGGAGGAATTCAATCTCACAGGTTTGTGCATCATTATATCTCTACATCTTTTGAATGATCTTCTTTTAAATTTACTGGCATGGTATCTTCCAGAAATATTTTTGGAATCTAATTGAAGTTATTTCATGAAAACTCGGGCAGCTATGATTTTCAAAGAGGGAAGAAAATTTAAGTATGTAAAATGTAGACATTGATTTGATTCTGGTTCAGTTTCAATAAACGCATTCTTCAAATTTGTGGTTAATTAGGTTTGCATTATATATAGTTTGTAGTCTCCATGTAATTTGTGTGTAGACACGTCAAAGACAATAAAAATACACATGATGCCAATAAAAATACACAATAATTTTTTAAAGAATGCAATAGAATATTAAACATTTTAATTCTTCAGTTCAAAAATATTTAAACCTTGATGTAACTGAAAATACTGTAAGAATTTATTAACTAGTACATAAAAACTGTGTTTGCTAATAAAGAAATTATCGATTTTTGTAAATTCGATACTTTTTTACCTAACAACCTATTAATGAACATTAAGGTTTAACTATGGTCTCCAGTAGATAGTTTTTACTAATTATTTCGTTCCTGAATATGCATATGATAACTTCTTTTTTTTAGTTTTCCCACAGTTTAAATTAGGATTTTAGATGATGAGCTCAATGTTTGAAATCGTTCTATAACCATTCCTCCATTTTGCATGCGACAAGTCCTTTGGAGATTCAAAAGAAAGCGTATTCGATACATTTTGGTCATTCTATAGGTAAATAAAGATCAAGACAGATTGAAATGCAACAAAAAATTTTAATAACAAACAAAACAAGATGTTCGGACAAGATAATTCAGATTTATCACAGGTACTATATACAGGTTTATCTTACAACTTCGACGACGTTCTAATACGTACACAAAAAATGCCATTAAAATAAGCACCCAATACGTACAGCAATAAAACAAAATGCGTAATTATCGGTATAAGTAGTGTTGTCATTTGGAAATGGGGAATATATGACATGACGTTTTCAGGATTTTACTAATCATAATGGGGAAAATGAAATCATTCTTGCACATATCTGTGAAGAAACATGAATGATAGGCTTAGCTCGTATGTCTGAGAAGGATAAATATCGAAACATTTATCAGTCTCTTTGAAAGAGAAATGAAGAACAGATTAAATAGTCCCATAGTCAATATTAGATTAGAATGAGGGAAATAGTAGAAGATAGGAGACACATTCACCTAAGCACAAAGAAAGGGAAATAATGATCCGTTGTGTTAGTTTATATTACCAAAAATTGTTTCAGAGAGTTTTCAATAAATTGCGATTCCAGTATTTCACAGTATAAGAATATATGAAAGTGCTTGAGAGCAGACCCTTTAAACCCAAGAATAGGAACTTCAGCTTTGAAAGTTCTCCCCATTTTCACATCATATTTTCCCTATTTCCCAATGTTCAGTGTTCTAGTCCATGGTCTTTATCGATTTATCTTGTGGAATCGTTTCAAGTCAAAATACTGTTTAACCACTTTGAGGAGCAGGTCTTCCAATCTGATTGCTATCTCCTCCCCTGGACCTGTAGAGCAATGGTGCAGCCCTGTCAATGTCATCGTCAGTCAAGAAGTAAAGTGTAGGATCCCCAGCGTTGATTCTGTCATTGATGGCGTAGAAGCTTGGTGCTTCAGGACATGGGATAGCATCTTCAGGGTTGGCGCAGGTTAGAGTCAGCTGATTGAAGAGTGTTTGATTTCCACACAAGAAAGACCACTGTTGCTGCTCTTGGGAACCATCTTCTTTCTGTACTGAGTGGCAGACATGGAAAATCTGACAGTTGTTGTCAACGTCCGCATAGTATCCATCGTTAAAACAGGAGAAAGAAGTTCGAACGGTTCCAACCAAGATATCTGCTCCGTCAGGGAGATCGTAGGCCTCTCTCTTTGCTCTCTATAGTTAAAGAAAAATCCATTATCAGCAATACAAAAATCATTTTATGGCTCTTTTAAAGAGCTGATAATTTAAATTTCTGATATTAATGTCCTAATAGTTAAAAATTTAAATTTTTAAATTTCTTTAAAAATTATTTTACGGCAGTTGAAAGTGAAATGAAATTTTCTGTACCGTTGCCCCCTAAATTACTTTTTAACTGAAAGTAATAATTTAGTTATTCTTAGTGCATTCAAAAGCAAATTCTCTCCCCCAAAGAATTTAATAAAAAGACATAAAGAAGTTTTGAACTCTGCAGATGTTTTTAAGAACATTTCACATATATTTACTTCTGATAGTACGATCTAATATTGCAAATACAGACAAAATTTAAAACTGAAAAAAAAAATTCGTATATATCTGGAAAATGTTTCTCATTTAAAAATGATATTTACATAGTGAATGGTAAATTTTAAGCTGTATTAAATAATGGTTTTTCCAAGAATATTTTAGTAATATAGCCTACTTTAGGTGCAGCAATGGCAAGAGCGATAACAGCAGAGCCTGAAAAGAATAACAAAAACAGGAATTACTAAATATATTTACGAATGAATGCATTTGCAATATGTCTTAATAGATTTCTACGAAATAATCTAAATATGTCAAGTTTGTATTTAAACGTTTGAAGTCAATAGACGATTAGCATAAGAATAAAATCAATATTTCAGTTAGACTAAATTATAAATTGAAGAACAGAGATAAGGAGAAAAAGAATCACTTACACAAGATAACGAACTTCATATTGTTTCTTTGAAAGGTAGGAACGAAGATACTGGAAGAAAAATAATTGTAGGTTAAAATTGGTGCCCCAAAATTAACATGAGCAGAAAAAAAGAATTATTTTGCTATAGTCCAGATATATTGGAAGCAATAATTTTGGTCTTACACGAAAATGTTTCCAGTAAATTAATTAAATGAGAGAAATTAAACAAAAAGTCTAAAATATTTTCAGAATAATTTGTACAACACGGATACAAGGCAAATTCATGGATAAGAAGTAAGTTTCAGAAAATTCCCTACCCGCCAAATTCAGTATTTCGTAGCAGTTTTAAAAGCAACCTTTAAAATAATTGGGGATAAAACAAAAATAATATTATGTTTTAGACAGTAAAGAATATAAATTTATAAAATCTAAGTTAGTTTAAAAAACTAAAAATTTCCCTAAAGAAAATTTTCAAATTTATTAAAATAAAAATTTCTGTGATGTTTTATTCTAAATCTTTAGAAAATAAGTAGCAATGATATACAGAAATGAGAAACCTTTTAATGGATATGAAATCAATAAAAATACATTTAACTATGTAGAGTTTCTAACGATATGTTATATTTATTATACATGTAGAAAACAAAAGATATCAGAGAGCTGAATTTCTGTAAATTTTGAGAAATTCCAAGCGTATTTTTAACTTAATGACTGAATTAGTAAGAAAGAGTAAATTTTATTTATATTTATTTGTCAGGTTCTGAGGATGATGTATAAAGTAATGAGGTACGCTAAATCATAGCAACTTCTCGGTTTATAATTAGCAGATCTGTATTACTAACAATCATTCATACAGACTATGAAAATTAACTATTCTTTTAAATATGCATCGTGATAATAGAGAAATAGGAAGATACTTCAAAGAAACTGGTTAAAAGGGTACGATAAATTAATTTTTGACGTTTGTTGATAACAGAATTTTCAACTATGTCAGATGAATGCAAGAATATTCTATGGAGCAACGAAATCTAATATTGCACTTAATTATCTGTTTTTCGTGGATGATATCACAATGAAATTTAATTATATTTTCTAAAATTGAGGTTAAATAAAAATTTCCTTACAAAGGGTAACTTAATCAAGGTATGCAGTGAAGTCATTTCAACACAGGTTTTAAAGTTATACTTTAAATCTTATTATTCTGATAATTGCCTTCAAGGAAAGCTTTTGCAAGGAAAATAAGATAAAAATAACAACATAGACCTTAAAAAACATCTTTTTCATGTGCATTTGTTAAGTTTAGTCATTTGTATTTGTTAAGTTCATGTGTATTTGTTAAGTTTCATGTGTATTTGTTAAGTATTTGTTAAGTTATGCACTAAATTTTAATATCTTTACAAACATCCATGTTTGCAAGGAAATTCCGGGAGCATGTAGAACATTTTACATTACAACACAAATATCCAATAAAATGATTAGGGAACAAATTAAAAAATAAAATGATCAGGGATCGCAGTTTCCTGAAAAATTAATTTATATTAGTTTTGTTTTCAGGTAAATCATCAAAATTGGATATTAGGGAAAAATGTTTTTTGCTAATAACGGGAAAAAGTGCACTTGTGTTCCTTTTGCATTGTATATTATTTACATAAATTTACATTAGGTTTACCTGCGGCTCGATGGACAGAAGACTGAATGCAGCGTGCAGCAAATCTTTACGCTTTATATCCGACTACAGTAGTAGAACACGTAGTGCATACTTTTTTACGATTTTCAAAGCATGTAACAAATATTGAACATGTTTCCCACTGCGTTTTTGTGAAACTTTGCCGCAAAAGGAAAAAAAAAATATTTATCAAAAGTTTTCCGACATTGGAATTTGTACCGCTCACAATCTGACGTTCTAAATATTAATCGAAAGGACGTACATCATACATACAATTGAAAAATATTAGATCTGCGTTTTTATGAAAATAATAAAGATTTTTGTTTCTTTAATAACGTTGAACAATGGGTGGATGGTTGTTTGGATGGAAGTGATATGATCATCATTTGAAACCCGAAGTCTAATCCGCTCGAGATCTGCAGATCAAAGTCTATTCGGAACGGCTACTATTGTTTATGACTCATGTAAGGTTCGAACCCGTAGATTCGGGTTCCTAAGACCAACACATCAGCAAATAGGTGGTAATCACAACTTCATGACTACATTTGTAATGTTATTACATTTATAATGATTACATTTTTAATAGTTACATTTTTAATGATTACAGTCTTAATGAATACATTTTTACTGAAAGCAAAAATCCAAATCTTACTATTTACTGCTTAAGTGACTTACTACATATTTGACTAATTTTTACACGAATAATAGGATGTAGATAGTACTTACACCACCAGTACACACCTGTTATAAAGATTTTCAGACAGTGCGGTTCAAATATCCAAAACCATACTAAAAATAGATTAATTTTTACACGTATAGTAGGGTGTAGATGGTACTATCACGAATTTTTACACATTTGTGATGAAGATTTTAGGAAAATGCAGTGCAAAATAAAAATCTTACAATAAGACTAATTTCAACACGGATAATAGGTTGTAGATGGTACTAAAAATAATAAGTATAAAGGTTTTCAGACAGTGCTGTATTGTTTATGAACCTTTGAGGAATCCTGTACTCAATATCACTCTATAATGTTAAGGGCACTCGTTTATCGGGGTATATAAGACAAAAGTAATTTTTCTAACTTAAAGCTGTAATTATCTAAAACATATGTAAATGCTAAGACTAGTGGCTGAGGATGACTTACCTGGCTGGAAGTCGGAAGGTGCGAATGATTTCCGACGGTTGTTCAGTCTTTTTATATCACCCTGGGCTGCCATAGTACTCCACGTGTTCAGAAAGGGGTCAAAGAGGGCAAACAGTAAATTTTTCCTGGTGGAGAACAAAGACAGAAGTAAAAAGATGCGAGCAAAAATCCTGCTAATCAAAAGCGATCAGATGTGAAAATGTGTGTCCGCAAAAATCGGAACGCAACCTTGTCGTCTGGCTTGACCCCTGACTCCTCATCAACGATGCGATTGATAGAAGATGAGTTACGATACTTGCCACAGAAGCTATAAAATACCTTTTTCATATTTTTTATTGTTTTAACAGATGCAGAGAGCGGAAGCTTAGCGAAGGATCAATATCACACAAGAGAAAATAAGAACTAGTAGACGATATCTTTGCTCAATTTTTTTAATCCGTCTGAAGTCAAGTTCCAAGTAGAAACTTCCTTTCAATAGGAATCTGAATACCAAATTCAGAACTACATAAAATGAGGAGAAACTTTTAAATTTGTTGAAAGCAATTTTAATAATTTTATTAATGATGATATTTTTATAAAATTTATATCATTTTAGTTTTCAATAAATTAACCGTAATATATGGATATTTTTACTATCTTAATTAAAAATGCACTTAATTTTAAATACGTTCAAAAAATTGATCAGATAGCTGTTGTATTTCTCCTTAAAAAAGTCTACTATTTATAAATTTTATTATTAATTGAAAGACAAGATCAATAACTAGTATTTTGTATTCATATGCTTTCGATTACTAGGTTCAACTACTTAAAAATCTATTGATGGTACCTTATGAAACTCAATGGAGTTATGTTGTCTGAGATTTAAAGTGAATAGCTTCAAGATTTTTGAAATTTATTTCCATTTATCTAAGAAAATATGAATTTAGACGTTGTATAAATGAAAGAGTTTCTCAAATGTTAAAGAAAACAAAAATTACATTTTATTTACGCTCAACTTATTCTGATTAAATCGAGTTTTTTTTATCAAATATATAACGTTTTATAAGTTTCGAAAACGGACGTTGATGTTTCGCATTTTAAAATTATTATATAAAAGGCAGTTAATTCACTTTATTGTATTATATTAATTACTCACTTTTATTTATGCAATACTGTTACATATATATATATATATGTATATATATATATATATATATATATATATATATATATATATATATATATATATATATATATATATATATATATATATATATATATATATTGATATATATATTTATATATATATATATATATATATATATAATTATAGCCTGAGTGTGTGTCTAAAGTTTGAAATATAGATCACTCATTTCAATATACAATTTTAAAAAATATTGTGATTTCAGAAATATAGTGGCTAAAGGGAAAGCTCTACCTAGTTTAAGTGTAAAAGTAAAGATAACTATGTGGGGAAACAACTTTAGCCAATTACGGTTGTCCTTTCTCCGTTCGCAGACGGCTCATCTTTCTGTCTGTTCATTATATAAAAGGAATAATGAAATATTAGTGATAAAATTACAGGAAGGGGATATTTCAGAGTGTAGCATTTTGAAAAAAATCTTATGTGTCTTTCTTAAAGTAATGTAACTCTTTATGTACTGACATAGGTCAAGCTTGTGATACAATAATCAAATAATTTTATCTCAATTCTTAAGGTATATTTAGTTATAAATGAATATGAACTCTTTAAAGTTTAGCCGCTACCCTCATTTTAGACAATTTTTAGACGAGGAAATTTAAAGTGTTACTGTCACTGCTCTTCATGGGAGATAGGATAATATATATATATATATATATATATATATATATATATATATATATATATATATATATATATATATATATATATATATATATATATATATATATACTGCTGGCCACCCAAATTGCAACACCAAGAAAGACAAGAGATATCACAACAAAATTTATTTTGTAGATAACATGTTGACCAAGTATCAAATGATTAAATTTATAGACTTCTGTGTAGTGTGGTTCCTGTCAAAATCAGTAGCCAGAGTAGCCGCCATTGTTGGAGATCACCGCTGCCACACGCCTCGGCATTTATTCAAAGAGATTTTGGTTGAGTTCTTGGGGTACAGCAGACCAAGCAGCTTCCACACGTTGCCAAAGTTGATCTGCTGTGGCAGCTGGGGATGGAATCTGGATCAATGGTAGAGCAACCATGGACCACATGTGTTCTATTGGCGAAAGATACGGAGAGCGAGAACGGTGTCTCCAGACTCGAATGCGACCATCGTGGTGTTGCAGACAGAAGCATGACTCGTCAGTAAAGACAATTTCATTCCATTCTGCCGTCCACATCCTTCTGTCATCGCACCATTGGCGGCGGAGACGTCTGTGGTTCTGCTTCAAGGGTAGACAAAGCAATGGACGTCTTACGGACAGACCACTCTGCTGTAAACGGCGTCGAATGGTACGCGCAGACACTGGATGATGCGTTACAGACTGCATGTGCTGTGCTATGGTTCGTGATGTGACTGAGAGATCCGTCACTGCCATGCGCACAATTTGCCTGTCATCACGTGAAGTGGTGCGCTGAGGTGGATGCGATCGAACACGCCGGTCCGTCGTACCCTCCTGCATCCAACGATCACATATCCGCATTACAGTTGTTTGGTTTCGTCCAACACGACTACCGAATTCCCTGAAAGATAATCCAAAATCTCGGTAGGCCACTATCCTTTCTCTGTCGAACTCGGAAACTTGATCAAAAGATGATCACTGTTTTCGACGAGGCATAATTGATCGTTTTTTTGAAAAAACCACAAGAAAAACACAATTGCCGAACTTGAAATCGTCGAAATCTCCAAGCCTTAAATAGCTTTTGAAGTGGCACCACAGGCGCCCGTGATGTGCGTCTGCGCTTAAATTCTAATCATTTGCATATCTCACCTCCGCTAATGCATGTTGTAAATTTCATGTTATTTGCATGTTTCCTTCAGGGTGTTGCATTTACAGTGGCCAGCAGTGTATATATGTATATATATATATACTAGCGGACCCGACAGACGTTGTCCTGTTCAAACGTTGTAATTCTAGCTGAAGTACCCGGCGATGCCCGGAATTTTAAGAATATTTGTTAACCAAAATCAATTTAAAAACTAAACACAGTATAAGTAACATAGAAAAGATGTACCCATTATCATTGGAGCAAAAAATTCTGAAAAGTAAAACATAAAATATATAAATTTATAATAAACCTATAAAACTCCATTAAAAAACTAAACGCAGTATAAATAACATAGAAAAAAAAGCATACGAAATGTTATACATATTAATAATATGAAAACCCAATTAAAAATGTATAAATGCATAATAAACTCCTCAGATTTCAGCTATATTCGGTATTTCATCATAAAAAAGCTGAAAAAAATTAAAATAAATAAAAATAATAATTTTAAAAAATCATAAAAATAAAATTTTAATTAAAATTAAAAAATAATGAAATAAAATAAAATAATAATTAAAAAAATAATAAAATAAAAGCTGAAATAAAAAAGCCTTAAAAAAAACTGAAATAACAGGTCTAGCAAAAGTTACACAACTCTGGATTCGAACACTGGTCGAGAGCAAGGTACTTTCCGAATGGGCGTCCTTCCGAATGCGCCACGATTACACGGGGTTCTACTGAGTAAAGTGAAACATATTCGCTATTGGAAAGTTGTTGTGGGCTGGTGATTATAAATGTCAGAGGAGTTTTTAGTCAGAAATAAGTTAGCAGGATAGAATCTTAGTCTTTAGCTCTTCAATAGGCACAAAGATATAGGCGAGGGGGACTGCAGTAGCGATTAAAAAAGATCTCGTGTCTCTTAGCGTGGTTGATTCGAATTTTCCATCGCGTGTCGAGAATATCAATATGCAGTTGGATCTGATCTATTTTAGAGTATAAAATCTGACATCAAAGATTATTATTTTCATTTATTATTCTGGTTTAATATATGACTTGAAACTTTTTGATTTTCTTTATTTTTATATTTTCGCTCGCTGTTTACTAACTAAACCTAACGTGGACGCCATTATCCAGAGGAGTGAATCCACAGATGTAACAGTTTCCATTTACCGGACGCACCCCCTTATAAATTGTTGGATTTTTATTAATTAATTAAAAATATAAAAACATTTTCTATCGGATCAAATTGTGAATCTAAACCATTCTAGAATAAACTTAATCGCACACACAAAATTTCATACAAATCAGTCCAGTGGTTTAGGAGGAGTTCAGTTACATACACACGGACAGAAGAAATATATATATAAGATAACAGTTCCCTAACTGACTGACTGACATATAACTCTCAGACCAAACTGCTGAACCTAAGGGGTTGAAATTTAGCAGGGCGATTCTTCTTATAGTGTAGGGGTGCACTGAGGAAAATTTTTGAAAAATTCTTCTTACATTTTTTAAAATTAAAGTTTTAAACTGCTTTGGGAATTTTTAAAAGTTTGGACTTAAATTAATTTTCTGGGGGTAATAAAATTTATATTACTAGAAAAATCATAAAAATTCCTTTAGAACGGAGTCTTTTCCAAATCTTTACCTGCATTTTCTGATTTTTGGTAAATTTTCAAATGTTAATTTTAAGAATTTAATTTATTAAATTCTGATCACGTGGTTTCTTTTCCTTTTGTGATACTTTAAACTAATTTTGCGCCACGTGCATAACAACGAAATACACAACTTTTTTTCTAGCTAATGCGGCAGACGATTAGACATTATCCAAAAATTATTTAAATATAGTAAAAGAAATGTTCCTTAAACTGTACTATATTAACCGTACTATATTCTTTAGTATGTTCTATTAGATTTAATTTGAATATTTTCTTCTGCCTTATTTTGTCTATAAAAATATACGCTACGATTTTTTCATAAATAGATATATATATATTTTTGGCATTAATTGCATTCATTCACTGTTGCATTTATTATATACTAGCGGCCCGTCCCGACTTTGCCCGGGTTGAACAAAATATTATACCATTAAATTTCCTGTTGATAGCCAATAAATTGTAAATCTTTTTATACCTTTAATGTCCAATAAAAAGCGTAGTTCCAAATATAGTTTCCTTCAATAATCCCTTTAACGTTGCCAGTTTCAAAAATCCTTTTTGTATTTATCAATACCTCCTCTACTTGAATCTTAAAAATATTAAACCTTTTCCTTACGGGGTGGGATAGCATATATCCGAAGCACATACTGTCGAAAAATACGGTGTGATGTCTGCAGAGATAGTCTCGAATTCCACTTCGTTCTGACTTTCCTAACGGTTTTGCCCCCAAAGAACAATTGGGCGACATTCTGGGAACGGAGGGTGAAACTTGCTGAAAAGGACTGAATAATAATCTTTTATCATTCTAGCTAGAGGCTATTTCTTTTCAGGCGAGAGACATCAGAAGGGCGGTTCACCCGCGGTTCATCCATTTTCAGCCTTTTCAGAGATAAAAGAGGCACGGAGTGCCGATGAACTACTATTGAAATTCTTCTTCAATAGTAAGAAAGCAATAAGAAACCAATTAACCACTCTTTCCCTTGACCCCCCACGCTGAATGTCCCCCACGTAAAATAGGGATAGGAAGTAGATAACATTTTCCCGTTGTAAAGAGCGATTTCGAAAAACATACCCCGTAAGCTAAAGGGTGTAGCTATGGTTACTTGACTGCGGTTGACAAAGGAAAAGATGTAAGGTACATTTTAATGTACAAAAGTTGTACATTACCCTCCACATAGAAATCTGCTCTCTCTTTTTATATATTATTATAGAAGTATAGATACACATTGGTATCCCAAAATTAGAATAAGAGATGAAATAAAAATACAAAAATAAAAAAGGATTTTAAGTAAAGAATTTTTTTTTAATTATTTTAAGCACCTAAAACAATATTCAAATTAATATTACGTTATTTATTAATTAAAGTTAATTTTTTAAAAGAAAGAGGTGTGCTTGAGACCGTAGTTTTATTCAAAAATAAAAAAAGGATTTCAAGTAAAGAATGTTTTTTTAATTATTTTAAGCACCTAAAATAGTATTCAAATTAATATTACGTTAGTTATTAATTAAAGTTAATTTTTTAAAAGAGAGAGGTTAAGAGATGAAATAAAAATACAAGAATTAAAAAAGGATTTTAAGTAAAGAATGTTTTTTTTAAATAATATTAAAATTTTTTTCAAATAATATTCCTAAAATAATATTCAAATTAATATTACGTTAGTAAATAATTAAAGTTAATTTTTTAAAAGAAAAAGGCGTGCCGGATAACGGCTAGGTTCGACCACTATAGTCAGAACAGAAGCCCACCGCAATAGCACCACGCTAAAGATCGTTGAAGACTGCGGCAGAAAACGCGGTAGAGGACAGTAGCGGTAACAATGGAGCTTGTTATGATTAAGCCCCTAACTTTATTTCTACTCATCAGATATACATAATATATAGCCTATGTCCATCTGGAATAATGTACCTTTCAAACAGTGAAAGAATTTTTCAAATAGGTGCAGTGGTTCTGGAGATTACCCTCCACGTACAAAATCGCTTCTCTTTATATATAAGTATATATATATATATATATATATATATATATATATATATATATATATATATATATATATATATATTCATTACGAGCTATCATGGCTGGAAACCAGTGGTGTGTACATACTAGACTAGAAAATTCAATATGCGTTCTATGATGAAGACGATTAGGATCCCCTTACGTAGTGTACTGTATTATCGAGAGTTTAAAACAGGAGCAGGCCCCGAGTTTCCATTAGGCCTGGTAGGCCCGGGCCTAAGGGCTCCCGAATGTTCGGGCCTCCTAAAAGAATCTTTATTTAAAAAAAGAGAAAAAATCCCAATTCAATTTTTTAATATTTTTCCTTTTTCAATAGCAATCTTTTTATATATCCTTTCAAATTTGATTGATTGGTTCATCATATGTATAGTTATATATATAGTTCATCATATGTATGTTATACTGTATGTAAGGGATTAATAAGTTTTTCTGGTTGCATTGATTGGTATTTTAATGATGAAGTTAATATGTTGTATTGCTTTTTGTTATTTGATAATGTTCTACGATTCTATGCTTCAAATATCCAATTCTTGGTAAAATGGTACTTTCACAATGATTCATAATTATTTGTTTGGTGTCTTATTTTGGAAACTTTACGCCCTAATCAATGTTAGGGGGCCCCCTCCCGAGTTGTGCCTATAGTCAAGAATTTTCTAAATTGGCCCCTGAACACGGGCAGTGTTTTTTTGTCTTATTCTGTGCATTATCTAGTGTATACTCATCATTTAATTAAAATTATTATATAAAATAATTATATTATTATAATATGTAATATAAAAATAATTTTATATTAATAATAAGACTTCTCCATGTTCCTGTAAAACATAATTTATTCGATTTCTAAAGATGATGGAATAGCTCATAAAGATTTCAGTACTTAATCCCTTCGTTCCCCTATAGACAGAGAAAGATCCTTACAGACTTAAGACATTCCTAGTCTAGGGTGACTGAGCCGATAAGAATCATTGGACACACCCTAGTCCATGACGTAACATAACGTCATATGGATTAACCGTTGCTTCAACTCTTCTGCATTTTCCCGATATAAGAATGTGAACACAGCTGAAAGCCGGGCCTTTTCTTCTTGTTGTTTTGGTGAAGTTTTATATGCGCGTAACGACACTGGCAAATCAGAAGTCAATATCACTCTTTGGGGCTCTATTCGTACTGACCCCACATCATATTTATTTTTCGCAAATATGTCTTTATATTCTTCTAAAAGTTCTTTTATTTCGGAACTTCCTACATTTTCACTCATTTTTGTTTTGTCCTCGACTGCACTCTGGTAATGTGTGCATCCATTACCAGAATCTGTCTTAGAAGCATTCGAAAATGGTGAAACATTTTAATTTTTATTCTTTTTCTTTACTTTCTTTATCTCTTTAACGTTACTAACATTTAGCTCAACATGATTTTCGGGCATGATATGCAAAGACAAATCGCTGCATTCAGAACTAGAGAAAGTGATCAGTTTTCCCCCATCCTGCACAACAATTTGGTTCGCACAATTAATTACCAAACGAAAATCAACACAACTCTTTAAACCCAAGAGGGCATACGGTAAATCGGTGTCAAGTATGAAAAACTCTGCCGATTTAACAATATTGGTAATTTTAAAGTAGAGATTGCATGCTTTGTTAAGCTGTATTAGCTGTTTTGTTTGTTTCATGTTTATCACTTTATTTTCTCTAATGGGAACATTTAGTTTATCAACAATTTTACTTGGAAATATATTCACCGTAGATCCAGTATCAATATTTAACCATATACTACTATTTGAACTCTAGCTATCTACATTTTTTGTTTTTCTTTTATTATGTACGTACGTTTTGTTTTTTATGTATCCGAATACTATTAATTGCATTTTTCGGGTTGTGGCTTAGGCGCTGCTATTTCAGACGTAGATGGTCAATTAATGCAAGAGAATCCCCAATGATAAGAATTCATGATCCCTATTTTGGCGCAAAACTTACAGAGGTTGGGGGAAAATCTTGCACCGCATGCGCCGTTTGAGCCTTTGTTGGTTTTGTGTTATTATAAAATCGAAGTGTAATTTTCTTGTCCTTACAACATTGGAAATATTTGTGTCCGAGTTATTTACAATTATAACAATGGATTTCCAGTTTAGGTTTTTTTGTCTTTCCATTCGTATAGGGTACCCGATGGAATGGCACTTTTACTTTGTCCTTGTCTTTGCGAATTTGTTCGTAAATTTTCAATTTTGTTTTAAAGTCAATTAAATTCTCACATTCATATAAAATGGCTTTATTTTGTGTTGTGTCATTAATCCCGTTAATGACGTATTTTACGTTTTAGTTGGATGTCATGTATTTCCGCCGCATTATATGTTACTTTAAACTCTTCAATTAATAATTTGTTTAGTTTGTCAAAAGAACTGACTGAAGCTTCACTATGAATAAACAGAAGTGCGTTTCCCCTAAGACAAAGTTTTGCGAACAAAAATTTATGAAAGTCAGATAAGCAGAATAATGCCGCATGATTTTCAAACGTTTCAAACCATTGTACTATATTTTCATGTTTTTACCCTTAAAGAGAGATATCACTGCCTGAATGTCAGAGAAGTTTACCATTATTTTTGTTTCTCCCATGGTTGACGATTTCGAATTTATATCGACATTTCCGATTTTGTAATAACTGTCTTCCTCGTCATTACTGCTTTTGATTTGATGCTCTCTACTTGTATTACTTTTCACTTTGACTCTAACTGTTTCGATTTGAGTACCATTTTCGTTATTACTTATAAGGCTTTTGTTTTGAGTACTATTTGCGTTATTATCTGTAAGTTGTACCCTACCCGTTTCGGTTTGAGTGCTATTTTCATTATTTAATTTATTTGTGGATCCGGACTGAACTACAGCTTGTTCTGTTTCGAGATTGATTTCGTCTTCCGAAATTTCTTCTGTAATGGTCGAATTTTTAAGAAATTCTAAATTAGATAAGCACGAAATAATATGTTTAATAATTTCCTGTTTTTCACCTTCTCCCGAAATATTTAAAATATCGCAAATTTTAATCAATCCCACTAACTTAAACCGTTCTGAAATTTCATTTACTTTAGCTGCAAATTCGTCATCTTCGACTTCATATGTAAAGCCACTAAAATTTAAAACTCTATTAAGATTTAATCTCGTATTTCCATTTTTAAATATTAATTTATCCAATAATTTGACGGTTGAAGCTTTTTGCTTCTTCAAAACTTTACAAATGACATCAATATTCTTAAGTAACATGGTTACGATATTAATACACAAATTCCAAAATTTTTACACAAAAGCAGATATAAACTATTTGTTGAAATTATTCATTATTCAAGGCAAAAATTTCTTATACACACTTATTTAGGACATAATAAAGAAAGAAAAATTACTCACGCAATCATTCACAACTTCATTGAACGATAAAATAAAAAAAAGTTACTCATTTTATGCAGTTTTTTTCAGGTTTCACTGGAATCGTCATACTTCACAAAGCGCGCCCCCCCCCAAAAAAAAACGGCATATATTGCTCAATTTATTCTATTTTAATCCTGTAAGCATCATACTCGGTACTGTTCTTTGCTGATTCGACAGGCGGCATACAAACAAGAACTTCCCACTCTTTTCTGGATCCAGTTCGATCAGAGGGTTGGTCCTTTTCAAAACGCGTGTATTCACACACAACCGCACTACAAATGTCGCAGTGGCACGTAGAAATACTCCATCTAAACTGAAAGATCCTAAAGCACTGTTTGTCATCCTCCATCTGTATTCAATCGGAGATCATGATGGCATACAGAGTGCACGGAAAGACATCCTCTGTGAAACAGAATAGTGGGCGAAAGGGAAAGCCAATGGAAAGACACTGACGGCTGTTGAAGCGGATTATGACATCAAAAAAGAATATAACTGCAGCCGAAGTGACCTTAGTACTCCGTCTGAATCTGCAGGCTCCAGTATCAGTCATTACAGGTAAGAGAAAACTTCACAAGCAAAACATTTACGGCAGATTACTAATTCCCAAGCCACTTGTAACAGATGTGAATACAAAACATCCCCTGCAATGGTGCCACGTGCACAAATCCTGGTCGAGTGATATGTCAAAATATGACATTTGGTTAGACGAATCATTGTTCACTTTGTTCCCTGCAACAGGGCATGCGTATGTCTGAAGAACACCTACACAAGCGTATTATCATACTTGTCTCATGCCAGCTGTCAAACATAGAGAGGAAATTTCTTAGGGTTTCGGCGGCCATCTCATGCATTTCAAAAGAGTTCTATTGTAACCCCGAAAGGGAGATTGACTGGGAAGGACTATGTCGAACTTTCAGCCAACCAGATCCATCCTATGGTGCAAAAATTGTTTCCTGCAGGAGATGGTGTTCTCATGATAATGCTCATGATAATGCCATCATGATAATGCTCTGATCCATACAGCTAGACGTGTCAGGTCGTGCTAAGAGGAACATAAAAACCAAGTCAAACATCTTATCTGGCCCGCACTGTCCTTAAACCTCAATATCATCGAACATCTGTGGTCTGCTTTAGAGAATAGAGTCAGGAATCAATATCCACCAACAGCATCTGCACAGGAACATTGACGATTTATCCATAAGGAATGATATAATATTCCCTTAACCACTATTCATGACTTGCGTAATTCACTTCCTTAGTATATTTAGGTGGTATTAAATGCTATACATGGTGCTATGCCATATGAATAAAAAATTTCATGTTATTCCTAAGTGTTTCCATTATTTTGATAACCACCTGTATATAGTGTATGGAAGAATTCAATTTCACAGGTTTATGGATCATTAATATCTCCATATCTTTTGAATGATCTTGTTTTATATTTCCTGGCCTGTTATCTACCAGAAATATTTTGGTATATAATTTCAGTAATTCCTTAAAAACTCAGGCAGATATGATTTTCAAATAAGGAAGAAAATAAAAGTGTGTAAAATGTAGTTATTAATTTGATTCTAGTACAGTTTCAATAATCATATTTCTAAATTTTGTTGTTAATTACGTTTGCACTCAATATAGTTTTGCAGTCTGTGTAATTTATGTGGAAACATGTCATAAACAATAAAAATACCTATGATGCAATTATTTTTTAAAGGATGCAATAGAATATTAAACAATTTAATGCTATAGTTGAAAAGTATTTAAACCTTTGATGCAATTTTTTTACTACACTTATCAACTGGTATATATAAGCATTTATCAACTGGTAAGCTAAGTATTTATCAACTGGTAGCTATAAACTGTTTTCGCTAATAAATAAAATATCGATTTTTGTAAATTCACTATTTTCTTGCATAAAAATGTATTAATGAGCATTAAAGATTAACTATGGTTTCCAATCCATAGTTTTTACTAATTGCTTCCATCCTTCTTTTTTGTTAACTATACCATGGCTTTAATTTAGGGATTTACATGATCAGCACAATATTTGAAATCGTTTCACAATTACATGTCTCTCTTTTACATGCGACAAATCCTTAGGAGAAGCAATAGACAGCGTATTCGATACATTTTGGGCATTTTATAGATAAATAAAGATCAAGACAGATTAATATGCAACAAAAAATTTTATTAACAAACGAAACAAGAAGCTCTGACGAGATAATTCAAATTTATCACAGGTACTCTATACAGGTTTATCTTACAACTTCGGCGAGGTTCTAAAACGTACCCGAAAAAAATGCCATTAAAATAAGCACCCAACATGTACAGCAATAAAACAAAATGCGTAATTATCGGTATAAGTAATATTGTCATTTGGAAATGGGGAATATATGACATGGCGTTTTGAGGATTTTACTAAGCATAATGGAGAAAATGAAATAATTCTTAGAATTATCTGTGAAGAGACATGAATAGATAGGCTTAGCTCGTATGTCTGAGAAGGATAAATATGGAATCATTTATCAGTCTCTTTGAAAGAGAAATGAAGAACACATTAAACAGTCCCATAGTCAATATTAGATTAGAATGAGGGAAATAGTAGAAGATAGGAGACACATTCACCTAAGCAAAAAGAAAGGGAAATAATGATCCGTTGTGTTAGTTTATATTACCAAAAATTCTTTCAGAGAGTTTTCAAAAAATTGCGATTTCAGTATTTCACAGTATAAGAATATATGAAAGTGCTTGAGAGCAGACCCTTTAAACCCAAGAATAGGAACTTCAGCTTTGAAAGTTCTCCCTATTTTCACATCATATTTTCCCTATTTGCCAGTGTCCAGTGTTCTAGTCCATGGTCTTCATCGACTTATCCTGTACAATCGTTTCAAGTCAAAATACTGTTTAACCTCTTTGAGGGGAAGGTCTTCCAACCTGATTGCTGTCTCCTCCCCTGGATCTGTAGAGCAATGGTGCAGCCCTGTCAATGTCATCGTCAGTCAAGAAGTAAAGTTTAGGATCTCCAGCGTTGATTCTGTCATTGATGGCGTAGAAGCTTGGTGCTTCTGGACATGGGATAGCATCTTCAGGGTTGGCGCAGGTTAGAGTCAGCTGATTGAAGAGTGTTTGATTTCCACACAAGAAAGACCACTGTTGCTGCTCTTGGGAACCATCTTCTTTCTGTACTGAGTGGCAGACATGGAAAATCTGGCAGTTGTTGTCAACGTCCGCATAGTATCCATCGTTAAAACAGGAGAAAGAAGTTCGAACGGGTCCAACCAAGATATCTGCTCCGTCAGGGAGATCGTAGGCCTCTCTCTTTGCTCTCTATAGTAAAAGAAAAATCCATTATCAGCAAGACAAAAATTATTTTATGTCTCTTCTAAACAGCTGATAATTTAAATCTCTGATATTACTGTCCTAATAGTCAAAAATTTAAATTAAAATTCTTTTAAGAACTGTTATAAGGCAGTTGAAACTGTACTGTACTGAAATGTTCTGTATGAAAACACTACAGTTTCCCGATAAATTACTTTTTTGCTGAAAGTAATCGTTCAGTTATTTCTAGTGCATTTAGAAGTAAATTCTTTCCCCCAAAGAATTTAATACAAGGACACAAAGAAGTTTTAAAATCTGAAGGTGTTTTTAAGAACATTCCTATTATATTTGCATCTGATAGTATGATCAATTATTGGAAAAAAAAGACAGAATTAAAGACTGAAAAAAAAATCAATATTTATCTAAAAAATGTTTCATATTTTAAAATGAAATTTACACAATAAATGGTTAATTTTAAGCAGTATTAAATAATGCTTTTTTCTCAGAAATAACGCATTATTTAATACTGATATTGAATAATGCGATATTTCTGAGAATATTTTAGTTAAATAGCTTACTTTAGGTGCAGCAATGGCAAGAGCGATAACAGCAGAGCCTGTAAAGAGTAACAAACAACATGAATTACTATATATATTTACGAATGAATGAATTTGCAAGAAAATATGTTTTAATAGATTTTTACAAAATAATCGAAAAATGTCGAGTTTGTATTTAAACGTTTGAACACATAGCAATAGACAAACGGATTACGAATAAAATCAATATTTAAGTTGTTTAAATTATAACTTAAAGAACAGTGATATGGAGAAAGAAGAATCACTTACACAAGATAAAGAACTTCATACTGATTCTTTGAAAGGTAGGAACGAAGATACTGGAAGAAAAATAACTGTGGGTTAGAAGTGGTGCACCAAAATTAATAGGAGCAGAAAATATAATTATTTTTCTGTAGTCCGTATATATTAGAAGCCATGCTTTTGGTCTTACATGAAAATGATTCCAGTTGATAGATTAAATATGAAAAATTACACAAAAGTCTAAAATATTTTCAAAATAATTCAAACAACAGGGATTTAATGTAAATTCATGGATAAATGTAAGTTTTAGAAAATTTCATACCTGTCTAATTCAGTGGCAGTTTTAAAAACCACCTTTAATGAAATTGGGATTAAACAAAAATAATATTATGTTTTAGACATTAAAGAATATAATTTTATAAAATCTAAGTTAATTAAAAAAATCTAAATTTCACTGAAGCAATATTTCAAATTTATTAAAATAAAAATTTCTTTAATGTTTGATTCTAAATCTGTAGAAAATAAGTAGCATGTAGAAATAAGAAATTTTATGGATATGAAATCATTAAAAATACATTAACTATATATATTTTCTAACGGTATGTTCTATTTATTATACACGTAGAAAACAAAAGATATCAGAGAGCAGAATTTCCGTAAATTTTGAGAAATTCCAAGAGTAATTTTAACTTAATGATTGTATTAGTAAGGAAAAGGATATTTTATTTATATTTATCTTTCAAGTTTTAACGGATGATGTATTAAATTATAAGGAATGCTATATCATTGCAACATGTCTGTGTAGAATTAGCAGATCTGAATTAATAAGAAAAATTCATTGAGACTATGCAAATTATCTCTTCTTCTAAATGAACATCGTGATAATAGAGAAAGAGGACGGTACTTCAAAAAAACTGATTAAAAGGGTACGATAAATTAATTTTAGACGTCTGTTGATAATAGAATTCTCTACTATGTCAAGTTAATACAAGAATAGTCTATGGAGCAACGAAATCTAATATTGCACTTATTTATCTATTTTTCTGGGGAGATATCACAATGAAATTTTTATTATATTTTCTAAAATTAAGGGTAAACAAAAATGCCATTACAAAGGGTAACTTAATCAAGGTATGTAGTGAAGTCCTTTCAACACAGGTTTTGAAGTTATCCTTTAAGTCTTAATAGTCTGATAATTGCCTTCAAGGAAAGCTTTTGCAAGAAAAATAAGAACAAAAAATAACAACATAGACCTTAAAAGACATCTTTTACAGTCTGGTTTTGTTAGGTTTTAAATGCACTAAAATTTAATTTACAACATCCTTTTAAAACATCCAAGTCTGCAAGGACTCTCCTGGAGCACGTAAAACCTTTTACATTACAGCACATATATCCAATAAAATGATTAGGGAACATATTAGAAAATAAAATGATTAGGGATTGCAGTATCCTGAAAAATTAATTTATATTAATTTTTTATTCAGGTAAATCATCAATATTGAATAATGGGGAAAAAGTGTTTTCGGCTAAAATCGGGAAGAAATACACTTGTGTGCCTTTTGCATTGTATATTATTTACATAATTTTACATTAGGTGTACCTACGGCTCGTTGGACAGAAGAATGAATGTAGAGAGCAACAAATGTTTACGCTTTATATCCGACTCCAGTAGTAGTACACGTAGAGCATCCTTTTTTTTCGATTTTCAAAGCATGTAACAAATATTGAACATGTTTCCTATGGCGTTTTTGTGAAGTTTTACCGCAAAAGGGAAAAAAGATATCAAAATTTTCCAACATTGGAATTTGTACCACTCACAATCTGGCGTTCTAAATATTAATCGAAAGGACGTACATCCCACATACTATTGAAAAATATTAGATCTGAGTTTTTAAGTAAAAAAATAAACATTTTTTGTTCTTTAATAACATTGAACAATGGATGGATGGTTGTTTGGTTGGAAGTGATATGATCATCTTTTGAAACTTGAGGTCTAATCCACCCGAGATCTACAGATCGAAGTCAATTGGGAATGGCTAGTATTGTTCATGATTAGTGTAAGGTTCGAGCTCGTCGATTCGGGTTCCAAAGACTAACACATTGGCAATTCGGTCACAATCCAAAACTTGAGTTTTAGTGATTACATTTTTAACCAAAGCAAAAATCAAAATCCTTCTACAAGTGATTATTTTTTACACGGATAATAGGATATAGATGGTACTAACACAATTAGTACACATCTGTTATAAAGATTTTCAGACAGTGCGATTGAAGTATCCAAAATCATACTGTAAGTAGATTAATTTTTAGACGGATAATAGGATGTAGATCGTACTAACACCATTACTACACATCTGTTATAAAGGTTTTCAGACAGTGGGGTTAAAGTATCCAAAATCATACTAAAAGTAGATTAATTTTTACACGGATAATAGGAAGTAGATGCTATTATCATGAATTAGCACACATCTGTGATGAAGCTTTTAGGAGAATGCAATATTAAAATCAAAATCTTACTATAAGACGACTAATTTTAACACGGATAATAGGTCGTAGATGGTACTAAAACGAATAAGTACATATCTGTTAATATGGTTTTCAGACAGTGGGGTATCCTTTATGAGCGTTTGAGGAATCCTGTACTCAGTATCAGTCTATACTGTTAAGGACACTGGATTATCGGGGTATATAAGACAACAGTAATTTTTCTAACTTAAAGCTGTAATTATCTAAAACATATGTAATTGCTAAGACTAGTAGCTGAGGATGACTTACCTGGTTGGAAGTCGGAAGGTGCGAATGATTTCTGACGGTTGTTCAGTCTTTTTATATCACCCTGGGCTGCCTTAGCACTCCACGTGTTCACAAAGGGGTCAAAGAGGCCGAACAGTAAATTTTTCCTGGTGGAGAACAAAGACAGAAGTAAAAAAAAAAGATGCCAGCAAAAAACCTGCTAATCATAAAGCGATCAGATGTGCAAATGTGTGTCCGCAAAAATCGGAACGCAACCTTGTCGTGTGACTTGACCCCTGACTCCTCATCAACGATGTGATGGATAGAAGATGAGTTACGACACTTGCCACGGATGCTATAAAATAACTATTTTATATTTTTTATTGTTTTAACAGATGCAGAGACAGCGGAAGCTTAACGAAGGATCCATATCACACAAGAGAAAAAAAAAACTAGGAGACGCCATCTTTGGTCAATTTTTTTAATCCGTCCGATGTCAAGTTCCAGGTAGAAACTTCCTTTCAACAGGAATCTGAATAGAAAATTTAGCACTATATAAAATGAGGGGAAACTTATAAATATGTTGAAAGTAATTTTAAGAATTTTATTAATGCTGGTATTTATTTAAAATTTACATGATTTCAGTTGACAATAAATTAACCGTAAAATGTGGATATATTTACTATCTCAATTAAAAATGTAATTAATTTTAATTACGTTCACAAAACCGATGAGATAGCTAATGTATTTCTTCATACATTAGTCTGGTATTTATAAATTTTATTATTAACTGAATGACAAGAATCAATAACAAATATTTTGTAATGATATGCTTTCGAATAGTAGGTTAGACTACTTAAAAAGCTATTGATGGTCTCTAACAAATCTCAGTGGAGTTATGCGGTGGAAAGTGCTATCTGAAATACATATTTTGGAGGAATTTTTTGGAGGTACTTATATTCTGCGGCATATTTATTTTTGTTTGCATTCTTAGGTTATTTTTAATAAAGTAATTAAAAATTTTGACAATCTGATTACCATTCATATAATGTTTAAAATCATGAAAAATTTTACATTTTAACAAATATTTTTCACGGATATAATTAACTTACTCGTGGTCAGTTTACCTACGAAATTGCATGCAGTATACACGACGCAGTTGAGAGGATACTTTATAGAAACACTTAAAGACGTCTTTATTTCTCAATGATTACTTCTAAAGCATGACTGTCAAGAAACGAGAATTCCACTTATAAAGAGAAATAGTCAAATATTGTAAGTCAAATATTTGACAGCGGAATAGACTTTAAAATTTTGCCGAAAGTAAGTATGTGTATGCTATAATAATGTTTGATTTAAGCAGCTATTTTAGTTGAAACGAGGGAAACTAGTCATTACTATTTACTCAGGAAATACAAAATGGAGTTAAAAATAAAAGGCAGCTGAAATTTTGCGTCATGTTTGAGAAAAGGATTATATGAGAAGAAGTTTAAATACTTTACATGTTGTCTGAGATTAAAGTGAATAGTTTCAAGATTTTTTAAATTTATTTCACTTAATCTAAGAAAATATGAATTTAGACGTTGCAAAAAGGAAAGAGTTTCTCAAATGTTGAAGGAAAGAAAGTTACATTTTATTTACGCTCAACTTCTTCTGATTAAAGCGAGTTTGTTTATCAAATATATGACATTTTATAAGTTTCGAAAACGGACGTTCATGTTTCGTATGTTAAAATTACTTTATAAAAGGCAGTTAATTCCCTTTATTGTATTGCATTAATTATTCACCTTTGTGTAATACTGCTCTCTCTCTCTCTCTGTATATATATATATATATATATATATATATATATATATATATATATATATATATATATCGGAGGTTGTGTTTCGAGTTTTAAATATAGATCACTCATTTCAAAATACTATTTTCAAAAATATTGTTGATTCAAAAATATAGTCACTAAAGGGAAAGATCTACCTAGTTTAAGTGTAGAAATAAAGTTGAACTACGTGGTCAACCACTTTAGCAACCTACGTGTGTCCATTCTTCGTTCGCGGACCACTCACCTTTCTGTCTGTTAATTATTTATGTATATAAATGAATAATGAAAGATTAGTAATAAAATTAAGGGAGTGAAGCATGGGGGGATCTCCTCTAGTGCCATGGGGTACCGTGTTTTCTTCTTCAGAAAACGTAACCGATTTGGGCTAATAATTTTATATGTGTAGTAATAAAATTAATGGAGTGGGGCATGGCGCTATGGGGCACCATGTTTTTTTCTATAGAAAACGTAACCTATTTGAGCTAATTATTTTATATGTGTAGATTTCAATATTAAAATATATACAATAAAGGACAGAGAAAGCAAGTTTAATAAATTTCACCAAGAGAATAAGTGTACTTTCAGTTTCCTAAGAAAATTGAATGCATACTTATTTCTTCATATTCTCGTGAAATGATGTCCTTTTCTCTTAATATTTTGTGAAACGAAATATACTTATATTGATTCTGTGGGTCCAGAAAAATCCTCATGAAAGAACTACTTACAAAACATGCCGGCAAAACTAGCTTCATAGCGGCTCGTGCACAAGGTTTTCTTATTGTAAAAAAAATAGTTTTCGATTTCATAATTATTTATAAATATTATTTTAAATGCCATACAACATCCATTGTTCATTACTGGACTGAGTATTGTTTCTTAATTGAGAAAATGCATTGCCAGTTAGGCTCCTTTTATCTTCTAGGGACTATTGTTTTTATCTTTTATGAAAATTTTATTTTATGGAAAGGATAATTTCTTTCCGATAATTAAATCTAATATTGTCTGTGATGCTACTTTGACAGGTGAGAGATAATCCATATTTTTTACATCAATGTGTAATACATGTTTTAATTCTTTGAAAGATCAGTAAAATTGTCTTCCCGCTTAAAATACTTTTCTTAGACTAAAAATACTAATATTTTTTCGTCCGGAATCTCATGCTATCATTTTCTAAGATTCGCATCCTTTAATAATATTAATTACTGAAAGAGTTAATCATTAGTGTATAGAATGATATCAATTACTTTATTCTGTCATTATGAGTTCCAGTAAAGTTAACTATTAATTCACGCTTTGTCCTATTTAAAACTCATTGAGCAATCTCAAAAACACAACAATTTTCTGTAAAATCAAAAAAGTATCTCATATTTCTTTTTCGTGGGCTATCATGGACGACAGTGTCAGTTTGGCGTTCTCAGATTAGAAATTACGCAAACAGTTTGTAAAAAAATAGTCTCTCTGGAGGTGTTTCAATTAGATGTGGGTCAAAGATGATCTGGATGTTCCCTAGCAACAATCGTGTTGACTCCTGACCAAACCTTGCAGCTTTCTTATCGGGCGGAGGAATTCTCTTTGTTTTATTATCGGTGTCAAAGTTGAAAGTCATCTAGGTCATCCACGTAATTAATAGCCTAAGATAACGGCATTTACGATTCCAAACTATCTAATATCATTTTTGATTGGAATTTGATTAATGTTTCATTTTGAATCAATGTAATTACAGGTTTTCCATTGGAAAGTCTATAAATACGGGATGATACCTTGAGAGAAGGTTTTCAGCAGAATATGGCTTTAGTATTTGTAATTATACCATAAATGTGAGGTATAATTGCATATTTTTTCTAACAGCATCAGGATCTATGGTAATAAGATGTTGTCTAGGGTTAAAGAAATCAATTATAAATGTGAATTTCCATATTATTCAATACTTCAATTAATCAAAGGTCGTTGATAGGTAATAATTATTTCAGTTGAAATGTAAATTGTAAAGTCATTGCAATGTCTGCATCCTTGTTAACATGTCAAAAAATATTTTGCCTTTAAAGATTGATAGCAGAATTTTAATTTATTTTCTAAGTTACTATTCACCAGTATTTCATTTAAATTTTCTTTTCAAGTATATGGAGAAAAAATTTTGTATAAAAGGCTCCTTTGATTTGTCTTCAGAATTATTCTTTTCCTTCCTCGCCTCCGTGCTAACTTTCCCATAATCTCTCTCGCTGTATTTTAAAGATGAGAGATTTTTACCATATTTTTATTAACTTGCTTTCTTGTTTGTTTGTGTGATTGCGTGTGTGTTTGTTACGTACAAATCTTGCAATCGATTTTTAACTAACTTCCCGACTAGCTAGACATTTGAAACTTTTAGAATAGCTCAGAACATGATGACAATGCATTTTTTAATACTTTTAGCCATCTTTAAGCAGAATTAAATTAATTTTCAGTTAATTTCAGTTATTTTTGTTTTGTAGACTGGTGCAGCCATCTATCGCCCGGAACGGGAACGAAAAGTTAAACGCACGTTAACTTCCAATTAACTCAATTTTCTTTCAAGTTGATGGGATAATTCATCAAAAAATTTTTTAAAAAGCATTTATTAATGCATAGAATTCTCAAGTTTATATGATTCAACAGAAAATTTTAAAACATGGTATATAAAAAGTTATTTTTATCTTGTAATTATTTGCTTTTAGTTTCTAATTAAATAACAACCCTTTTTTTGGCGAAAATTTCTGAAATGCAGCAGCTGCTCTGTGTCTACCTAATTTAGGTATTAAGATGAGTCTCATGTAACGTTTCAAACTAACGTGTGACATCAGTAAAAATCCATACCACCCCACAAGCTTCTTCAGGGCAGTATCAGAGCAACGGGTTTAGTGGTATTTAAGAATTGAAGAATTTTCTTTCATCCCGTGGAAGGTAAAGAGTCAAGTTGCCAAAAAGTGCGCAAACGGTTAGTTATTGTGGGGACGCTGTACCTATATCGTAACTCTGCTAGATACATCTCAAAATAGCGTGTTGCATCTCAAAATAGCCATATTTTCCGGAAGAACTAAAGAAGATACATGTCGAAATTTCATGTCTTGTTTTATGAATGCCTATGACAATTTAGGGAAAGCTTATTGTTCGAATCAGTTCAGAAGGCAAAACTATATACTGTTAACTTCTTGCGCACCATGACGTACATGCATACGTCATAAAATTCTCGTAACCCAAAACCATGACGTACATGTGTACATCATTATTCTATTTCAGCACATTCACTTTTATTGTTGCTTGGTTATTACACTATGCGTGAAAATTGTGGTTTGGTAATGTGAGCTGATTACATTTCACATTACCAAATCACCTTTAGTTGATTTATCTCTTCTTTTTCGAGATACAAGAAAAATTTGCAGCGGATGCCCGGGAAATCCTGCATTTTGCAGCATCGAGCACTTCTCAGAAAATCATTCAATTAATTATAATTTAACAATTACTGATACTAAATAATGTAAAAACATTGAAAACTTCACTAATGTTCTCATTTTCATACATTTATTTTCCGTTATGTATTTGCTAAATAATTTTTGCTTCTATATTTTTTACTGAAACATAGATTTTTCAGTATTTTGTAAGTTTTTCACATCTTTGTAAACAAGATAATTATTGTGTAATAATAGCTTTGAAGTACAAATAATGTATCATTTTCCTAATTTACATATTGCTCATGCATTCTGAATTCAAATACATCCAAATCTTCAGTTTCAAGAAAATTGAGGAAATCTGGTTTTCATTGTATATAATGGTAAAGTCAACCTGATGCGCAAGGGGTTTTACAAAGCTGTTTTCAATTTTTAAAGCATGATTTTGAATTTTAATTACAAGATATAACTCTCGTCTAGTAACCTCATTTTGACAACATGGACTGAAAAGCTTGAGGAGATACTGTCACATCTCTATGCTAATGCGCAATCTATCTAAACTTTTCACAATACAAAGAAAAAACCTTGATAACATGAACAGCGGGTTAGAAAAAAATACAAATTTATTCTCCATATAAAATTTAATGAACATTTTTATTACAGAAACATTTTAATCAACAACATTAGGCACTGACAAAAATCTTATTTTCATTTCTTCACGCATGAGCAAGTTCCCCCTCTTATCTGTGGAAGAGGGTAATAAGCGCCATCTAGGAGGTTGTGTTGGTACTAGACTTATAACATTATTCGAGAATGAGAAACACTTCTTATGTACTTCATTGTGGTGCAATTATCTCAAAATTGAAAATTTCGAAGCTGTAACACTCTTAGTAGAGGTACCATATTGCTTGAGGTTTTGCCGATAGAAAGGAAGGTTAAAGCCATTCCGTCAATGTTTAAAAAGCGAATCTTTACAAATATGCGTGTTTCCTAAGATTCGAAAAATAAAATTCACAGGATTAAAAAAATCGGACGGGACAAGCGTGCTTATTGCAAATAGTCTTACGTGGAGCTGTATAACATTAACTGTATTATGCTGTACTTCTAGTTATATGTGTCTAAGTGTTTAATTCTTGTAGACATTGGGAAAAACGTTAGCGCATGTGAATGGGTTACTGATTTGAATACTATAGAACAGTTTCAATCTAGAACTCTTTTATTCTTATATATTTTACCATAAAAATATTTTATACATGTTGAACAATTCTTTATACAAATATATTCTTTGTCACGGCGATTGCTTGTAACATAAACGAATTACAAATATCATTTTATTGGAGATACACGCATAATCTTACAAAACTAAAATGACAAAGAAAGATCGTTTATAGATATATTGTAACTGACATGTCAATAGTAAATAGGATGATACGTTTATGTTGAGATTGAAAACTGTGGTAAGGAGAGAAAAGAACTAGGATTATTATGAAACTCTGGTGTAATTTAGACATTAGTATAGAAAAACGAAAAAAATAATTGATGTTAATATTTTTCTCTTTAGCTCACTGTATTTTTGATTTTATATATATTTTTTGATTTAATGGATATATAGAGATTATAATTGCAAAGCATGGTGAGAAAAATTTTGCAAGTTTGTAAATTATTCTTGATCTATAATTGCTTTGAGTCGAGTAATTCTTAGGCCACGTGGAGGATTTATTCAAATGATAATGTCTGGTAATAGAGCATTTATTCTTTCCGTATGCTTTTTAAACGTATTCATTACTTAATCAGATATAAAGGCGTTGTTCTTAAAGAAAACAAGTACATGTACATATAAAAAAATACTGACTGCTTTTCCAAGTACTAAGTTTTAAAGAATGGTTCATTCATTACATTTATGAGAATAAAAAAATTTAGAGGCATTAAAATTTTTAAATAGAGTTGCACAATTAAAACAGTTTGAACGTCTTTTGCTTAATTTTCTGGGTCATTGTGCCTGCATGTGCAAATACAGCTGCACTAAAAGTAAGTTTGAACTTAATTTTGTTTCGTTTGATATGCAACTTTTCCTTGAAGTTAATACTTGTTAGTTTTATGCAAAAACAATTTTTTATGTTGCTTTAAGTACATTTGCTGAAGTGTTAGACCAATACAGACTTTAGAAAAAAGACATTTTTATGTCAAAATGTTACATTCTAAAAATGAAGATAGAAGATTATTGTATTACAATGAAGTGAATGTCTGCCAAAGATAATTAAAAAATTTGAATACAGAAAATTATATTAAAGGTGCAAAAATTTGGGAATTTTCCTTGCCAGATCATTAATGTTTTTTCGGATGTTTTCTTTTTTTACACAATTGTTATGTATATAGTTTTACTTAGTAAAATATATATATATTTAATTTAATAGACTATTCATCAAATCGATTTAGAAACTTGAGAAAATACACTAAAACTTTCAAGTAAAACTGAGGTTATAATAATAGTAATAGAAAAATAAAATAGGAAATAACTTATAAATGTAAGAACATGAAATTAATATTTAATTAATATTTAAGCAAAACATTTTACAGACACAATAAATCTGTATATTTTATATTTAGTTTAATATAAAAGTTAATAATATAAAAGTTAATTTATTAATATAAAAGTTAATTTCAACGAGGTAAAATGATCTGACTCCGATTAATTCACCACCTTTTTTTTCCATCATTTTCTGTAACCTAATTCTACCATCGCCAATTTAACAGAACAATACTTCCCCGATACAACCAAGATACTTCAAGACAAGAACACTTCCGTGCTCTTGTGTTGAAAATATGCAGATTGCTAAAATTGTTTAATTGCAAATAATAATTACAAATCATACTTGTGTTTTTATATAAGAAGATTTATGTAAAAGATTTTACATATAAAGAATTAAATGATTAAAAATCTTTCCTGCTTTATAACTTCTGAAGAGAAGTCGAATCAGTAAATTGTAATTAAGAATTGGAATATTTGATGAATAATACATTTTAATCTTCCCTTTCAAACGGAATCTTCTAAATACCGATGGTATAATGAATATTCATCAACATTTATTCCTCATTTCTTTCAGGAAAATGTTTAATTCTAACGTTATCACGCACGCAGATTTGTTTCTTTACTTTTCCTTCGTGATTGCAGGATGAACGCAATAACTGATACGTTGAATGCAATTATTAGTGGTATTTTCTGAGATAATTTTTCATGTTTTAATTTCTAACCATCTGTATCCGAAATCCGTATATATACTTGATTACTTATTTTTCAGGATGAATCTAATTTTCTTTATGGAGTTTGAAAAATACGTTATAATTTGCGCAAGTAAGTTGAAGTTTGATAAATATATTTTTTAAAAATTATATGAGACTAATTTTTCCTCAGATGTAAAATGAAATACATTTTCAGACCAATAACATTTTGAAATTTGTTCAAGAGTATCTCTGTAATGGGATAGATATCATAAGCATTTAATAAAGATATTCCCGAAAATAGTATAATATAAAAATTCTTAATTTTTCAAACTATAATATTATACCGAATTCAAACGTTTATGTACATTTTTCTAAAAAAAATATCAATTGGAATATATTAGCATGACACATTTAAGAATAATAAAACATTCACCAAAGAGATCGGATACTTATTATTTACTAAAAAATATTTTTAAATCCGAATTTTACAGTAAATGTTTTGATTACGAGCAGTTTTTTGGCATGGTTGTTTTTTTCTCGCATAGATCCAAGTAGCTTTATAAAATTTCTTATTGTTATGTTAGGGTTGAATTTATCCTTCACAACTTTTGTTACTAACTCATTCTCATAACTTAAATTATCATTTTGATGAAATATTTTGTTTTCCTATCTCAGATCCAGTTTTCTTCAAAAACGTTTTTTATAGTTTATATCTGGTGATCGATGGAGTTCTTTTTAACCACTGTGGAATTATATAACATCGTTCATTCAAAGCAATAGTTTCCGGTAAACGTTCTTAGACGTTTTTGACACCGAAGATTTCAAATAAAGTTTTTAAAATATCAGCATATTTCTACTGTTTCATTACTATAAATTAAATCAGGATAACTTCCTCCAGCTTGCAAAATACTAACACTTCCACTTCAACCTAGCTTTAAAATCGGATCCCCATTCTCTTTTCAAAATCTTCCTTTCGGGCCTTCTGATTCATTCACTATTCAAAATAGAACCATTAAATGAGTTTTAGTTAGCAAATAAGGTTTGCAAAGCAGGTACCGGGGAAATTTACTGGAAACGAATATCCGGTTCCAGTGGTTGTAAAACCGTGTATTCGAAAGTCGTAAATATTAGGCTTTAAAAAACAACATATTAATGGGGATAAACAGTTGTACTTTGCTTCACAATCTGTCACTATCTAGACCTTTAGAACTCTTTATCGTAAGCTTATCCACACTATTAGCTACTCTATCCTCCTCAACCACTTCAGTAGTCAATCCTTCCTGCTGTCAAAAGATATGCCATCGGGTGTCATTTGCTTTTTTGATTTATTTGGTATAAAATTTTCAAGAGAAAGTTAATTTATTGTAGTTATAAACAGCAAAAATAAGTTGTGCATAGGATGGAACTTTAATAGTGGCAACTAAGTGCGCAGAAAGTATACTGAAGAGATACAGGGGTGAAACTTTTATAGTCCTTCAAAGTAGCAATCAGCATTGTTTAGCACTCGTTGCTAACGTTCTGGAAGCTACAGGATGCCATTGGCTGTGCCTGATCTGCTGATCCTTCGAATGGAGAGGTCTACAGCCTGCAGTTTCTCTGGTGGAATCCACGGAGCGGTGAAACTTTTATAGTCCTTCAAAGTAGCAATCAGCATTGTTTAGCACTCGTTGCTAACGTTCTGGAAGCAACAGGATGCCATTGGCTGCGCGTGATCTGTTGATCCTTCGAATGGAGCGATCTACAGCATGCAGTTTCTCTGGTGGAATCCACGGAGCGGTTTCTTCATCTAGGGGATGAGATCAAAGTCACGGGTACTTTCATCTCATCCCCAATATGTCTGGGGAATACGGGGTGGTAGAGTACTTCCCATCCTTAGCGAGGAAACACACCAGCCACTGTGTGTGCACAAGTATTTTCCTTCCATCAGTGCGATGCAACAAATTATTTCATACGATAGACCAGTAACTAACACATGGCTGTATTCAACCTGTCACTGCGCAAGTGTGTGATGTTTGTGGGAAGAGTGCATTCGCTCTCAGCTATGCAGGTATATGACCAGGTGTGGTGAAAGCTGCTTTCCTGGGTTCTACTGCGCGGGAGTTCTACAACAGTGTTGCCACTATTAAAGTTCCCTCCCTCGTATTTTATATTATTTAAAATTATGCAATCTAATTTTTGACGAATTTCTAATATTGTAGTATACTGAGAATGAACACTAAAAACCTTTCCAGAGAAAAAGAAAAAGAAAACACCGAGCCAGTATTTGGTAGTCTCGGGTTCTAGAATCCATTTCCTGTGGGTTACGATAGAAAATATTTCATTAGACTCTTAAACATGTTTCGATGTTAAACTCGATCCGTACTGAGTCAAAATATCCAATCCTAGGTTGAAGAAAATTTCCCGTATCCTGACTTATCACGCACATTTTTTTTAAAGGGGTCCAAATATTTACTTGTAATATCCCTTTTGGCTCCCATCCACTAGTACTTTCGTAGTTGTTAAAAAAGCTTAGATGAAATAAGGGAGATTGCGCTTATCAATTAAATGGAGCGTCGCACATGCTATAGGAAATGCAAGTAAATATTTACTGCCACAGGTATCAAATCAAAAGAGCCCTTTTCTGATTCAAGCCAAATTTAATCGCAAATACTTTCTCGCCTATATGACTAATGCATACAATAATAATCGACTATATGATATACAGTCGATTCCGGTTAATTGGACCACCGATTAATCGGACCAGCCGCTAATTCGGACCGAATTCTGTCTTGTAACATAAGGCATGTTTGTTTAATCGGACCAGTCGGTTATTAGGACCAAAATGATTGCGATGTGGTCCGATTAACCGGAATCGACTGTATTATGTTTTTTATCCATGTATTTCCAAAACAACTTAAATAAAAAATACATTAAAAAGAAATATACTTTTTACTTACGAAATAAGCAGACTCTTTGCATTATCAATAAATAAGGTTTTTCATTAATATAAATGGCAAATATTTTGTGGTTCATGTGTTATTCAAACCCAGGCAAAACCCGGGTACACGGGTCTGAATTTTTAGTCCGGTTATGCAATCCCTATTAGCAAATATAACCGTATTCCACAATTCAGTTTTGCGACAGAAAATTTACATGTTTTATATTCTTCAGCATCGAATTTTTTCCTTGCTCTCTGTTCTTGATAGCCAGAGAATAGTATAATTCTCTTAACACTTTCCGAATTAAAAAAATAGACACACATTTATATGCATGTAATATTTATTAAATCAAATATTCATTAAATTATCTATAAATTTTCATTGCCCGTGTTCTGAATAAAAAAAAATCTTTGCAAGCCAAATTTTTTATTTGAACCTCAGAACATTAATACTTAGCTCTAAATAAATCTGTGGTGCCCGATATAAAGGGATTAAGTACAAAAAGGTGATTTTTAGATATTTTTTAGTATTGATAAATAAAAAAAATATTTTGATTTGTATAAAAGGCTATCAATTTTGTATACAAAAGTACATTTCTTTGAAAAAAAGACTCAAGTCGAAATTATTGTTCTGCGATTGGTATAAAAGCCAATAACTTGGTATATTTAAATCACTGTTTTTGACTTAAGCCTTTTATACCGGGCACCATAGAAATATTAATAAATACGTGTAATTTGTTTTTATTCAGTACTTTTGTTTAAGTAATTCCCTTTTCACTTTTTTACGAATCCATTTTTAAGAACTCAACACATAATAAAAATATAAAATTATAGCTTCAAAAATTTACTATGACTATAATAATAGGAGCATTTGACAACGGGAGAAATTCATTTCACCTGAAGGTTGAATAAAAATCCTGATCCTACACCCACATTTTAAAAATGCAATTGCAAAGCTGATGTTATTTCCTAAGTAGCAGCAACCGCAGAAATCTTGTCTTGCCCCCTTTGACTCCAATTCTAATGAATTTCCAGCAATTACACGGAAGCAGGATTGGGAAAGAAAAGTGCTGATGGTTTTTCGTTTTAGGAAAACAAAGGACTTTAGATTAAGAAGGTCAGCAAAAGTTTCTTTCAAAATTTACGGCATTGTACACTGGGCCAAGGGGTCGTGCTCCCGCTTTAAAAGATGCTGTTTGTTATGAACATTTAACATTTTCTTTGGTGGCCTTATTTCGGTTAACAAGAAATGAAATCTCTAAAATAAAAAGATCCTATTGAAAAGAGACAGGAAGTAGACGTTTCGGAGAAAGTTTGATGTTTTTCGTATCTTATTGTACAATGGAAGCTTTCTTCAGATCTCTGATTTATTTTTTTCCTGTTCACTGGGATTTGGTAGGATTAAATAGTTTTAAAAATATTAATCTTTAATATTTTATGAATTTTCTGAATATCTTTTACTTTCTCTAACCGATCAACCGCATTTTTTACCGATGTTTTATGTAGTTTTAAGAGGACCTCCAAAACCGTTTTTTAAAATTATCAATGTTTTATTCTATATACAGTATGATAATAATTAATATTCTTTTATACTACATGAAAGACACTTAGAATTCACAAATAAATATTTTATTTAAGAATAAGACCTATTTTTTCAAAAAATTATTCGAAAATGCTAGAATTTATCAAACTCCTCCATGCGCAATAATTTTTATCTGATTTCTTCCAAATTTTTCAAAATTGTTAACGGAAGTGTTTGCCACAAAATAGTGCATAGTCGTTTGAAACCACAAATATTTTTCAAATTCATAGACCAGGAAATAAAGTACTACATTAAAGACACTTTGAATGCAGAAATAAATATTTTATTTAATAATGAAACCTATTTTTCAAAAAAATTCTCCAAAACTACTAGAATTTTTCAAACTGCTCCATGCGCAATCATTTTCTTCTGATTCCTTCCAAATTTTTCTGGATTGTAACGGAAGTGTTTGTCACAAAATAGTGCATAGTCGTTTGAAACTACAAATATTTTTCAAATTTCTAGACCAGAAAATAAAGTAAAATCATGCAAAACACAAAAAAACAAACAGGCAGATCAAAAGAAATATATTTATGGCTTTGGATTCATACAAAAAAAAATTCAATGCACAATTATATATTTATATACATATGATAAACTTATATTAAAAAATAAGGTTTTTAAATATGAAATGCGCATGGAACATTTTGAGAAATACTAGTATTTTTGAAAAAAAATTGGGAAACGGACATTATTCTGCCACAAAAAAACCTTATTTTGAATTCTAAGGTCCTTCAATGTAATCAAAATGAATATTAATTATTCTAATGATGTATATGGAGTCAAAAATTCGAAATTTAAAAAATCAAGGGTGAAGGTCTTATGTCCCCTTAAAAGAAAGTTTCAGTGCGTAACGTTTATGATTCAGTAAATTTAGGTTCGCATATAAAACTAGTTTTTCATTGATTGTGATGTAATTATGCTGGAATTATAATTTCTTTCTTTTGACACTTACGTATAATGTACAATAATAATTAGTTACTAGGTGTCAAAAGAACCGTGCAGTGAAGGTTACGATTGTTGCGATTTCATTGCTTCCCATGAAACTTTTTATAGAAAATCATATGCGCGAAAGACGACGTAATTCAACCATACTTACAACCTTGAGAATCTGATTTAAACTATCAGATAATACAGTATTCTTTTGTATGGATATTTAGGGTAATAATCAAATATGATTAATGCATTTCCCAGCTGGTTTACAAAAAAAGTGTTTTTGATGCGTCTGCAAGGCAAATTGTTCTAGGAACTTTAAAAAATTAAATGGCGCATTTGGGACATTTCATAATTGTGTAATTATGTTAATAAAATTTGTTTATTCAATTCATTTTTTTTCTTTTAATTTTATACTCTAGAAGTAACCTTGTTTCTAAGGACTAAATAATCTAGTGGCTAAATTATATGAGGATAGGGATGAATATAATAATTTTTATCTCCTTCTTCACGTCTTTTAACCCTTACAGGGGCACTATATCAAAATATTTTTGGGGGAGGACAAATCTTTACATTTAGAGAAATATTACCATTAGGAACATATTCTGTAAAAAATTTAAAAAATGTATCTTTAGTTTAGGCAGGGAGAGATGGTCCATTTTTGAGCCACCGTGCCCCTAGAGCACTGTATATATAAACGCCTGTTCTGACTGGCTAATCCATTATAACCCTATGAAATTAATAATATTATAGAGCAAAGATATAAAAATATGTCCAATGAAATCAGTTTAAAATATATTTACATATATATGCATTGATTTATTTATATCTATGCACAATATTTATCAAAAATAATTAACTGTTCTAAAATAAATAAAAAAAGGTAGAAAGTATAACATAAAATAAATATAAAATAAATAAAATAAGTAGAAAGTATATAAATGAAAGTATATAATGAAAGTAAAAAGTATATAAATGAAAGTATGTAATGAAAATTATATAATGAAAGTAAACGTATATAAAATTTTTTAAAAGTATGCAAAAGTATATAACTCAAAAATTTCAAGTACCTCAGAAACAATAAGATATTTTTGTAGCCATCCTGACGCAGTACAAAGTCAAATGAAAGTAAAGATTTCTCTCACAGTCAAACTCCATATACAAGAAAGGGCAAATAAACTAACCAAAACCAAGGTTTCACAATCAAAACCAAAGTTTCACGAACCAAAATCAAACTGTCATGAACTGTCAAAACTGTACTTCGATACTGCTGCCTGTGGGTCCCACTGTTTGCATGGATGTATGTAACCGTTCGGAATCGGCTTTAAACTGTAGGTTCCTGTCTAATTAGCCCTTGTGTATCAAAAAATTGACCGTAACGCTCCAGTCCCCCCCCCCCAAAAAAAATTAAGAAACAAATAAAACAAAATAATTTTTTTAAAAAATCGATAGTGCTGCCATCTAGTGACAGCAAATGCTACATGCTCGGTAGTTCATATTTGAACCACCAGCAATGATATAACTTTAAAAAGGTAAGAAATTATGCGGATAAATTAAACTATTCTATTTAAAATAAATAAGGAACAATCGTAAAGTGAAATTCCAGAAGCTCGGGGTATCTATATACTCACAACTTAGAAAAACTGGAAATCTTCACACTACAAATTTCTGGCTTGCAACAAAAAATTATCCTCTCAAAAATATAAACCCGTAGAGTGCTGCCATTTGTTGTTTCTAAAGCACACTAATGCGTACAAAGTTTACAGGAATTTACAGATAAATTCAGTAAATGATTTAGTTGTTGTAAAATAATAAAAATAGGTGATCCAAAAGTGGACCACCGCCCCTGTAGGGAGTCTTTTAACACAAATTTCTGATATCAAATACCGCAAAATGTCGTTTATCCGGCCCTCGTTTTTCCTGATCGCTGGTTAATCCGGATCAGATTTGTATACATTTTTATTTAATGTTCACATTAGATAATAATTTATAACTATAATAGCAAGAACGTAACTATAAGTACACCACATATTCGTTTTTTAGTTTTATTCAATGTACAGTTCCTGCATAGAATATACTATAAATTATGGTAATAAAATGCTTTTTGTTGAGCTTAAGAAAGCTTTACTAGATTTACCATTTCTTTGTTGAGAAATGATGTGTAAAGTTATTTTTATATTTTTAATGTCTTTTAAACAATACTATGTAAGTTTGTAACATAGTTTTTTATCGTAATAATCGGCTAATTATCGTAAATATCGTAATAGTCTGCTTAGTTAAGGATTTTGTTTCGCTTATTATCCATGTTACCCAGAATAGTCGGATTTTCGATTGTCTGGATTGCCTATGGTCCAAGTTAGTCCAGATAAATGAGGTATTTACTGTACTATGCGTTTGTATAGAAAATAATAAGGTAATAATTATTCCAGTCTTATTTAGAATGATTTGTATAGAACTTTCGAATCAATGTTCGCGATTAATCTGTAGCTATTACAATGCATTAAAATCCTTTAATTCTTATGATTCCTAATCCATTATTCCTACGACATTGGTCAGAATTTTAAGTAGGCTGATTCTTTCAAAGCTGCATAATACCTGAACAATATACCTATGAAATTTGTGGTTTCGTATTAGTGACCATGCGTGGGGACTGTCAACTATGTTGAATTGTATGGTGATAATTACAAGTTACTTATTGTTTTAAATGATAAAATAAGTTTTTTGAAAAATTATGTAACTAATTTTTTTTCTGTTAAAGTGTTGTAACTTTACATCGGAAGTCAAGTAAGAAAAATTATAATAAAGAATTGGTCTGTTTTATTAAGAAATATATTTCCCCTTAAACGAAAAATTGTAAGTACTAATGACTTAATCAATAATTATTAAAATTTATTTCGCATTTCAACTAGTAAAAAGTTTCATATTAACAACAATATTGTTTGGTAAGATTATGTTCACTCACCCCTAACTCATATAGAATATAAGCTAATTAGTTTGATTTGCGTCTTGCTAATAGTTCTAGAGATGTATAATTATAAATTTGGGATAACGCACCCTTTTCCAAGGTGATCTGTTGGGTATTAAAATTGAGAAATCTATTCAGCATTGCTCTTAACACGTACATTGACATGACTCTTACAATATTATTGCTGTCATTATATATATATATATATATATATATATATATATATATATATATATATATATGCTTTCGAGAAAAGAAAAGCAGTTTCTACTCTTACCGATTGAAGAAGCTGCCATTGTACAATAGCACATATAGTAGATGACAAGCAAAGCAGTTTTCTCGAGTGATAAAGAGGCATTTGGATGGGAAGTCTACAATGGATATAGACAATTTCGAACAAAGTGACGGTTCGTTCATATTATTATTTACGACACCTATCACTTAACAGTTTAAGCTGTCAGCATTTTAAGCAAATATATTTCTTTTCCAGTGAGAGACAGTTCTATGGGCTTATGTAAATAATATGACACGTGTAACGTTTCATCCAGAAGAAGATTGTCCATGCAAATTCATACACCGCTGCATGTTAATAGAATCCTATTACCTTTAAACAAGTTTTTTTGTAAGTTTTCATAACAATTTTTAGGAGTTTTATGTACGAAAGTTGCTTATATTTTACTATAATGTGCCTGTTTTATTAATAGAATTTATGATATCTAATTGTTTAGCAGGATTTAAGCCTGAATCATTTGAGGTTTAAAATACTTCAGCAATGTTTTCAACCTTTAGATTTTATATTTTGAATGCTGAGGTAACTTTTCTCCTATATAAAGCATAAATAGATTAAGAGCATCTACAAACACCCGTGCCATTCGCAGGATCCGAACCCATGAACTCTAATTCAACAGTGCCCTATTATTCGACAAGTTAGGACAGTGTCCTATTATTCGAACAACGTCTAAGATCAAGTTTCTGAATTACATAAAGTTTATATTATATTGAACAAAAGAATTTAGACTTATCCATTCACTCTATATATTGAGTTATCTGTTTTCTCTGGTGATTGCAACTTCCATGGAACAAAGTGAATGGATCCAGTTTTTATCCGACGAATAGTACTCGTATTAATGTTCTTATAATAACCAAACACTTGTAAAATATCTCCTTCAAATAATACAGTCATATGGTATGTTAACATATGATATATTAACAGAAAAGTGAAAGTTTTTCCATTTCCCTCCCATTATCTGTGTATAAGCTGAACAATTATCTGTTTTTCCAATTCAGAAATCAATGTTGTGAAACGGGATGGAGTTATGAATTTCAAATTAAAACTTACTCTAGATTTTGATAATAGGAAATTCAATGATGCAGTATCAAATGATTCAATGATTCAATGATTCAATGATTAAAAATAATTTTTTTTCCGACATCGGAGCAGCTACCACATCGGCCATAAGCCCACTGGCAGCCCAATAAAACTTAGCCTTCTTATGGAAGTTGTCAGGAGGACAGTTCAATAAAGAAAGCGCTGGACAGCTTGTTGTAGAAGTGGAATGGTATAATTCCCCACGGTGTGTGGCCAATAACGAATGTATTATGGATGGTCGTTATTTTATGGCCCACAGTAAAAACGTCAGATGAGAAGGGTCAAAGTTGCTTTGAAAAATAAAATTATGGTGGGGGAGGTACTTCATAGACTATGGACAGAGGCAACAGAGGCTGTTTAATAAAGAACCAATTGGGGCAGGAACCACTGACAGAAAAACAGCCCACTGCCCAATGAAAGTGAGGGGCGGGATGGCCCCCCTGTAAACGGACAACAGTTCCGCCAAGGACGGAAGAAATTGGAGAAGAAGGAGTTCAATCTCAGACTTGGTTCCTAGGAGTTAGATGATAGAGACTCTCGCCTGCCCCACAGTCTTGGAGAAGTGCGAATATCCCGCTAAGTTGTTCCTATACTGGAGATGATTCTAGGTCCCTGTCGTCGATGCTACCATCATCGCTGCATACATCAGCTATAGTAAGTGCCTCCCCAATAGACTCTAAAAATCATCTTTGACAATATAGTTTGCCTCTGCTTCTGGGTTCTCAATGTTAAAAATGTTAATATGAAAGAGAGTGTTATATTAATAGCTATGACAATTTAATTGAAATTTGTGCATTATCAAATAAATGTATGTTTAAGGTCAATGCTTTGTCTTCCTTGGTTGTTCCAACCCATGCATGCATCCATTGTTTTAAGGTAATTAAATACCCCATACTTGTCATTAGAGTAAATTCCATAACAGCGCCTGGGGAACACAGGATACATTCAGGGCTATCTAACACGCCAATACGTCACAGGTGATCCTGTAAAAAGTCATGGCCAGTTAAAAGTCTAAAATTAGCAGTGAAGACGGAGAGAGGAAGGTTCATGGGAAGTGAAGAAAACAGCAATGATCTCCAGGCCTTACCCACCATAACTTCAGCATAGTGATTTCGAAGGGACCTTTGTAATTTATATTTTATTGCACCACAGATTTGATGGTAGGACACAGTAAAGTGTGGCTGCCGCAAGTTATATCCGCTTTTTGCAAGGATATTGGCTTTTTCGTCTCCTGGTATCCTGCAGTGACTAGGAATCCCTTGAAAGACAATTTTCCAACCTATAGAAATTTCTTGGTTAAAAAGCTTCTTAGTTTCTTCCACATGGTAGGAATCACTTGTATGGGAAGCAATAGCCAAAATTGCTGACTGAGAGTCTATAAAGAAAGCAACTTTCTTAAGTGGAGTACATAGATTTAGTAAGTTTAGAATGGCTCGTTTTATGGCCTCGATTTCAGCATCGAAGTTTGTGGTATTAGAGCCCACAGGATAAAATTCCTCGAAAAATCCCTTACAGCAAAGACCAGTCCCAGTTGCACTCTGAGTTACAGTATCATCAGTATAAAAGATCGGATTAAAATATTAAAACTGTATCAAGTTATTTTGTATAAAGTGATGAGAACTAATCCTTTACCTGCAGACAACAAAGCATTCAGATATAATGATGAAATAATTCATTTACAACTGTTATGTCTCAGGTATACATAAAAGTATATACGTAGTTTAAAAAAACGCATTCAGATTTTAGGACCTCAATTCAATTTCTTATATTTGCAAAACGAATTCTTATATTTCTAAGAACAAAATGTTTTTACAGTTTTGCAGATATAAGATTATGGATAAATTTTGTGTGCATTAATTTTGTGCCCATGATTTAATAAGTCGTTGAAGTTGGGTTTAATCAAAGAATTGGAGGACAAATTCCATTAATTTATTTGTATATTAAAAGTAAATAGGCAAAGAATGTTACAAAATCCTCTTTCTAACGCGGATCGTTATGAAATCATTCAGTGTCTAGCTATCTGTGTAACACATCAACTTCTATCCGAGATTTCAACAAAGGAAACCCATCTAAAGTCAGACGATCTTCCTTAATTTTACAACGTCAAAATATCCAGTATTCTTTGAATACTTTAGTACAGAGATAGTCTCAATTTGATCGTGATGAATGAATGCAAACGTCATTAACCTGTCATACTTTAGATGACAGTTTTCTCATAAAAGCCTATCAAATACCAAAGTGTATGAAAGTTTGACAGAAAGCTGATACAGAAGAAGGGAATATTTTGCCCCTCATGGGATAAGTGTTCCATATTAAATGTCATTAAGACAAACATTAGACAGAAATATGACGTTAAACATGGCATAGATTAATGACATAAGTATATTGTTTATAAAAAGGACTTTATAAAATGGATAGTTTTGATCAGAGCAATTGATAGTGTTATGGCAGAGCATTTCAAATAAATGAGGCGGCAATCTATATTTTATTGAGGGAAAAGTTTAATCAAATAAATTAGGACGCAATAAAGTATATTAGTTTTTCTCCGTTTTATAAGGAATGGAATAATTTTCAGTGTGTAAGACTTCCGTTAAAGAAAATCAGTTAACATTATTAGTACTTAACCATTAACCAACTTTAAATTTTTTGTAAATCGATTAACATGGAGGAGGGATATACCTTGCCAGTCGTATCAAAAGAGCGTTCATAACAACAGAGCTCTTGGAAAAAAAATTTCAGTTCGTCTCTTCTAACGAAACTACCGCTGGTTATTAACGTAGGATTACTTATCGTTGCTTATCTCTTTTGTATGTATATATGTATGTATGTGTTATGTATATATGTATCTATCTATGTATTTATCTATCTATCTATCTATCTATCTATCTATCTATATATATATATATATATATATGTGTGTGTGTATGTATGTATGTCAAAATTTTGACGCATTTTCGTACCTTTTTTTTAACTCTTTACTGCTTGCCCAAGCGAAACAGACTGGGTTACGAGTTATAATTTGGCGTGCTGAAAAAATTATAACTCGTGACCACAGACGGTTTTAGCGTCTTAAATTTTCCTTTCCTGAGGACCGTTATAGAGGAACGTAATCCTACGTTAAAATTCTGATCGCCAATCTATGAGTTTAGTTAAATTTTTGTTTTAAAACTTTTCTAATTTTATTTATTCAATAAGTTTCCACTCAAATGTGCTGATTTTCATTACATACCCGTTCCCATTTGAAATACTATGTAAAATAAATGTCAGCTGGTTACTGGAGTGCATTTATAAACTTTTGCTACACAATAATTTAAAAAAAACAGGACCGACAGTTTAAAGCATATTCCGGATATCTACAATAACCCAAGCCACCTTCGGAATCCGCATGAATTACATATGAAGGCTTAAGGTCAAACACCCAGTCCATCGGCCCCCAGATGTTTGTTATGCACAGATGTCGCGTTGGCGGCTCAATCAGGTAAAGTTGACCCAGACAGATTTATAAATTATGCAAAAAAAAAAGTTTATAAATACTACTCAGGTCAGAAGTTTGTTAAGTTTCTCTCTAGGAAATATCAGGATTCCGTTGATAACAAAAAGACATTTTTCTTACAGGAGCTGCCTATTTTTAATTTTTGAGATCATAAGTGTTTTGTAAAAATTGCAAAAGAATCAGTCTTATTTTTTTCCATTATAATATAATATGCATACTATTGCTTAATTTAAAAATTCACTTGCATTTCTATTCCTGTGTAATTAGAGCGGCACCATCCTGTGTAACAAAATATTACAGATATCGCAGAGGTGTTCATATATCACCTATACATTCATATGTCAACCCTCTTTACTATGCGTGCGGTGGCCCAGTTGGCCAAGGCAATGAGCCAGTGATCTGAACGTCACTGGTTCGATGCTCGTCACTGAAAAATCCACCTCCGTGTACACTAAAGGTGTCTGGTGCACGAAAAATCTGTCGTGGCTGCAATGTCCTCTAAGTTTTCAAATTTACCTCTGGAAGTGCTGAGTCAAGTGTACCTATCTCGTCACTTGACTCGGTTTAAAATTATGGGACCGGTCATTTAGCCAAGTCGGAATCCGACCCTTGTGGTACTAATTAAAACCGGAGCCCCCCCCCCCCTCTGCCCAATAGCCTATACAGGACTTCAAGTCGGTCAAGTGGCATAATCAACAACAACAACAACAACTCTCTTTACTTACTCTGTAGTTGTTTGTATTCGGGCTTCAAAAAAAAAAAAAAAAAGAATTATACTCATTGTACATGCGTCAATATATTTGTGTCGAATTTTTTGGGACTAACTTACTTTTAGACGTGTTATTTTAGCTTTATTCGGATCGACGTATTTCATATGCTAAAGTTCTGTGGAAGACATTTAGATATCTCTTTTGGACTTCATCACATTAATGGTCTTTCCCTAATAAGATTGTCTCAAATTACAATCGCCTCTATAAGTTAAGCAAACGAAAAAAATAATTACGCCAGCGAGAATTCGGTTCATTCTGGCTAAAGGAAAAATATCTTCAATAAATTCTATTAATTATAAAGGTTTTAATTTTTGGCTACCATATGTATTTCTTAAACACTGGGACATAGGCATTCTTTGAACATAATTGTATTTAAAATGTAGGCATAATGATATTTTTAAGCATCCCGCATTTTACCTTCCACAATTTATTTTCTAGTGAACAAAGTTTTACCGATTTCTGCTGTTAATATGCTGATCATTTATTTTATAGAATCTGCTCTAGTGACATTATAAGTAATTTATTCATACCCAAGTCCATAACTAGGGTTCAATATATGCCTACCTTTATGTCACAAAAATGTAATACTAATAAAGCAGCAATAAAATCTAAATTTTAGATATCACATTCAAAACAGTTGCTTAAATAAGGCTCATGTATTAGAATTCATTGTTCGATCAGGAGTAACCTCTTTAATAAATATACTGAGGTCATCTATTAATTTTATCGGTACAAGCGGAAAAGAGCAAACGAAAACGGATGATTTAAAAACGCAAAGAAAAATTTACTGAACACTTAAAGTGACACTAAATGCTTCCTGATGCTTGTAAATTCATGCTTATGGAGGTAAATTATAGTTATTATTGAGGAAATAGTATTTGATGCATTTTCTAACCACACCCATAAACAAATACTTAAAAGAATACCTAATATTTCTTGAACTTCGCTGTTTTTAACCGTTATAGAGCCAGATATTCATTTGAGATGTGATTATCATAATAAAACATCATAAGTTGAATCAGGAAAGGATTAGATCACAAACGGTGTCTTCCGTAAAAAGTTGTTCAGTTTCCGACTAAAGAGCTTTCGTGCTTTGTTGCCTGCATCATTAAAAGCGAAAGCCACATAAAGACTCGGTAACCCTTCATTATATTATTAGGTAATCATAGAGGAGCTCTTTTTATTCGCTATAATGTGATGTAAATCACAGTTTTACTGGAAGAAAGAAAGACATATTTATTCGCGTCTACTGATTTTTCCCTTTTGTTGAAAGAAAGAAAAAGTTTTTCTTCTCTATTTCTAAAAACTTAAGAATCACATTTTAAATAATTTATAGAAGGAGAATTTATACTCTATACTATTTGCATAATTGAATCAGAAGACTTATTAGATGACTTTCAACTGAAATTAAGATAACCTCTCTTGGTTTAAAGTATACATAAGTTTAAGTATTTTTTCAATTCCCAAAAAGCTTCAGGCAAGAAACACCGTTATTATACTTAGAATTTCAAGAAGCTTTCAAGCAAGTTTTCGGAGAATTTTGGTAATGAGCAGCAAGAAAATGGCTAGAGTCATAAAAGAACTTGCTCAAGTAATAGGCGTCATTATTTTCTGTCGTCTTCAGTCTGAGTCATGTGTTTTTAAATTTTATACATGGTTTGTCTGGGTCATCAGGACGTTTAAAAAAGATCGCATTTTGACCTTAATTATCGTCCTGTAACCTTTAAGTCCTGGTTTTAGTAGACGTAACAGTTATTTATTCAAATAATATCCAGTGACATATAATAAACAGAATATTTTAAATTGGTGGAATTAGCATCCACTCAAACATTGATATTTCTTTATGTAAACAATATCTCACTCCCGTGTTTACGCGTGTGGAAGAAATTGTAAACAAACCTTGTTATGAAGTATATTTGAACTGAATTAAAAAGTATTAATTTATTATAGGTCATACATACAACATAAGACTGCTTAAAAAGTTTATTTTTAAATTAAGACACACATCCGGAAATAGAATCGACACTTAAATTTCACTATATATGAGAGTAAACAGAAACTGTATCGAATTTGGAGAACATAAATTGCATTCATCTTTAGGAGAAGAGAAAAAAACGCTTACACAGTCTCAAGAAAGGTTTTTTTTTCACACAACATCTAAGGAAGTTTTTTTTCATATAAATCACACATATTCATGGAAACTTCACTTTTACAGTAACTGGATGCAAAAAAAAAAAAACTTAAAAAAAAATACTCACAAGATATGAATGTATACCAGTAATAGCAAGTACTTTAAGGCAACAATGGACCTTCAGATTGACAAAAATATGTCCCGAAAACGATTTTTTTTTTCTTTCAGAAAATGATTCTGCAACTCATCAGGTTTAAATTTAAAAAAAAGTGTGTGGATCCGATCATTATTAATTCAGTTATAAGTATTTTTTTCAAACATAAACAATGGAAATGTTAGTCAAATTAAAACTTTAAATGCCATTTACTCAAAACAAGTTTTCGTGTCGTTGCGGTAAGTTCAAAATGTTCCATGCGTCATCACTTTTCTTGAATTTTCATAAAATTTCATAAAATGATTATTTATATATGTTAGAATAAAACTTAGTAATCAATTCATTATAATATTTTAAAACAACTTAAAATTTGTACAATAAAAAATTTTTTTTGATAAAATTTTGCATAAAACGATCTATTTTTATCGATTTCTTTTCTAGTTTTTATAAATATGACTGTCAATCAAATATTGTGACTAACTTTTATTATAACTATATAAAGCTAGCTTAAGAGAGAAAATTAGATATCTCAGACAAAAATGGATGTGCATGGAGCATTTTTAAATAGAGTAATTAACAAACTGATTTTAATTAATATCTTAATTAATTACACTCTGATTTTTGTTTAAATTTAGAATTTCCATCTCTAAACAACACTGTATAAGTATAAAAAATTTCGCAACAATTGGTAAATAAATAAAAAAAAGTTTTTCATGGTCCATTGTCGCCTTAAAGGAGAATCGATAAAAAATAAAATATATCTTTTCAAATTTAACGGATTAAGATATGAGTGAAAATTATTACAAATGAAAGCTACCAATAGTTGCTATTTTCTTTGATGAAAAATATCTTACTTTCAAAGAGGATCTCTATTTCTATTTTTTAAAATAACTTTTAATGACAATCAAATTGCAGTTGGATTCTAATTGTGGCTAGTTCTTCTAGAAAAGAGAGTTGATGTAGCTATCCTAACACAGAAATATACTGTTCGTTATAGAAAAGGATAACTAATATTGGCTTGTTTTCCCACACGAACCAATTTCGTACCAGTTTCTTTGCTCGCCAAATGGAAATATAGGATGGAAATAGTTGAGTGTAACCATTGTCAAGTGATTGAAATAATATCTGATTTAAATTGTAACTTTATAATTGCCCAAATTCTTTTTTTTATCTGTAAGCATTAAGACACATATCTTTTTCTCTTAAAGTTTGTCTCAACGAAGACCACGAAATTAATAAAATCTCCATAATTTCACTATGATTTTAAATTTTACTTTCATAACTTTTTAATTTTAATTTCACCGATGAACTTTATCTAATATATAAAAATGAATGTTTGTATCTCTGTAATTGTATAGAAATCCACAGTTTAGGAGCAACGATCGTGAAATTTTACATACAGGCGTCTTTAAAAACAGCCGAGGGTCTGAAGAACTTCAAAAATCGAAATTAATTACCGTTGATTTTTAATTAATAAAAAACCAAAAATTTTGAAACTAAATGTAAGATGTTACACTTTGTGGAATCACCACTCTGAATATGGCGTCCACGTTAGGCTTAGCTGGCAAACAGCGAGCGAAAAGATAAAAATAAATAAAATCAAAAAGTTTCAAGTTATATATTAAACCAGAATAATAAATGAAAATAATAATCTTTCAAGTCAGATTTTATACTCTAAAATAAATCGGATCCAACGGCATATTGACACTATCACACGCGATGGAAAATTCGAATCAACCACGCTAAGTGTCACAAGATCATTTTTAATCGCTACTGCAACCCCCCTCGCTTATGTCTTTGTGTCTATTGAAGAGTTAAAGACTAAGCTTCTATCCTGCTAACTTATTTCTAACTTAAAACTCCTCTTACTCCATAAATACATGTATATTCACCAACCCATAGCAACTTTCCAGTAATTTTAATACAAATATTCTCCTATTTACACAATACACCAGCATGTTATTGTGGCGCATTCGGTAAGAGCGTTAATTTACTATACAACATGACGCGGGTTCGAATACGGATCGTACAGATTTTGCTAAACCTGTATTTTCAGCTTTTTTATGGAGGCTTTTTTGTTTCAGCTTTTATTTTATTATTTTTTAAATTATTATCATTATTATTTTTATTTATTATTTTTTTTAATTATTTTTATTTTATTTTATTTTTATTTTATTTTATTTTATTATTTTTAAAAATTATTATTTTTATTTTATTTTATTTTTCATATTATTAATGTGTATAACATTTCGTATACTTTTTTTTCTATGTTATTTATACTGTGTTTATTTTTTTAATGGATTTTGGTAGGTTTATTATAAATTTATGTATTTATGTTTTACTTTTCAGGAATTTTTGCTCCAATGATAAAGGCTAAATCTTTTCTATGTTATTTATACTGTATTTAGTTTTTAAATTGATTTTGGTTAACAAACATTCGACAATTTGACATTTTTACTTTTCAGCTTTACTTTCCTAAAGACAATTTGACATTTTTCCTTTTCAGCTTTTAGTGGTTTATTATAAATGTATATATTTTATGCTTTACTTTTCAGGGTTTTTTTGCTCCAATGATGAAACGCTAAATCTAGCTGAATTCTGAAGATATTATTGTAAATTTATGGTTTTTTATGTTGGGTTTTCTTTTTATTCATGTGTATAACATTTCACATGCTTTTTATTCTATGATATTTATACTGTGTTTAGTTTTTAAATTGATTTTGGTTAACAAACATTCTTAAAATCCCGGGCAACGCCGGATAAATTATCACCTGTGTAGGTTGATAATTTATAAATTTTAAAACTGTTACCACATGTATATTTACAGATCCACAAGAACTTTCCAATATTTTTAATTAATAAATAACCAACAACTCTAGATTCACAAGCGTACAGTAGATGGCGCCACTATTTTAATTTTTTGTGTGTCTATTTTGTTGTTATGTGACGATAAATTTATTTAAAGTACCAGATAAAGAAATCACATGATCAGCGTTTAATAAATTAAATTGTAAAAATTAATCTTTAAAAATTCACCAAAAATCAGAAAATGGAGGTAAAGATGCGAAAAGAATTTCATTTTAAAGAAATTTTTATGATCTTTTTCGTGATATAAATTTTACAACCCTCAAATTATTATTTTAAATGCAAACTTGAAAAAAGTTACAAAAACAGATTAAAAATTTAATTTAAAAAAATCTAAGAAGAATTTTTAAAAAATCTTTCTTAGTGCACCCCTACATTATAAGAAGAATCGCCATGCAAAATTTCAGTCCTTTAGGCTATGTACACATGAGAGCGTTGCAACGCGCGCTCTGGGGCAGTTGACTACTGTTTTTTGACAGGCATATTTCTATTTTTTTACAAATTGCAGAATAAATAAGATATATATGAAATACATGAATTTTTCAAAATGAACTTATGCGAAATTTTCAAATGTTATTATTTTTAAATTTTTTTAAACATTTGAATTAAAATAAGGGAGTTTGATGTTACATGAAAGATACGCAACTTCGTGCCCAATATGCTAATGTATATTTTTTATTTTATGATTTATGTATTTTATTATTTTTCTGATATAGAACCACAATAATACATTCCCTGAGTACATTATAAATTTACATTTCTTTAAATTTTCTCTCCCCTTTCTATCTACAGATGATATTTTTTGAATGTAATATTTTTATGAATGTTTTTCGTGATATAAATTTTACAACCCTCAAATTATTATTTTAAATGCAAACTTGAAAAAAGTTACAAAAACAGATTAAAAATTTAATTTAAAAAAATCTAAGAAGAATTTTTCAAAAATCTTTCTTAGTGCACCCCTACATTATAAGAAGAATCGCCATGCAAAATTTCAGTCCTTTAGGTTCAACGGTTTGGTCTGTACTTTGTATGTCAGTCAGTCAATCAGTCAGTTAGTCAGTTACGGAACTGTTTTATATATATATAGATTTTTATTACTATCTCTATATCGTAACGTTAACTTCATGCGCACACATTATTTTTAACTGGCATTCAATTGGCTGTTAAAACTTTATATTTGCATCCTATTTAAAAGAAGTAGGGTGTAAATTGTAGGGTGGAAAGTTGGTAAAATTAAAATTTTGTGCAATGTATTTTAATTTCTCGATTAAAAGTAGTTTTTTTCTAAAAATCAATTTATTTCGCTTGAAAAGCTAAATATTTTATGCACGCGGTTTATATTATTATTACTATCTTTATATCGTAACGTTAACTTCATGCGCGAGCATTATTTTCTTATGCTTTTTTTATTATTATCATCGTTATAATAGCTTTATTTTCATATGGTTTTAAGCAACTATCGTTATTATTCATATTATGTTGGTTTTTTATTAATTAAAAATTAAGGGTAATTAATTTCGATTCCGGAAGTTCTTATCTTTATTTTCATATGCTTTTTCATTTACGAATTATTCAAATGTTGGTTAAAAAACTTTTGCGCAATTTATATATTTGTGTGTGTTTAATTATTGAAATTAATAAATTTATATTTCTGGAGAGGATGTTTCAGATTTTAGTGGTACTATGATGAAAGGCTGAATATACCAAAATTCTGAGGAGTTTATTATGGAGAGAAAAGGAATTTAATATGTAGAGGATGTTTATAGGAGTTAAATGTGGAGAGGAGTTGAATGGTTTGCAGCCCTCAATCAAACACTTCATTTTTTTAAGAGGCAACGCTGCAGTCATATCATTGTTCTATTGGAAATTTCTGCTGAACCTGTAATTGCAGCTTTTTTTTACCCCAATGATGAAAGGCTAATTCTAGCTGAATTCTGAGGAGTTTATTATAAATTTATATATTTATAGATTTCACAAGGTTTTTTTTCTATGTTATTTATACTGTGCTTAGTTTTAAATTAATTTTGGTTAACAAACATTAGAGAATTTGACATTTTTACTTTTCAGATTTTAGTATTAAAATGATGAAAGGCTGAAATTCTGAGACGTGTATAACATTTCACATATATTTTTTATGTTATTTATACTGTGTTAATTTTTAAATTGATTTTGGTTAACAACAAACATTCTTAAAATCCCGGGCATCGTCGGGTACTTCAGCTAGTTTTTGTATAAAAATCATTCTGCATTTGATACCACTACATGATAATGTGGCTAAGCATTTGCCCGTCTAATGGCCGGCACAAATGACATCACAAAACACGAGATTTACTGATGGTCGAAGGCAAGTAGTGGCCGTAGAGTTAAACTGTTTACAGACTTGAACACCAGTGAACTATTCCTGACAGACTCTTATATAACCCGAATCAAAGAGGAACTACTTATTTTTCTACTTTTGCCAGGGGGGACTTGCAAAGCTGGTAGTTAAGTAGCACTTTTGTTGAAGAACAAGTTTTTTTGTTTAAAAAGTTTTGCTTTGTTCACTGATACCCCTTTTAAATAGTAATACTTATACTTTTGTCTCGTCTATCTGCATTCTTTCACTCTTCTTGCAGCATTCGACCACTATCTATCTTTGTAGTCTGAGTAGGACTTAAAATTTTCCGTTAGAGTCGAAAGCGGCCAACAATCTTCATTAAACTCGTAAAATTGCACAATTACAATTGTGCGGACAATGGATGACCGCTTTAGCCTTTAATTTAAAAGTTCCCCAAAGCATAGTTTCACATTTTCCATTAAAATAAATGTGTTCAAATGGAAAAGACTACCAACAAATCAGGTTTCCTTATTGAATAAGATAAAAGGAATTGATTTATTCCAAGTTTCTGGTTTTGATTATACTGAAGTTTCATCGTAAGTTTATATTTTTATCTTAATTATTCAAATACATTAAATCCTATTAATAAAATTTAAGGTGATGATGCACCGTTATCCGAATTAATCAATGGATTTTGAATATTTTGAGTTGTAAAGGTTAATTAAGATGTCGGCTGTTTATTGAATCCTAATGTGTGGTTTCATTCCCCACCATCTGGTCACACTGTTTCCTTTCTAAACTCATGGTCTTTAGAAGTGTCAATTGGGGAGCATTCTTGGCGGATAACGTGATTCATCTTGGTAAATTCTTGTAATTCGGGTGCTTTGAGGAGTAAAATAGACAGTTTTCCTAAGCTTATTTGTCTTGTTTTTCTAGACACACAACTTTCTGCCAGCCAAATAATTTTTGCTACGTAGTATCAAAAGTTTCCTTATATTTATGATATACAGGGAAACCCCTGTCGTTCTTTGAATGCTGCTCTTTACGATGCGTCAAAAATATTTACGTGGTTTTTCCTTTCTTGTAAATATAAGAAAAGTTCTACCAAAAAGCATTCAGTATGCATTGCCACCGAGGTTTGATATCTTTGCATAAAACTGATTGCCACGAAAATCTGTTCTGGTTTGGCAAGCAATATTCGTTACGAAATATCGTATGTTCCAATATAATTTTCATTCATAAGATTAATACCTGCCACCCTTCAGCTGCTTTTCGTCGCGACATGTTGAAAAACATTTATCTCGTTTTTCACTCTGTAAATAAGGAAAGTAATTTACGAAAAAGGATTCAAAACGCGTGGGTCACTGCGAATTGTTTGAGAGAGAGAAGTTAGATTCCCTCAAAAATCTGTGTTCATTTGGAAGGCTACGTGGTAACGAAGATAACCTTATAATTTTGATTTCCAAAGACATACTTCTTGTTCTTCAGATGCTTCTAGTTACGACATATTAAAGAACATTTATATGTATTTCTTTGCTGAAAAAAAAGAAATAATTGTCTAAAAAATCCTAAGGAATGCTATTTTGGTTGAGAATGCTTTTCAGTGAACCAACGTAGTAATGGCACAGCGGTCGAAGTGAGATCCAAAGCGTCCGTTGTTGCTATTAAAACGAGAGTTGAGATGTTGAAATCTGACAGATTTGGTTATGGTAGTTTGACAGGTTTTGATATCTTAAATCTTACTTAAATGAATTTTACAAAGATAATAACATAAAAATTCCACATCGGAATTGTGTTTTGGAAGGTAGAACAATAAAAATGCATTATACAAATTTAAACATAGCATCGATACATTGCGATCAGCAATAAATCTTAAACTCCAATACATATTTATTTAAAATTTATTCAACCAGTGAAAAATGATGCTACCTACAAGCTATTACGACATCAGTTCAGTAGTACCAGCAGATTAACACCTGGTGATATTTCAAATTTGTAAGCAAACAGCTGCTGTTTTGCAACACTGTGTTTTTTAACTTCCACCCTGTTTGCACATTACTTAGATAATTACTTATTACGAAGCTATAAAAAATTTAATACTTTTGTTAGCAAGCAACTAGAAGACTGCTCTTTGAATTGGAAATGCATCGGCGATCAAAAGATGAAAGGAACTGATGAATTAAGGGTCAAAAGGTAAAGTGAAGAAATTAGGACATTAGGAGATCTTCCGTCTTTTGTTCTTTTATAACGCATCATGATTAATGGTTTTCTTTAGAGAAATAGGGGAATTTGGTAATATTTCTAAAAAATCGCTGACCTTTCTCCTTCTTATAAAACAGATAACCCTACACACACTCTTTTTTATATATATGCTTGTACATAGAAAGAACGAATACATACATACATACATATATATATATATGTATGTATGTGTTCATTTGTATGTATGTATGTATTCGTTCTTTCTATGTACAAGCATATATATAAAAAAGAGTGTGTGCGTGTGTGTGTAGGGTTATCTGTTTTATAAGAAGGAGAGAGGTCAGCGATTTTTTAGAAATATTACCAAATTCCCCTATTTCTCTAAAGAAATTCAGAAAACCATTAATCATGATGCATTATATCCCTGTGGAAACGAACTTACTAATGGAAAACTACTACCAAAATGTACCGAATAATAAAATACAAAATTGTTAGAGACTGCCTTTGTGCAAATAGATTCAATCTAAGGTTCAAATGAAGCATTTCCTTGTGAAGGAAATGTTTTGGTAAACTTCAAAAGTTAAAAGATTATAAGTAAAAAAATATGAGATAGTAATTTAATGGCTACAGCAATGGAGAAAGTCAGACGAAATGTCCAACCACGGGTTAGGGACCCAGGTGTCTCTCTTATCCAGTAAAGAATGTTTGATCTGTGAGTGACGATTTTGACATAATCCGTTCAAAATAGGTAAACTTTTAGCGTCTTAGGTCCCAGACACTTGCAGTTTATTTTACTGTAAAATTGATAAAACTAATGGAAGTTACAAACTTGAAATTAATCAGATCTCAATCATAAATTCAAAATAAGGTGTAACAGCGACGAAAGATAAAAACCAGTCAAATGTAGGGTTAGCTGATGCCAAATTTTATTGTTTGAAAGAGAAATACATGCTGTTTGGACCTTGATTCTTCATTTGTAAATTTCTAAATTCAAGGAGGAAAGTTGGTATGTAATTTTAACATTTTTTTGTTAGATACCGAGTTTCTATGCTGATTACGAGGTTTTCATTTCCGATGAATATCAGTTTTTTTCTTTTTCTTTTGACTGCAATGGATATGATATATTTGGGATAAGGGGAGGTTGTTTCAATTCATGATGGCTAATTTAGTTAACTGTATTTAGCATAGTGTCATGCTGCTAAATTTTATTTACTACTCAGTAAAATAAAACTTCAGAGTATAAACATGTTTATTTTTTTCATATTCTTATCCAAAATGGATCTTTCAATTGGATATATTTCATTAGAAATGTTTATTTACATGTTTTAATTTCTTAATCACGTGTTTTCTTTTCATTTCCGAAAAAGAAATTTGGCAAAAATATAAACCGTTTAACATTTTAAATTTTTATTGAAAATAAATGACTAATTTTCTCCATTACTGAGGTAATTCAGGATAAGATTGTATGGTAAACGCCTTACATAGAAAACTGAATTCTATGAATAAGCGTAGATTATAAAATAAAGGAAAACAGGCCTGAAATGAATTGCTTAAGATCTTGTGTCTTCAGGGGAAGAAGATATTAACTAAGTAACTTAAATCATGCAAAATGACTCATTGCTACAAGCTCACTCAGACCACCTGTTATCCAAGGACCACACATACGCTGTACCTCTTAAGTAAAACAAGGTTCTTTCAATTTTCAAAATCACGTTTCTTTCAACAACCCAATTACAGACCATTAATAAAGGCTTAGCATAAAGAAAACCTGAAGATTCATTCTCTGGATTAAAATGCCCACATTAAAAATGGAGTTACATGAAGACAACTTTAAGATTTTACCGTTAAAAATTTGCTGTTTTTTAATATTTAGGTCCTTAATTAATGCTTAGCATGGCTGACGTATAATGTTCTGATTGTAATAAATTTTTCTGGAGTCTTAGATCTGCTCATTATGTAATGTTTATGCTTCAACGTGATGTTTCAATGCAATGTTAAATTTCTCAAACTGACGTAACCCTTTTTACTTCCTTCCAAATTAGATTTGTGAACTCAACCAAATCATTACAAAATTGCGGTAGGAGGATGAATTTTCATTAATAATTTCTCTTTGTTATTGATGTTTTTCCTGTTGATATGTCATGGCTTTCGGCATATGTTAATCTGGACTAGTCAATTTTTTTCTTTTCAAATGACAGTTGTTTGTCATTTGAAAACCATTGATTTCAAAAGTAAATTGTTTGTTTAAGTTATAAGAGCAAAATATTCAAAGTTCGAATATTTTATAGCAAAGTATATTTCATATTTTTATAGCCTCTTTGTGAATTCTCCGCAGGATCAATCATACCAGAAACCGTCATCGTAGTACAAAAATTAAATATTACTCAAATACAAAAAAGTATATTGTTTGTTTAAGTTATAAGAGCAAAATATTCAAAGTTCGAATATTTTATAGCAAAGTATATTTCAAATTTTTATAGCCTCTTTGTGAATTCTCCGCAGGATCAATCATACCAGAAACCGTCATCGTAGTACAAAAATTAAATATTACTCAAATACAAAATATCATACCAGATATTTTGTATCATACCAGAAACCGTCATCGTAGTACAAAAATTAAATATTACTCAAATACAAAATATCATACAAGATATTTTGTATCATACCAGAAACCGTCATCGTAGTACAAAAATTAAATATTACTCACATACAAAAATTTCAGGAGAAATTTTTTTATCACAAAGAAAGAGAGAAAAATAAATCGGATATTTTTGTCGCTTGTATTGAATATTACTATAGAAATAATATACACGATGGTATCCCGCAATGTTTCGTATTTTTCCTGAATCAATCTCAAAATAAGATTTTTCTATTTAATAATTAATCAAAAAAATTATTCACATTGTTACAGACCATTTCTTTATTTGTTTATACTAGTAATTTTCTATTCTATTTATTCTCTAAGGGACATACATTTCCGTCATGCAGCAACTAATTCACTAACTTACTTATCATCTGTTGTTTTAGTGCTCAGCTAAAGCTTAATTGTGTTACGTAAGGGAAAGAAAATGAGATAAGGTAGTACAGAAAAAATACAAAAATAGCAACATCGAACAAACAAAGGAAAAAAAAGAGCGTCATAACTCCTCTTAAACTTCAAAGTTTAAGGCTGCTACGTACTGACCTTATTGAATTCACTCACCTCATGGAGCGAACCTATGGAGAGACCTTATGTTAACCTATGGGGAAAATGTGTCTACTAGTGACAGCTACATAAATGCTGATAATCCAGTAAAAAGGTTGTATACAGATAGCGTGAACTTTTCTTCGCCTTGCAACAGGATTCATTTTATAAATTTCGTCCACCAAAGGAATATAGGAACGTTTAAAACACACTATACCAGATTTTCTCCCCGAATAATTAAAATTTTAAAATATCATTTCCATTTTTTTTAAAACAAATTATGCCCCAAGATGTCAAATTTCTTTCTATACTACGGAGTACAATTTAAAAAAAAATCTTTATATCAAAGTTGGCAATCCGTGGACATATTTTTTCCATAGGGAATCATTGAGGTGAGCGAATCCAATAGGGTTAGTACACAGCACCCTTAAAAATTATATATTTAAAAAAATTATTTTCTTTAGGATAGTGCTATGGGTATAAAACTACAAATTCTACGAATGGTGGTTCAAATACTATTCAAGATATTTTCTGAAAATCGATGGAAATAAAATTAATAAAGTTACATCCATAGATGCTGAAAAAGATTATTCCCCTAAAACAACTGCTGACACTGATTTCATTTCTTTTTACCAGTTGAATGTAGAAATAATTTTACGGTAGTATATCTATCATGCATTCGTTTTGTTTTCGCAAAGGTGTTTCCAGGTTGATTCAGTTTCTTCTATAAGGATAATGGTTTCATCCAATATAAATGCGGTGTATGGGAGGTTTTTCGTAAGTCAAATGAAATTGGTAAGAGAAAACATCTTGCTAATCTGTGATAAATTTCATCACTTTAAAAAAAAAAAAGAATATTTTCATGAATCTTTTTTTTAACCGGGGAAATACTTCCTGCATCACTTTCAGGAAATAATAGATGAATTCGAAAGATTTTTTAAAATTATTTAACACAACTGAAATGCACAATAATAAAAAAAATTTAGAAACGGCAATGATTGTGTAAAGTCAGATGAATTAGTAAATCTTAATAAAAAGCCATACCAACAGAAGACAAGGCTCTTTAGATAGGTTCTTTAGGCTCTTTAGGATTTTTAGAGATATTAAGTTACAGATTCTAATAAATGGGAAGAACAAATAGTTTTATTTAGTGGACTGGTTTAATATAGTGTCTGGGCCTAAGGTAGCCTAGTGGTAGCGGACGGGCTCCGGACCATGAAGGGGGGTGCTCAGTTCGAATCCCGATAATACCATCAAATACCTTCAGATGTAGGCCGGATATCCGTAGACCGTAAAGTCCATCCGTGAGGTCAGTGGGTGGAAGAAGGTACTGACCTTCCAGATGTCACCCTTGGAATTCTAGATCCTTGGAATTCTAGATCTTGGGATTGCTAGATCAAAATTATGGTGACACCTGGCCAAGTATGACTCCGACTCTTGTAGTGCCATTGTAAACCAGAGCCGCATTCTTTGCCCAGGTGTCATCTACGGACCTGGTCTGAAGTTGTACAGGCCAGTAAGCATAAGTCGAAATAAAATATAGTGACTGGAATAAGAGACAATATCGGGAAAAGTGACAGAAAATTACGCGCTTTACAACCACAAGTTACAACCATATTATAGCAAGCTACACAATTAACTTTTTATTTCAACTGCCAACTGCTTTGTCAAAACAATAATACAAATAATAATCGCACAATCTTTCAATTTTTTACCCTTCAACAAGTGATCAAGATTGAGTGAGGTGGATTACGTATACGATACACGAAAATTGTTTTACCAGGAAGTGATGATATCGAACTAAAGTAGCAAAATAATTTACTAACTACGAATTTTGAGTAAAACTGAGAGGAATATTCTAGACCAGGAGTCGGAGAATTGCGACTCGCGAGTCACATGCAGCTCTCCGGTTACATAAATGTAGCTCTGAAAGTGAAATTGAAAATTGAAATAAACCTGAAAATGAAAACCTAAGCGTGGAGAAGACATAGCAAATGCTGTCCTTGAATACATGGAAAAAAATCATATATCACAGAATAAAACCGTGTCAATCGCAACCTATGGTGCAAAATGTGACGAGAGCGAAAAGTCTTTTGTTTCAGTTTTTCTCTCTATTCTAAAAAAAAGTAACTGCCGCTGCCGCTGCCGGCAACGCCGCTGTCAAGAGCTTGCCACGCTATCTCCTCCGAAACCGCTGGGGGTATGGGGTCGAGACCGATACCAATCGATGCAGAACAATGTGGGGAAGAAAGTAAGATATGTCTCATATTCGTCGGACTTTAAGTTTTTTTTATTTTATGTTTTGTGGGAAAATATTGACTTTTTCATGTTCAGATTACGATAACTCAGCAAAAAAGGATCGTAGAATTTTTTTTTTTTACAATCTAAGACTACAGACATTTCTCCTTCAAACAAGACCTCATTTGTTTAAAAATAATTTAAAACAGACTGATATTTTTATTAAAATTGAAAACCCACTTTTTGGAAAAATTTATGCGTTTCGAGATATATAAATTCGATGCTCTCAGACTTATTATGTTACAAAGAAAATATTTATATCAACTGGAAGATGAAAGCTTTCTCATTCATATAAACTTCATTTCAAGTCTCTATCTTAAAATTTCGATTTTTAATTGAATTTTAAAGAAATACTTCAAAACAATCTTCTCATTCGCTTCCTTTGCAGAAGGACATGAAAGAAGATCCAATTTTTCACCCATAGGGCTTCATTTATTTCGCCGGGAGGGGGGGGGAAGCTTCAACTGTAAACAAATGAATGACTCAATCGCTGTAAACAACTATTGAGTCATTCATTCAGTTGATTCACCAGAGGAGCGAGCCTAGGGGCGAAGCCCCTAGTAATTGAAAAAAAATAATCATTGATTATTTCTTATGGTATACTACACCTAGAATCCCCTAGTGCACAAACATTTTCAGAAGAAATCGGTAAAATAATAGAACTGGTAATTAAGATTACCAACTTTATCACAGCGAGTATTCACATTCCCAGTACAACGGGGTCCGATTGCTTTCGACGTGTTAGAGAGTTTTGCATCTTGCATAAATGAAATCAAACTATTCCTCGATCAAAAAGTTTAAAATATTCAGAAATAACAGGAGATCAGCGATTGCAAAAATTGTACTTTATTGTGGACGTTACATCACAACTAAATCAGCTCAATCGTAAATTATAAGGCAAGGGAAATTCCACTTTTTCAATGGTAGAAGAAGTTATTTCGTTAAAAAAGAAAATGATTCTGTTCGCTAAAGATTTAGAGAGGGGTACTTTAGTTCATCTCCCAAACTTGTCTCAATATCGCCGAGAAAACAATGCCCTCGTTAACAAAGATTACTTCAAGAAATCAGTTTTAAACATGAAAGAATATTTTCTTCGAAGGTTTCAGGAATTCAAAATTGATAAAGTGATTCTAGCCTTTATTACAATGTAAAGGATTGAACTTTTCTCCATTTGATATTGATGCGAATAATTTTGAAATACAATTGCTGGACTTGACAAGCAAAGACTTATGGAACACAAAATTAGTACGCCTGGATAAGGACTCGGATAAGAAAAATGCAGTTTAATTTCATAGAACTAACAGACTGTTATAAAAGACCTACAAAAGGAAGATTCAATGATTTTCTATACTTGGAAGAGTCTTCCTAACTCAAATAGCGAGTTGAAAAAATTTGAACTTTGTGTTCTCTGTATCATCGGGTTTATGTATTGTGAGCAATCGTTTTCTAACACAAATTTCATTAAATGCAAATTGAGGATCCAAATTACTGATGTCAATATGGAATCGTGTCTTAAATTTAAAACAACCAGTTACAAACTGCATATACTTTCTAAGGAAATACAAGTTCATTGTGTATAGTAATTAAAACCGAGTTGAAAAAATTTGAACTTTGTGTTCTCTGTATCATCGGGTTTATGTATTGTGAGCAATCGTTTTCTAACACAAATTTCATTAAATGCAAATTGAGGATCCAAATTACTGATGTCAATATGGAATCGTGTCTTAAATTAAAAACGACCAGTTACAAACTGCATATACTTTCTAAGGAAATACAAGTTCATTGTGTATAGTAATTAAAACCGAGTTGAAAAAATTTGAACTTTGTGTTCTCTGTATCATCGGGTTTATGTATTGTGAGCAATCGTTTTCTAACACAAATTTCATTAAATGCAAATTGAGGATCCAAATTACTGATGTCAATATGGAATCGTGTCTTAAATTTAAAACGACCAGTTACAAACTGCATATACTTTCTAAGGAAATACAAGTTCATTGTGTATAGTAATTAAAACCGAGTTGAAAAAATTTGAACTTTGTGTTCTCTGTATCATCGGGTTTATGTATTGTGAGCAATCGTTTTCTAACACAAATTTCATTAAATGCTAATTGAGGATCCAAATTACTGATGTCAATATGGAATCATGTCTTAAATTAAAAACGACTTATTACAAACTGCACATTCTTTCTAAGGAAATACAAGCTCATTGTTCACAGTTTTTAAAACCAGTAAGAGCAATTTTTTGTGTGATTTCTTCTTCATTTTTCAAAGAAATAATTAATAATGTAACTTGTTAAAATATTACCTTAAATTTTTATTATTTGCAAAAATATATATATGGCTCTCGAATAAATTTTAAATTGTTGTGAGAGACAGGTTCATCTCTTCCGTCTCGAAAGTTTGCCGACCCCTGTTCTAGACTAACGCCCAAAAGACGACTGCCACAATATCTGTATTCCTTAGATTATTCATTCTAACTGCTGGATAGAATTACAGGGGAATGAAGGTTGATGACCAGTCGAAGGGTTATCTCAAGTTTATTTTTTGGGAATCAACATAATTTATTAAATGAAATTAAATATTTTCCATACTTTCAATTCTTAAGTTAATTGCGCATTTGCTAATATCGGGAACTATAGTATTTTTACATAAAATATTTTTTTCTTCTTATATTTTGTTTTAATAAACAACCGAAGCCATAGATGTATAAAAACAGCGATAAAAACATCCTCAGGTTATTCATTTCCAGTTTCTTTTCATTTTTGCATGTAGGAAAATAATTCCGACATCTGGCAAGATTATGAGGTTTAAAGCAATTTTTTCATAATTTGAATATGTATAATAATGTATATTGAAGCGATATTCCCAGAAACAAAATATTAAGTTTATGTTTGAAATAATTATAGTGATTAAGATTTCTTTTAAGAATGTACACATGTAGAAACATTTTTTTCAAATATTTAGTATACATATAGAGCGGTAAATACAGCAATTCATAGCATGTGAAATGGAGGGTATGAATAAGACCATTTCCAAATTCTTCAGTGTAAAAAATGCAATTATACTGAGGTAATACTACGTAATATATAATAAAGAAAATTTGAGTTTATTATTTATTTAAATATAGAGCTTTTAGAATTTACTTGGGACATAAACTTGGATGGACCTTTAAAAGCAAGGATTTAGGAAGGATTTAAATTTACAATTAATTCCAATTATTTTCTATTCATGATGATACAAATATAATCTTTTTAGAGAGATTTATATTTGCTCATAAATATCTTGAAATGAAAATAATGGAGATTTCTCAAATAATATTTATCTATAGAAAAAAATTACGCAAAAATTAACTATTAGATAATCAGCTCATGTAGATTGAGAAAGAAAGAGATGAAACAGTGTAAAATAACGTGTGTATGTTAAAAGACACTCTCATAGAATCCGATAAACTCTCTTACTTATAAACTGATAAAAGAGTTTTTAAATGAAAGTATTTATTACTTTCATTTAAAAATCAAATTTTCTTTTTCATCTATACTTGATTCATTAGGCTAAATTAATTAATAATTCACGTAAATTTAAATATATAATCGGAACATTGACACACATAATGATTTTTTTATTTCCTGTTTAATTGAGCTTAACTGGTTTTTTGACATAAAGGATGTTAAAAAATCTTTTTTAAATGCAACATGATTGAAGTAATCTTGAAAATGCTTCACACACACTCACACGTACATACCGAAACACATACGCGTATATATATATTGTAAAAAATATGCATCAGTGTATGGAGTTTTCTTCTTATTTTTTTTTTAATAATCCCCTTCTTCTACAATATCCCTAATACTTCAATTGGTTCATGATTCCCCTGAAACGAGAAATTCATTTCTAGTTTCAGAGGAATCGAAATTTTATTACGTTTTAAACAAAGCATTGAAACTTTTTAATAAATGGTATATAAGTTTATATTACGGCTATAAATAAAATTAGTTGATTTGAATCTTGCTGTATATTCTAAATGAGTAAGGAACTTTTTCAATGCATAAATATTGTTATATGTAAATAAGACACAGAAAATCATGAATTCACCCTTTCAATTGCTTTGTAAGTGCAATAACAACAATAAATCCAGGATCGATGTTTTATATTACCCATTATTGATTAATTTAAATTGCAGCGTAAAATAAGAGTTAAACATTAGAAATTTATATAATATTTCTGAATTGGGAGACTGGATATTTGAGCTATAACAGGTTGCTCCAAGAAACTTTTCTTAGTGAGATGAAGCAGTTCTCGTTCACATAATAACGGCCCTAAAAGTATCACGAAAAAGTGACTGTCAGGAATGTCTAAAGCAATATATCAGACTTGTTTTTCAAAGGAGATTCCTATCGGGGTAAGCTTTTCACCTCTTTACAACGAAAGTTCAAAAACATTCATTTCACATATCATTACTTTACGAAGGTCTTCACTCCCTAGTCTTCTGAAGGTATTCACATTATTAACGAGCCGAAGGGTGAAAACCTGGAGAGCAGTTAGCCGATTAAAAAATATGCTTTACTGGTTATGTTCTTGGCCTCGAAGGTCGTCATTTGTTATCAGGGTTTGTCAGTAGAGCTTAATTTGACTGTCACGCTATCTTCTGCTCATCTTCATTCAGTGTAAACCTGTTTTTGCACCCGGTAGCTCGATTGTGAACAGAGTATTTTTTGAGAGACTGAATAAGCATTGATTTTATTATATTTCTTTTTTTTTCTTTTCTTTTAGTCGTTGTTAATCTGTCACAATGTACATGCTGTTGAAGATTCTTTAATTGTGTTTTTTTTTTCTGGCAGTTTTGTTTCAACTGTGATTCAATTGACTTTTCAAGGTGGCAAGAAAGTAATAATTTCATTCGATTATTATTTAGTTAGTGACATATAAAAGCATAAATTAAAAAAAAATGACTGATTGAACCGGAAAAATGCATCCAACATATAGAACCTAATGAATATAATTATTCTTAATATGCAATAAATAATGTGTATGTATTGAAGAAAGATAGGCTATAAGAAAATAAATGGCATTTGAAGAATATTAACAAAATAACCTTTAAGACGCATTGCTTATAGACATACAACCTATTTAAAATCCATTTTTTCACACCTAAGAGTAAAAGAAGATATCACTTAATATTCACCAGTTAATGCAAATTTTCCATAAACACTTTAGCGTAATAAAAGGATGATTTTGCAAATTCACTTAACTGGTTTTATTTGAAAAATTACCTCATGAAAGAAGAATAATTTAATTCAAATAAAACGTGTTTAAGTGTTTCTTGAATTGTTACAAGTATGGTTAAACCGGTAGTCTGTTGCATGAAGCAAAAGAATCGGATAAATAACAGTTCATTTAATAAGCAGGTAAAGTTTTGGTAGTCGAAATAATGATGGTAATAATGGTTATATCCTGATACTCAATGGAGAAGGATACAAAGAAACAGAATAAGAAATTAAACAAAATTCGCTTTTCTTATTTTATTCTAAAAAAATGCACACACCTAATGAAAGGGATTTGCATTAACTATCTAGCAATTTAAATTTTGGTCAACAAATAAGGAAAGACGTTAGTCCTCTCTTTTGTGGGATATGCTAAAGTCAGTTAAAAATTAAGGTAATTCTTCTTTTGGAATAATTTAGCTCTAAGATACAAATCAGCTAAGCCTAGTTGAAGAGATCATAGACTAAATGCATGGCTTCTGGGTACACTGGAGGTTTTTGTCTACTAAAAACTATGAAAGTACTATGAAGTCTGATTACTGATATATGAAGTCTTGAAGACATATTTCTTTTAAAAATACTTTTGTAGATGATTTTTGAATATCGTTTTCTAGTTTAATTACTGCAAAGTAATTTTACGATTAATATTCTAATTATAAGTATTATTGGATGTTAAATAGTAAAAAGATTTTTATTCAGTAAGTTTGCAATTTTTTAAAAATATTGTAGGATAATAAAATTGATATAAACAAATAAAGAAACTAAATAAATAACGAAGAATATATCCTGCCTTCATTAATTATTTAATATGGAAGGAAACTGAACAATAAAGAGTTTTCTAGAAATAGGATGTAAGGATTGAAAGAACTTAAATCATTATATTAAATAGTCTAATGACTAGCTTTAAAAATCAACGCACTTAACGTTTAAGTTCGAATGCTAAACATTAGTATAAACTTTCTTGGTTAAAAATGTCTTTCAAATTGTTTTGAGTTAAAAATATGTTACTTAAAATAAGTTATTAATTTTTAAGTAGCAACAAACTACCACTGATCGATAAGAGCTATTCATTGCCATAAGAACTAATTTTTAACACACTATAATTACCTATTTAGAAACAAGAAATAAAGCGATATCCCTGTCTACAAGAGCAAAATAAAACTTAACCTTTGAATTAATTAGTTTCATTAACTTTATAGCTTACGTTTTGAGAGGAAAAATAATGTAAAATTTCCGATTAATAATTATTCATAAAACTAATGGATGAGTTTTGTATGATTTAGTTTGTTCATGTTGAACTAAATTTTATTTCCATATATTTACGTGTCAAAGCTCTGAGCGGAAATAAATACTTATAGAATTACCAATTTTGTATAATTTAAAATTAATCATGAGTTTAATTTATTTTACATCGTCATGCCATTTAAATAATTTTAATAACAATGCTAGCTAATACGCTAAATAAATCATGCACTTGGTGATTCTGTTATAAACAATAAATTAAAAACCATGTGGAAAGAAAGATTTTTAAAGATTTTTTTTATATTTCTTACTTTGCACATATATTAAAAGAATAAATTTGCAATTTTTTTCCTATCCCAAAGAATGTTGTTCATTTGTAACAACCGCTATGCAATAATTATAGAATTTTCTTTAACTCATTTTGGCTGATGGATGCTTACTGTATTTGTACACATTTGATGATATTATAGAGGATATTCTAAACATTTTGCAAATGACCTTTGTCATGACTACAATTTTTGCGTTCTTGATGTATGCTCGTGTTATTCGGCACAATTTTTGATATTTAAAAAAAAAAAAATCAGGTAGTCTCTTCTAAAGAAATTACCACGGGTTGTTAACGTAGGATTACTTATTACTTATCGTTGCTTACCTCTTTTGTATGTATATAAGTATGTGTTATGTATATATGTATCTATATGTATGTACGTATGTATAGCTACATATATGTGTGTCAAAATTTTGACGCATTTTTGTACTTTTGTGTTTAACTGTTTACTTCTTGTCCAAGCGATACAGACTGGGTTTGGAGCGTTGCCAAAATTATAACTCGCGAGGTACGGACGAACGGTTTTAGCGTCTGAAATTTTTCTTTCAAGGAGGAACGTAATCCTACGTTAAAATTCCGCTTTAAAAATATTATATACGTGTAGAGAATGGGAATCTTGATATCTTTGTCGGAATGAATGAACGCAGTTTCTTTGGGCAGACTTCAACGCTGTTTGTGCTATCTGTGCAAGCGTAGAGCAACGACTGGTGAAATGGAGGAATCTGATTGGATTGGAGCGATAATAGGTCCTGGATCCGAGAGTTTGAATGACATTAGTGTGGAGTTTTATACCCCGACGATTAAATCGGCAATAAATCGGCCGTTAGAGTAAAATTTTATCGAAATGTGTTTTAATATCGGTGTTACCACAATATCAGTACAGCTAAAAAGCAAAATGGTTAAGGCATCGGATTTCCGGTTCGAATCCCGTACGAGGCATAGTTGTGAACAACGGCAAAAGAAAGAAGATGCACTCTCTCTCGTCCAATGGTGTCATTGTATAATAATAAAAAAAATCTTCTGTGTTTGTGTATACTTCTATTTCCCGTCATACATTCTTTCGAACACCGGACTGGGTCTCGTAGTGAAAGTCTCCGGACATACAACAACAACACAAGTTTGGTGGTGGGGGATGAAACAGAAATAAAATCTTAAATTTTATATAGGTTGGTTGGTTAGTCAGTTTTCAAACGCTACTATCATCTTTCGCAATAGAGCTAAACACGTTTTATTTGGGAGTTGATTCGATTCACTTTATGAATGTACTGCGGTAATTAATTTATGGGGATCAGATTTTCAACCTGGCAATCTGTAATCATAATTAATCTCACGTGTTAAGTTTTACAATCTTTCAGAATATTTCCTAGGGTTAACTTTGCGTACACAGCAAAACAGAAGTGGGGTTCGAAACCTCGATCTCTGTACTGAAAAATACTAGTTGGCTGACCTCTAGAACAGTTCTGCACAAGTCAAAATGTGATGCGGGACATAGAACTTATGTTTGGAAAGCTTTTGCACGCCTCAAGAAAATAGGATAGATGGGAAAGCAAAAAATATTTTTTCTAACAAAAGATTAACTACTGGTTATTTTAAAAACAAACAAATGTCAATATTTATTGCTTGTCTATTCCTGTCGTAATATTACAAATCTAAAAATAATATACCGTAGTTTTCAGATTTATAAGTATTATGCGTCTTCAGAAAAGGCTTCGTAGGCCACAGTCTGAGTGCTGGCAGGCCGGATATAGCCCACGGGCCTAATGTTGTGCAGGCATCGACTGCTCGACACCATTCAAATGATTTGGTGAGGAAATTTTATCTTATGAAAACTATCTCGTACTCCACGCATAAATATAGTATCTAAAGCGCTTCCCTTTATACAATTGTTTAGTTGCATTTTCCTTACATTATGTAAACAGAGGCATTCCTAGTCCGATTTAGACCTTTATTATACTTCCTTTTGAAAACATCGTATACGACAAGCATATAAATGCTTTACAATAAGAAAAATTGGCAAGGAAATAATATGATTATAATTCCTTTATCTGTAATTCTCACTTCTACTCCAAAAAGAAAGTTTCATTTTAAAAAGGTGAGAAAAGGTTGTATGAATAAAACATCGTCAATGCATGTTAATACTGGCTTACTACAGTTATCGATTTATCAGATAAATAATTTATTACTTGCAAATCGATGACTTATGTGGTCGTCGGTTCAAATGTACGATATCGATTCATCTTTCAATTTTCTTTCCAAGATACTCTTCTAGCGCTTTGAATTTGACCACTGATTAGTGAACACTTATCCTCTGGAATACATCCATGATCTGAATTCTGAACAGCATGTGATGAAACCCTGACACGTGGATGGGCAGTCATATAGATGGATTTTAGGGTCGAAATACCTAAATGGTAACGCATCACTGGACCGCACAAGGCATGAAGCAATTAGACATTCCCATAAAGAGTAAAGCTCAATTTAAAATCTGTTACAGGTATGAAACTTCCATTAATATATAATGAGAGAAAGGGTCGTTGTTATTACTGCTACAAAGCATACCTGCCAAACAAAATTAACTCAACTCTAGAATGTAGAAAAAAACTACTCAACATTTTTATTTGAGTTCAAAGTTTGACGGGGTTATGCCACTGACACTTTCTTTCACTCTGTGTTGCGTTAAACAATTCAGAAGTACGCCGTATTGTAAGATTTAGTTCGGATTTACATGAAATTGGAAACTTTTTATGTTATGAATAAGTAAAGATTATACCAGTTTTTTAATCTTATCTTATTACAACGGATATGTGTAGAATATCTAATATTTTACAGAAAACTTCTCTATATTCTCGAACTGGAATATAAATGATAGAATTAGATTGCTTTTTATATTTCTTCCTTCAAAACATGATAGGCTTTTCCATAATCCGACCTTGATTTCTTTCAGTTTGCTTTATTTTTGTTTATATAATTATTTTATAATTCCATTCTTTATTTCTGCGTTTAGTGCCTATCTTTAGTTTCGCTTGTATGTTGAGTCTCTTCTTGATCTGACAGTTTTCAGGAACTTTTATTTTCCTTTGGGTCTTCCGTACTTATACATAAGAGATCTTTGGAAATGTTACTACTATATGTAATTTGCAAGGCTATTTCCATACTTATTACGTTTCTTTTTTCTAATCTGCGATTTTTTATCAAAACACCCACGTTTTACCGCTTAGATACTTAAACTTATATACATCCCTTTCACATGCACAATAATTTTCTCAGTAACTTTCACTATTATAAAATTAACCCCCAATTACTTTATGCTTAAAAACTCGTGGATCACATCATTCCCCAAATATCAGAAACCCCCCCCCAAAAAAAAAAAAACACCTAAGGCACATTTCCTCCAGGCTCATTAGTCAAAAAACTATGCACACCCATATGAATGGAAAAATACAGAATAGCAGAACTACAACGCTTCCTTTCTTGCATTCACGAATACTTCTTTAGCCATTAAAAGTATTTTTAACTTCTTCTTTCTAAAAAAAAAAGTCACAAAACTCTCCAAATTAAATCATTTCAGACTTTCGTATTCTTAATTAATTGTATGGGAAGTTTTTAAGTAAATAACAGTGACTTTTTTCTGCTATTACTCGTACTTAGCTTCAACATAAATATAAAAATCTGCATTAAGAAGTGCATATTTATTTTTGCCGATCATGTGTATATATATATATATATATATATATATATATATATACGTGTGTGTGTGTGTGTGTGTGTGGCGTGGTACAAAAAGTGCCTAAGTCAGTTTTCTGTAAGATGACTTTGTTTCTTTATGTCTGTTTAAAAAAATATTTTGAATGTAAGAAGTACCAAAGTCTGTACAGGTTTTAAAGCATCGAACTCTTAAAGAGTGGAACAGACTTGGGTACTTCTTGTACCAAGCTGCACAGATACACACACACACACATATATATATATATATATATATATATATATATATATATTTATATATATACACACGTATGTGTGTGTTTAAAATGCGGAATGGCCAAAGTATGATCTGACGCAGGTAGATTTTCTGAATTTCAGATCACTGGGATCTAAATTGCTTTGGATTTTGGATCACTTTGGTAAAGGTTATGAAAAATTACATATTTCATACGTATAATAAATGAAACGAAAACAAAAATGTACATCTAAGAGATACGTTTGACGTATTGCCGCTCCCAAATCCAATTAAATATCAAATACAATTTTTCTTAAACTGTCCAAGACGCAAATTTCTTTTTTGTCTAGGTAAGTATTCATTGGATAAGAAGTTTTAAAAATGCAAATAACATATAGTATGCAAAATGCATAATAACAGCTGTTTCTATTATGAATGCCTCATCTCTGGCTAAATTGATATGAAGTGCTCATAAAATTTATTAAAATAAAAATTGTTGTCATTTAGTAACTATCGTGTTCTTTATTTTGCTGTAAAAATCGGGCTACTGTGTCAAGGGTTGATTCAGTTAATTAGCACTAGTCTCTCAATTTTTCTTCCGAGACGCCAGAACACAATATCTAATTTCTCCAACCAGTAGTAATCATCAAAAACATATAAACCTGCAAATCGAAAATTTTATGCCTTACCCTATGAGTGAATAGATTTTTACAACCAGAATTTACGACAAGTTATGTCGTAAAGTGCGTATTCATTACTTATCGACGTTCCGAAATGATGCGATTAGGAGGTTCATAGGGTTTAAACGTGAATTTGTTTGCGTCATAAACGCTTGAATGGTTCCAGTGAATTTTCCTAGATGGATGTACCCTGAATTTGATATGGAATAAAGAAGCAGAAGTTGTTTCGTCAATTGCTTTTTATGATGATAGTAACTTATATAGTTTTACCCAGTTTTCAAGTTGTGTTAACAAAGGAACTTTTGTCTGAGATGGATTTTTGCGCATGCATAACTAGGTTTATAGACAGTAGAGATGGTTATTTAAGATCAGCAGTATTTACTACTGGTGTTTATGCATTAGTTTTATATTTTTATGATTCTAAGGGCAACTTTACGTGTTGAACTATATTAATTAATTAATTATAAAGAATGAAGTAAAGTACTGCAAAAGCAAAGTATAGTAAGGAGCGATGTATGAATAAGATGGAATTAAAATACAGGAAAAAATCTTAAAAATACTTTACTAGATATGAGTAGTAATACAAAAAAAAAATTGTAATATAAAAAAAACAGTATTTTAAAGTGCAGGGGGACTGAAATATAATTTAACACAGGAAGGTTTCACTTTATTGGAAATCGCTTGGATCAGAAGTATTTTGGATTTTGGAGCTTTTGTCTAGGAATCTTTATATAGGAAGGAACTTTAGGATCTATGCCCAATTATGAACGCGAATTTTTTCTGTTCCCTATAAACCCTGTACCCTAAACTAAAGAAATTTTTTTTTTATGTTTTGCAATTCCTTTTACGATACTGTGAATCATTAGAAAGACGAGAAGTCACAATCTCAGTCTTCTAAGTGGACAAGTTGTGGTTTTTAAGGCATCACCATCATTTCCAGCTCTAAAGTCAAAGGCTACTTATTGATATACTGTTACTTTAATTACGCGTATTCACACGTAAGACCTTAAGAGTAAATATTTGACCTATAAACCATTTGTACAATAATGAGGTAGATTGTCAGAGAAATCCATTAGCTACAACGCTTCCTTGAAACTCTATAGTGGGTCAGTTGTCAGGGCAGGCCTCGAGGTTTGGAGACCTGAGTTCGCTCCTCGTCCCTGCTAGGCGATCGGTACAATGGTACCTGACCTTTGGCACAATCTATACTGAACAATTTATCAAACGTATGATAAAAATTTCCAGTTTAAAAGAAACTATTGGCTCAGAAGAAAAGCATGTAAAGTATACATCTAAGCCTCGAAAAGAAAGAGGAATGTATAGTTGCGAAAATTATTGAACATAATTATCCTTAACTGTGGGGTAGTTCAGCTGCTACAATTACGGCCTGGAGGTCTGAAGACTCATATTCAATCCCATCACTGGTTGATGATTGCTACAAGGTCAGAATGTAATTTTGCACCATGTCCGCGTTTAGAAAGATTTAGGTTTTGGAACATGTTGGATAGGGTAAGATAAAAATATAACAAAATACTAGCATTGATCAATTTTAACTGCGATATTATTATGGAAGTCGGTTGGTCTCCATTACCCCTTTATTCTTTCTTACAATGATTTTTAACTTGAAAAATTTTTAAATCTTGATTTGGCTCCCATTAACCGCCAAAACTATAAGGGTTTTTTTTTTATAGAAATAATATTGGCTATTCATTTGGACATATACAACATTAATTTATGGGTAAAATAACAAAACTGGTCTTAACTTTTGAAAAATCGAGTGTTGCGTTCGCGCAACGTCAGCGGAATAAGAGTATTGACATTAAGTGAGTTCAACTGAACTTCTGCACGGTTTTCTTTGATTTGAGCACTGGGAAAGTTTTTTTTAAACTTTGTTACACTTTAGAAAGATAATGATCACTTTACAGGTAATTTATTTATTATAAAGATTTAACTTATTTTTCCTTTACAAAATTACTTATTATATCCAGAAAACAGTTTCTATCACGAAAAGCTTCACTACAATCACTATGTAGAGTAACGTGACAAACTTTGCATGGATAAATTGTCTGGCTATGGCATTGTTTACTACGGAGTCTTCTACTGTCTTCGGACTTGTCTATAAAATGTCCACGTTCTCCACGTAATGGCTTTTGCATGCTGAATGTCCTTATCAAGAGTTCAGTAAATTTCTTCCTGAGGTAAAGAATAATATCCCGTTGGCAACAATATTCCAATGAACCGTCTCATGTAGGCTTCAGATGCTAAAAAATGGGGGTGATTCTTTTGTTGGGCACACGAGTTTGTCTATTCGACGAGAAGGGAATAAACCTCTGAGCCAAAAAGAAGATAAACAATCTCTGCACTAGTTTTATCTTGTATTATACTTTTGATAGTTCCGATTTGATCTTTTTCTTCACTTTTCGGCTGAGACATATTCAATGATCCCTTCTTTATCCATTTAAAATCTTCAGTTTTTTTTTTTTAAATTTTTTCGAAAAACTTGTAATGCTTTTAGGAGGCAAAAACTTCTTTTTTACTCACACTTCAATTTCGACAGCAGTATCGCATGGTAAATCATCATTGTCACTATTCAAAATATTATCATTTTCTTTTTCATCACTAGCCTCTGCTGTCTCTGGTAGAATAACAACAATATCAGTTTAATTCTGGTCATCATTATCTGAATCTTCGTCGAAAATTCTTTGAAGAACTTCTTTAAACGTAAAGTATCTAATTTTAGGCATTTCTATAACCACAGATCGGGGGAAAGTTATACGGAGTCGAGCGACACATGTGGATACCCTTTTCCCGCTGACGTTGCGCCAACGCAACACCTGTTTTTCCTTCCTCCCCCACCCAAACAAAATCAACCGATTGATGGAATGTTCTGATAAACTTTGACCTTAGCTAAAAATAAATCACCCCTAAATCTCACGTTTGTCTCCCTATATTTCTTCTGTGAAAAAGACCAGGAGAAAGTTCTCGTTCAAAAATGCTTAACTATCTGTCTAAGTTTGGAATTCGTTAATTAATTAAAAGAACAGTTGAAGGCAAATATTTTTCAATTCGATTATTAACCCTACTCAAAAACTACTGTTAACATAAAATTCATTTGATAGCTAAATTTTTATACGCATTTATTTTGACCGTTGCGTCAACCCAACACCAGCGGTTAATGGGTTAATATTTAGAAACAATTTTTTTCCATTCATTTATAGTATTTTCTCAGTAGGCCACATTGTATAATGGTTAGCTTTCATAAAGTAGGCTCTGGTTGGAATCCAGGATAAAGCATGGACACTGTGCTGTCCTTTCATAGTGTTTAGTTTAGAGCGCTACGGTCAATTTTTGCTATACGAGGGCTAATTATACCGGGAACAATTGCTAAAAGCGGATTCCGAACGGCTACAACCGTCCAGGCCAAGAGTGGTACTCGACCAACAGACTCTGGTACCGTCTATAAGCGCCCAAGCCTTCATCCGCCCTTTCATAGGGAGTTGGACCGGTACATTTATAGAGCGCTCACATAAAATTGCCTACCAAGTCGCGGTGTGGCTAGGTGAATGTCCCCAAGACAAAAGTGCCTATAGCGTTTAAAAAGATTACCACTTTCTGAATGTCTCTATTAGTTTATTACAGTGAGACACAAGCTGAAACCTCAATTATTATTATAATATATATATATATATATATATATATATATATATATATATATATATATATATATATATATATATATATATATATATAGGTGTGTGTGTGTCCAACGTGTTACCCGTGATATCACTTTTAAGCACAATTGAATTTTGGTTACCTCAACTACTGATTCTAATTTGCAAAAGAAAAATCCCGCATCTTTTTCACACCTTACGTTTGTGGTTTTTTGGATGTTTCTGTACGTTGTTGCGTAATAACAATTACCTATAACACGAAAGAAATGTTAAACATGTATCATGTTTTGTCAAATCACATCCTTAACGACATCTTGCCTGTGGTGATTGAAAAGAAACTGCATCACATCAGGTCTGTAAAACAAATTGATCTAAATACATATCTACCGAACTATTCAATTTAAAAGTAGAATTTGTCTCCATGAAATTGCAACGATATTTGCGTGTAAATACGATAGTTTCATTATGAAAAGAAATAATTTTTCAACATAAAAGGCATATATATTATTGGTAGTGAAATTTACTAGGTAGGGTAAAAAGTTAGACTTGAAAAATAAAGTTCTACCTATATATTTCTTTATAAAAGGGTTCAAACAGAGATAATTTTCAAAAGTGTAGAACCATGGATTATAATGTTCAAAAATCAACTAATATAAGAATGAAAACTTAATTTAAATAAAAAATTATCTACACTGGGACCAACATAGGTTGCCTCGAAACGGGAAATGAAACCTGCCAGAATAAATAGCTTTGCTTCACCTTTTGATGTGTTGCTCTCTGTTTCATCACGACCCCGCAGTTCAAGAGGAGGGAATAGAGTGATCTGCTACCCGCCAAGCCCAGTATTCAACTTAATGCATGACTTTTATTTCGGGGGGGGGGGGGATTAATCACTCAGTCACGCTCAGAATTTCGGGTGAAAGTGGAGACCTTGCCCAGAAGGCACGACCCGGCACACTTTGTCCCAAAATCATTGGACACATCAACTACGATTAGAGAGTGCGTAAAAGTTGAATGTGAGTTATCAGTGAAAATTGAGGATGCGATAAGAATTTTAAAAATAAGAACGTATTGTTGTCATGTTGGTGGTATACAAGTAATTAGTGCTTTTGAATGTAACTGATTTAATGTCTGCTTTAAAAATAGTGCTAAAAGAATAAAATAATGAAAAATTTAAGGAAAACGAAACAAAAAACTATTTCTTGAACACATGTTCTCTCTTCTTTCTTTTTTCTTTGGTAGCAAAGAAACATAATGAATCAAAAGAAGATAAATTTTTATCAATATTCAAGTTTCTGCAACATATTTCAGTTAAGACAGATTACAAAGGAGAAAAAAATTTTGAACTGAACTATAAAGTCGCTAAATGTCTCTATATTATCTGCATGTAATATATTCACTAGATAATATCTGTTTTCATGTTACTGTAATTTTTTATCTGTTTTCATGATCATTTTATTGGTAGTAATTTTAAAAACTCCTAAGTCTACGTATTAACCTTGTACATAAGTTACTGATTTTCTTTAAATTCAAATTTTTAATTAACGGGAAAACTATATATATACACACACACATATATAAATATTTATGGGTGAAATTTAGTGAAACTGAATGTCAGTATCAAATGCATGAAAAATATTTGAAATAATAACAAAGCAAGTAAGAACAGATCTTTCTAGCAGCGATGAATTACAAAATTTTAAATATTAAGTTTTGTTCGTTCCAGAAAGACTAAAAAAATAGAAGATTCATCTTCATTAAAGAGTTGCTATAAATAAAAGGAGCTGTGATATGCCATATTAATTATTAAAAATTCATAAGGATTATAATTTAATAAATGATAAATTTTTGTCATGTGAGATGAAGACATGGATATAAATTTCGAAGGCTAACACACAGTTTCAATTGCAATTTTATTAAAAAATAATAAAATACATATAATTAAAATGCATTCTTAATATGTTACATATATCTTACGTTCTGTTTTTTAACATATATAGGTCATTAAAAGAAACTGAAGCTATATATTATTTTAGAATAAAGGAACATAAAAATGATATTGTGCTAATAGTAAGAATTAAAATCTTTACATGTTTCATATTATTTAATTTTTATAATAAACTGATATATAACAACAGCAGTATAACAGGCCTATTATCACATATTATTATATTCAAAGAATAATCGTGCAATAAAGAATACATATTTGATTTTCGTGCCGTATGCTGTGTAATACAAGGTACAATAAGTGTATTTGATTATACACTTATTGTAAAAATGGTTATGGTAATATATTTAATGTTTTATGTATTTATTTATTTATTCACAACCAAATGAACAACCTATGAAAAATGACTTATTTTTCGTAGGTTGTTCTTTCATTTCATTTTGAGGCTTTGACGTTATATATTACAGAAGCTTACAGCTGGGAACAATAGCAAATTTTGTGCGTTGCGCAGAAGACGTCTGTACAGAGGCGTTTATATAAGCAAGGAAAAGTTGTATGAACATACACAACATAAAATATGGCTTGATGATAAATATTGCAATATATAAGTGAAATATAATGCCCCCATCACCTTGAAACATATCAGGAAGTTTTCAGTTCCATAGCACATTGTTTAGGTCAATTCCATTCGTAATCGTCAACTAACGCAATTTTAACCTCGAGACGGTGCAGGCTTCGGTTCATTTCGGACGGCTAAATTATTGTATCCCGGGACGAATTCAGCTGCATTCTGAACATCTTGGTCGTTTAGGAATGGCACTTCGGGATCACCTTGCTGGACGTTTGAGTTCAGGTAAAAGAAGTCAGGTGCTTTGTCACAAGGAATGGCTTCCTCGGGAAAAGAACAGGTGAACGTCAGTTGATTGAAGACTGTCTGATTGCCGCAAGCAAAACTCCATTGCCTAAATTGAGATAAAATAGTTTGAGTTTGGGCGATATATTTTGGCAAACTAAGTTCAGACGATAATAGCATAAAGGAGAAAAAAACAAACTGATTTAAAACGAAACCAAATTCCTAAGATGTCAGGCGTATAAGAATAGGCCCGAAATATTTTGCTTTCTGATACAGAATTAAACTTAACTTCAAGAAGCTTAAAAATATCTAGATATTAAAAAAATAATATAGCAAGTAAATTAAATCTACTTCATTTTCCCTCGAGGAGGAATAAATACAGGTTGGACCTGAAAGAATACAAGAATAAACCCGAAATATTTTCCTTTGTGATACAGAATTAAACTTAACTTTCAGTCACTTAAAAAAGATCTAGATATTAAAAAAAAATATAGAAAGTAAATTAAATTTACTTCATTTCCCCCCTGGAGGAATAATACAGGTTGGACCTGAACGAATACAAGAATAGGCCCGAGATATTTTCCTTTGTGATACAGAATTAAACTTAACTTTCAGTCACTTGAAAAATATCTGTAGATATTAAAAAATAATATAGCAAGTAAATTAAATCTACTTCATTTTCCCTCGAGGAGGAATAAATACAGGTTGGACCTGAATGAATACAAGAATAGGCCCGAAATATTTTCCTTTGTGATAAAGAATTAAACTTAACTTTCAGTCACTTAAAAAATATCTCGATATTAAAAAATGATATAGAAAGTAAATTAAATCATAGCATTATTAAATTGCATTATTAAATTGTGAATTATGAGAAACACTCTGCCATGTAAAGCAAACCTCATGATATATCTCACAAAAGTAGTCAGTATCTAAAGAGTATGAACACCTGTTAAGTACCTTCGTATTAAATAAATAAATAAAATTCATACTTTGATAAAGATAGCAAACCAAACTCAAAAGGGCTTTACGCAAACCCGAGTGAGAATGTTATTCTGATTTAAAATATGTTACGATTTAACTATTTTATTAGTGTTAATATAAGGGTAACTAATTTTATTTCCATGGTATATGTTTTTCTTAGAAAGAAGGCACTTCAAACACAATAGTGGGTAACTTAATATCATGAAAGTTTATACGATTTTCGTAATTAATGATGCATGCACCAGTTTATCCACGAAAAGCAGCAATATGTTAAAATAAAACTGCATACACTTGTAAAGAAAAAAAACATATCGTATTATGAAAAAAACTTGATGAAGACTGCTTGGTAGTATCGGAATCCATAAAAATGTTTAAAATAATATCGTAATTCTGAGAGGAATAAATGTTATAAGAAAAATTTTTGATTTTTGATTAAAAGACAGCTACTGATTGACTGAAAGGGGATTTAAAAATAATTCATGTTTTCCTGACACCAGTGTTTTAACTCCATTGTTATAATACACAAGTGTCATCACTATATCTATTTAACAGGACTTTTGAGAGCAAAAATGAATTCAAGCGAACTTATGGTGGGTAAATTTATAGATTTAATAATTTGCTAAGAATATTTCGTATTTGATTTGCAATTTTTACCTAATGCAATAATTTAATGCAGTTCATATTCTACGAAATGTCTAATTGTGACATTAACATGTTTCTATTTTCTTATATATCTTAAATGACTACTGTATGGTATAAACATTGTGAACAGGATTTTTTACACATTTTTAAAATGTGTATATCACTTTTGAAAACATAATTTTTCTGTATCATTTTTCACTGAATCTGTAATTATGTACTCATTTATCTTTTGGTCTTAAAAAAAAATCCGCCATCATAACTGCAACAATTAACTTAGAGAATCAAAATTATATAAAAAAGAGATTAAGTGGAAATTCTTTAAATGGTTGCATTTTAAACTGTGACAATACATTTCCTTCTTTCATCGAATATCTCGGAATAGCCTGAATTTGCCGAAAGACTGAATTTAAATAAGAAAGGAATTAAAATGCATACATTTTGTAACAAATTTAAAAATTGAACGAAAATAGTGGAATAAATTTCCCAATTTATAAAAATTTAACTTTAAGAAAAGAAACTGCGAAAAATAAATTCTATTTTTAGAGCTACTTCATATGAATAAAACATATGAAATTTAATTTCATAATTGTCATTACTAAATGAAAAACTAAAAATTGCATAACACTTTGTAACTAAGTACGTAACACAAATACTTTATAATACCAATCAGATAATTTTGTTGCTTCAATCGCTTACAGATAGACTCAAGTAATTTATTTAATAATTAATAAAGAAATACAATATATTTTGGTGATAATGGTTCGATATGCTTATACAATTAATTTTTTAAAATACTAGGCATCACGGGATTAATAATTTCAAGATATGCTTGCATGTACAAGGTGGAAAAAAATAGCTATCTATCGGAAGATCTCTCAAGACGAGGAATATTAAAGATCGTCCCAAAAACCCGCAAAGATAGTTCATGAGAACACAGAAAGGTGTGTTACTCTTGCCTCTTAGGTGAACACTATGCCAGAGTTCACTAACTTCACGCGCATACACTTTGTATCTCATTAATCAAAATACCTGGGCGATCCTTCTTCCATCCCATGACAAACATGGAAAATCTGGCAGTTGTTATCAACATCAGCATAGTAACCGTCTCCTTGGCAGGAGAATGTTGAACGGATGTCTTGTAGCAATAGGTTAATACCGTCAGGAAGGTCATAGGCGGCACGTTTGGCCTGGAAAGGGAAAAAAAAGAATCTGTTTAGGGTTGAAATGTGTTTGTTTTCATTTCCGATGAATATTAGTAAATTTTGGAAAACAATATGAATGAGTTTTTTACAGGTATAGAGAATAACTGGGTCTGATAAATTTTACCAAGCAGTGTTTAATTTAAAATAAATCATCCTTATAAAAAATTATTAAGGCGACAATGGACCATGGAGAACTTTTTTTTATTTATTAACCAATTGCTATCAAATTTTGTAGACTTTTACAGTGTTGTTTAGAGATGGGAATTCTAAATTTAAAAAAAATCAGAATGTAATTAATTATGATATTAATTAAAACCAGTTTGTTAATTAATCTATTTAAAAATGCTCCATGCACATTAATTTTTGTCTCATATCTAATTTTCTCTCTTAAGCTAGCTTTATATAGTTATAATAAAAGTTAGTAGCAATATTTGATTTACAGTCATATTTATAAAAACTAGAAAAGAAATCGATAAAGATAGGTCATTTTATGCAAAATTTTATCAAAAAAATTTTTTTTATAGTAAAAATTTTAATTGTTTTAAAATAGTATTAGGAATTGATTACTAAGTTTTATTCTAACATATATAAATAATCATTTTATGAAATTTTATGAACATCCAAGAAAAATTATGACGCATGGAATATTTTGAACCTACCGAAACGACATGAAAACTTGTTTTGAGAAAATGGCATTTAAAGTTTTAATTTGACTAACATTTCCATTGTTCACGTTTGAAAAAAATACTTATAACTCGGTTAATAATGATCGGATCAACATTCTTTTTTTTTCAATTTAAAGCTGATGAGTTGCAGAATCATTTTCTGAAAGAAAAAAAATTCGCTTTGGGAACATATTTTTGTCAATTTGAAGGTCCATTGTCGCCTTAAGTAATAAAATCTGAACTGAAGTCAAATAATATACGTATCAAAGTGTGTATGTATAGGAGATTGAATAAAATGCTTTTTTTCTCTTGTCTTAATAAACGTGGAATACAGAAAAAAAATTTCTTCGGATAACCCTTTTGGAAATATAAAATAAGTCTTGAAATCACCTCAAAATTTTAGCATTTCTTTCTTCCATGAAAGAAATCGCAATTTATATGTGAAATCACAATAAATTACGCTTATAGTTGCATTGTTAATGAAATTAATATTGTAAGGTGATAAATATTAAAAATTACATAAATGTGAGGGTAAAAGTCAATAATCTTCTTTTCTGGATTGATTTTTTTTCTTTTTATATACACATGATATTAAGTTTGGTTGATTTGGCCATTTATCATATTGATATTGTTTCTGTTCTTTTTATAGAATAGATAAAAAGTGCTAAGTAATTTTGTATTATCGAAAAATACTAAAAGTTGCCCTTAGGTCTTTGTTTTATGCAATTAATAAATCCAAGTTACACAGGCGGTTGAATTTTTAAGCAGAAAATTGTTTTTAAGGTGGTTTTAGATATAAAATATAAAAGGTTATCCTGGAAAGAAAAAAAAATATTTTTAAAAATTTTTACATTGTATTTGATATGTTCAAATTATAATTCCTTACAAAAAGTATAATGTAAAATTTTAAACAATTAACAGCTTTGAAGCTTTTGTTTATATTCAAAACTTTTTGATAATAAAGATACATATACTATTACTTTTTTTTTGTAAGTTCGCGGGAAAAAAGTAACGATAAGTTATTTACTACTGATGAAAAATACATGGAATACATTCAAATAAAGCACGTGTTTTTAAAATAAATGCAGGTCTTGCATATTCAAGTAAAATTCACAGCTTTTAGTTTTATGGCTGTTTATAAGCTATTCAGTGGGACACTCAGCTGAAGTTAAAACCTCTTTATAATAAACAGAAACCTAGTTACTCTCTTGCTATGTATGAGGGAGAGGAATATAAATCTCCTCTTTAATATATTTTACATAAAGAACTTTTCAGGCAGTGCTTTTACTCAGTACTTAGTACTTTTTAAAGGTATATAACTGTCCCCTTAAATGTATTATAACTAAAGTACTTTTTTCCATGGAGTTGAAAGTGTATCCATTGATTATATACCTGATGTTATTCTTGGGAACGTGATGCATTAAGTAAATGAAAATGCACTTAGTAAACCTCAAATATAAAAATTCTTTGTTGCCAGTATATACATAGTTATTTCAAATTTGTTTCACTTAAAGAAGGCTTCTTGTAACTTCATTTTAAATTCCAGTTAAATACTCAAATAAGGATATCTCCGCCTTTCCTATATTTTACAGAATTTCCTTTTCAAAATTCCTGTTGTAAAAAAATATTTTTATAATGTATAGAAAATATTTGGAAACGTAAGTTTATAAATAAAAAATAGAAACATGAATGTAATGAGCAGAAAAACTTCAGTACTATAATGAAATATACTTACCCTTCTTGGGAGTGCTGATGTGCAGATAACAAGTCCAAATAAAACTGAAAAAAATATATATAATTTTTACCGCTTGCGATTTAGTGCAAAATAAAATACTTAGAGTTAAGGCAATAATTTTGCTATTTTAGGACGTAAGTAACTCCTCACATTACTATTCTGCGCTTTATATCGTTATCGTCCAATTAAAAAAAATAAAGTGGTATTTTTAGGCTATTTTACATTAAAAAACACTCCGATCTCGTACAAATGAAACTTACTTAACGACTCCGAAGACCCTAAATATTTTATAAAACCTCGTCAAAAGAAAGTTTACAGCTTAGGAAGTTTTTTATTAAAAACCATTGTTACCAAAGTTTTTGATTTAATGTGAGGCATAGAATGAGAGGTTTATGCATTATAGTACAGAACTATAAATCAAATAATTCAGTACTAAACATACTGTACTATTCATCACTGTAAAAGAGCTGCATGGAAAATCGAAAATCGCATACCGCTTTCATTTCTCTTTTGATATCCGTGCTCGTATATTTCCAAAGATCCAGGCAATGATTGATTTAAGAGATCATATCAAAGTATGATACCCTATACTTTTTGCACCTGCATTATTAATCATCAGTGAACATGTTTGTTTTCAAACTGGGATCTCACACCTTAAGAAACTGAACTTAAAAACAAAGTTTTATTGGTTGGTTTTAAAGTGCTAAGGGAAACTCTTTGCGAGTCAGACAGTGACCAATAAAGCCACCTCTAAAAGACTAGAAATACCGATACCAACCGCGAGACGTGAGCCCATAGACTCTGTTACAGAAAGTTATCTTAGATATCCTACTTAACAATATGAAGGTATTTACTCATATTCTAGATCATTCTGGTAGTCAAAAGCGTCTCAGTGTTTCTTGAAAGCTAAACGAGCCAAGACTATGCAAAATAATATTTAAAAAATCCACCACGACATGTAATTAAAAAAACTAATGAAATTAATGCAAAATTCCATAAGCTTTTTTCGATTTTAATTTGGTCACAATTTTCTCCTATTGATACAAACCACATTTTTCATGGAGGAGAGGTCTTCATTGGAGACATACGAGACCCCAATAATTAAATTTTTTAATCTAGTTTAAAGCCCGTTATTTGCATGAAATAAGAAATTTACATAATGCACTTGTAACTGTTAAGACCAAACTTATAAGAGAAGGGGTATAAACTGATTTTTCTCTGGCCTGTCGAAAAAATAGAATGTGACCCCTTTGAAATTATTATCTACTTGAAGTTACCCCTTTTCTTAGACAAAATGAATGCATATTTATGATAAACATATAATTATTATGTTAAAATAAAAAGTCACAACTATGAGGAGAATAAAATATGAAGAGAAGAAAATATGCAATTGTCATCGAAAGAAATGTTTTTAAAATTACATTTGATAAAGGGATTATGATATTCCTGGATACTGTTTCATTTTCTTAATATCATTTCGAGTAAATTTCAAATCTAAATACAGTTATGGCAACTATAGATTTGCACAAAGCGGTGATATTTTAAGGAATATTAAAGAAATACTATTGAAATAAAATTGTCTTTTGTTTTAAAACTAATTACATCATATAACAATTGACTGCTTGGAAAATCCTCAAGTTTCTATTGATTACTGTCAGACACTTAAACAGACTTAGAAATTTTATTGATACATTAACATTAAATGCTTATATAAGTTATTAAGTCTACATATGTGCTGATTAACTGATCTCAAAATCAAAACCATTAATACAGTATATATTGTTCCCTAAAGTATTTTATATAATTTGATTAAACAAAGAAAAAATACCTTGATATTTAAACAATAGAACGTTACTAAATAAAAAAGATATGAAAATTCTGCTCATATGTAAGATCTTACTCATTGAAAAATTTCTTAGAAGAAACAGCCTTGAGACAAATATCGTCTAAATCAACTATTTAAGACGCTGCTTTTTAAACTGGATTAATAAAAGCATTACCGAAACATAATTACAATATTTTGAATAAAAGGAGGACTCATATTAAAATTTAATAATCCATGAAAGCTCTCACGCTGAAACAACAACAACAAAAAAATACGAGCAATTCTTCAACAGTGTGAATGAATGAATACTAATTTCATTGATAAAATACTATCAAAATACATTGATAAAATACATGATGAACATTATGTATTTTAGGTTTAATTAAACAGTCTATCAAATAATAGTATGTAGAAAGTCAATACGAGATTTTGTTAGTGTTAAATTAAACAATTGTTGACGAAAACACTAACTGTACATTTAAAAGTATATTTATCATTTTTGTATGGCGGATACAACTGAAAAGTTTTAAGAAAATTATTAAAATATATGCTAGAATATTTCAATTAGTTTACCAAAAATCTAATTTTAGAAATTTATAAATAGATCTGCTGAGAAAATTTTCTAATAACTGATTTGAAAGAGATAGTAGTATATTATTTTTTTTATAAGACATGAAAAACCTTTTTTATAATTGTGGTTGATATTTTTTATGTTTATGTAAAGTAGAGAACAAATGAAAGGGGTAGATTTCTTACTTGTAAAAGTGCTCCTGAAAGACATCATTTTCTCAGTTAGATAGCTGAAAAAAAAGTGTTTCATAAATTGCTATGTTTTAAGTCAAATACTTTTTTCTTCAATAAATGCTTTATATTTATTAGCTAAAAATGCATGTGAGAAATAAATTTTAATATTTTTTAATGCTTAAAAATGATAATAAATTTTGATTTTAAAAAATGCTATTTCATCTTTTGAAATCTAAATGCCTTATTTTTCATTGAAAAATAATTATTCAGGAAAAAATCATTTTAAATATATGATATAAATTTTTATAATTAATCAGCGTAAATTCTGTTTTAAGATACTTTTTAATTAAATATATTTTTAAATGCTGATAACAATTGAATTAGAAGATATAATATATAATTTTCACAAATATCATCTTTTTCATTTTCTTAAATTTTTATAAAATTGTTTTTTACAATAAGCTTATCAGGTTATTGAATACATTGATTTCATGGATTCAGAAAACACAATGATTAAGATAGCTAGATATAACATTTTATTTTATTTTATTGAAAACTAAAATTTAAATCAGTAAACTATTTTGAAACGATTAGAAAAATCGTAAGTGTGATCAAGAATTTGAAATTATCATTTCGTTTATGATATTATTTATTACTAAAATGATTCTCAAAAATAGAAAAGGGTTTTAAAAAATTCAGTATATTACAATACAATCATAGTAAAATAAAAAAATTCAAGCTGTTGTTACATAAAGGAAATATAATTGAGGAATTTATTTTAAGCGTTCGCATATTCTATGACAAGAAATTTAGCTAGCAATATATTTTATCCCTTATTTTATCTAAATTGAGAATACTAAACCTAATTGAAAAACTAATTCTTGCAGAAAACTTCAAAAGTAGTTTACATCTCCAGATTTTAAAACCCTTTTGATCCGAAGTCCATAAAAAAATATTTGAAAATTGCACTAAAAGTGAACCGGAATTCCTCTACCATTTCAATTGAACTACATTCAAAATTCAAGAATTAAAAACAAAATACACTTTCTAAAGCAGCTATTATTCTGTACTCATTGATTTACATATGCAAGAGTACCTCAAATGGTTACAATAGAAAACCAAAATAGAAAATCGTTTTTAAAAAAATTCAGCATATTACAATACAATCATAGTAAAATAAAATAATTCAAGCTGTTTTTTCACAAAGGAAATATAATTGAGGAATTTATTTCAATCGTTCGAATATTCTATGACATGAAAATTAGCTAGCAATATATTTTATCCATTATTTTATCTAAATTGAGAATACTAAATCTAATTGAAAAAAACTAATTCTTACAGAAAACTTCAAAAGTAGTTTACATCTCCAGATTTTAAAACTCTTTTGATCCTAAGTTCATGAAATAATATTTGAAAATTGCACTAAAAGTGAACCGGAATTCCTCTACCATTTCAGTTGAACTACATTCAAAATTCAAAAATTTAAAAAAAAAATACACTTTCTACAGCAGCTATTGTTCTGTACTCATTGATTTACATATGCAAGAGTACCACAGTTTAGAAAAACCGAGGAGTTTTGTAACATGGAAGTGACAGCGATAAAGTCTAGCCACAAGCAACGAGACGAAGAAAGTCACGAAAAGGCACTTACCAAAGTCAGCAAGTATTGAAAAGAACAAACACCTGAGGATGCGATGAAGATGTAAAAGACTCTTTCTCGACTTTTCCTCCTAAAAGCGTTTATTTATATACTTTCAACATCACGAAAAATTGGAATTCATTTACCTAACGGCACTTTTAACCAATCAAAACACAAATCACCGCTGTGAAAAGAGGGAGAAAAATGGGGGTCGTAAGAAAAAAAAGTATGTCGAATCTTGCGTCCTTGCTCAAAAAAATAACACCTCCCTCTCAAATCCCCTAGAGAGTGCTCCCCCCCCCCCCCCCCCCCCTCCCCGCCAGCATCTGAATCCATGTTTGCATCCTACAGTGTTGACCTTTGCAAAGGAGCAGAGATCCTCTTTGGTGAGTAAATAGAGGTTTAGTGGAAAAGCTATTATTGCCATGTTTTGAATGATGTCACATGACGATTTGCAATTATGTTTGGAGAAAGACTTATCGCCACTGACTTGTATATAATAGCGGCTTGTGTTTCAGTCATTATTGTAATTAAATAACGGTTCGAGCTTTTGGTGCGAGACCTTGCTTTGTGGAACTGTTTTCAGGAGCACTTAACAGGTAATTACGGATTATGGCCTGGAGATACCGAAACAATTCTTCTAAGAAAGTGAAAAAAAATGATGGAATATGAATGGTAGATATTTAAATTACCAGCTTTGTTAGTGCATCAAATTATTTGACTTTTACTGCTCGTTTTTATCAGTCGTGTCACTGGTATATAAAATTCACGAAAACAGTTCAAAAGAATAGAAAAGAACTGAAGAGAGTGCTAAAAGGATAATAATTAAAATAACTTTCTTTAAAATTTTAATCTGCACGACCACTATGAATTTCGTTAAAGAAGTGTTCAAAAACCTGAAATGTTAGCAAACATATTTTAATTTCTATATTTTTCTCATAACTTTCATTAGACGTCTAGCATTTTTGAGTACATTCAGCTGAAAGCTATTCACATACATCAGAAATATAAAGATATAAAATACTGAAATTAATCCAGAGTATGCATTTGAAAATATTTGTATTCACAAATAAAATAAATATACAAAAGCCTTATTCAACAAGCTTGTCTCGTGAAATAGCATGTTATTATTCAAATTCCTTAAAGCTTAGTAACAGCTTTCGACCTTATTGAACATGAAGCATTTTCATGTTCAATAAGGTCGAAAGCTGTTACTGGGCTTTTTGTACATTTTGTTTGCTAAGGCTTGCTAATGCATTTAAAAACACTTTAGGACTCTCAATGAATATATTACTTGGGTGATGAATTTATTGCAGGCGTGAGACGGAATTTTTATGTTAAAAGAAATATTGATCTAGCAGAGTAATCTAAATACTAGTCTTCCTTTAAAATATACTGAGAAACCAGATACATTTGCTTCCAATTAAATGCTTCTCATTTGCTTTTGGACGTTAAGCACTGGTTATTTCTAACATAATCTTTCGACAAACCATGGAAACGCACACACTTTTAGCAGTTGTAAGAAGAAAATGGAGGAAACTAAAACAAACAAATTAAATGGGTTATAAATGTCATTTTCAAAATATTAAGAACAAATAAAATGAGTTAGAAATGGCACTTTCAAAATATTAAGAACAAATTTAAATACAAAATATTTTGTTAGTAAGAAAAATACTATTTTATACAAGTTTTTAACCAAGAATACATGCTACTTATAACTCTCGTGATACTGCAAAATAGTAGATGCACATTTCAGTATCCTTTATTTTTCTTACCATTGAGAAATACTGGATATAACATTTATTTTTGTAATTTAATTATTTCCATATTTAAATTACAAAAATACTGAAAATTACTTCTATTAAAATTTCATTGAAGGTTTAACATAATTTTCTGATGAAAATTAGATTTTAAATAATGAATTAATAGTATTTATATAACTAAATTTATGCCACTTAAATTTTTAGAAATAGAAGTGTGCATGGTAAATTTTCCAACCAGTTTTTAGATTTAAATATGAAAAAAAATAAAAAAAAAATAGATATGAACTTTAGAAAAAATTTCAGTTTTAGTACACTTTTCATAAACATTTTATTCAATGAGCATTTAATTCAATTCATTTCATTGAAAAGTTCAAAACATTGGTATAATAAATGAACTCAACAAGATATCTAATGCATACCCAAGTATCAACACCTGAAAACCTTCTCAAAAGCACTACTTAACTTCTACCACTTATATTTCCCTTTTTGACACCTTACGGTGAATGACATGTTTAGTATTACTTGTATACATAAATAATCATATAATTCTTTCAATAATATGGCTTGTATTATTCAAGGGATAAACTCAGATCTCCGAGTTATTCAACTGAATAAGGCTAATCTTCGGAATAAAAGGTAAATCCCGTGTGTAGAATTATAATAACTGAATAACACCAGCTGATTGATGGAAACTAAGAATTTGTTGTTAAGCTTTGAAAAGACGCCGTAAACAGTTTGAGCAAATTTTGACAGCTCATCCTGACCTCAGTACATCCTTCCCACGCAGTTGTCTAAACATTTGCCAAAGTGGTAAAATGACTCCTCTAACTTTTAAAAAGAGTTTAACGTTGACATACGCCCAATAACGTTTGGAACTCTCTGCATATTTTTCAAGTAACCATGCATTTCGCATACACTAAAAAATTCATGATGGCACAAAAATGGAGAAATCAACCTATTCCTTGAATTCTTGAAAATGGCAAGAATATATTAATGCTAGAAAGACGGCTGCCGTCATTTTGACGGTTGCGGACATACTATTGCGCACTATGTCTGTATTTATGCCCTCGGGCTTCTGAAATTTTATGGCCTTTTTCTAATTTTACGCGAAATATGCACACACATTTACAAAATTATATTTGATAGTAAAGAGGGGGAGAAAATGTGTTGTATACCTACTAAGACTGAAAGTCGTCAATTTGACGGCAATATAGAAAACAGGCAGAAATCTTTAAAATAATACATGAAAAATGTTAGTTACTTTTCGTCTCTTACCCGTTTTGCAAATAACAGAAATATTGGCTCTTCGGAAATATTGGTGTTGAAAAATAAGTTCTGCACGAACCATGCATATATTTTTACGGATAAATCATACCAGGTTGTCAGATCAGCATACCATCATAAAAATATATCTAAATTATATACTAATTTATTATATATTGGTATGAAATAGTACAAAGTTTAAAGTATTTAATTATTTTTTGAAAAAAAAAATTAAATATTTAAAATTCTCAATTTTATTTTTAATCGTCAAAATGACGGCGTTCAGTCTTTTTAGTAAGAAAAAATTCCCGTCTTTCTAGTGTTAAAAAAAGATATTTTCAGACTTTTTAAAAGTAAATTCTAAGTGTCAATATGAACAGTAGGTCTGAACTGTAAGGTGAAGAAATATCGCTGAGGTTACATTTTACGTACTGTAAGATAGGCTATATTTGACTGCATGTTTTAAACGTTTTTATAGGTTTTTTATTATATAAAAAATTTTTGAAGTAATTCACATTCCTAAGGTGACAAAGAAAAATCATTTTTCTCAATTTTTTATTGTTTCCTTTACATTACTGATGTCTTCTCGCTTATTTCGACTGGTGACAACATGATGGAGAATCCGTGGATGGAGAGCATATCATGATTTGTGTTCTAACTAAAGCTACGCCTCAGGCACATGTTGCAACGGATAAAGATAATCTAGAAACAAATGCACTTCACTGATTGTTTCTACAATAATAATAAAAAAGTCACAAGGTGATCGATAAGCCATTTATCACAGATGCAATAGGGGAAAAAAACCTTAGGAACAAATAGCGTAAAGCAAAAACTGAATGGAAAAGAAAAACCGGAGGGAGTCAAATATTACAATTGACCTTTATGCTCTAAAAAACGAATGTGATCGATCAAAACTTGAAAAACTGTTATTTTCTCCTCCACAGATGAAACTTAAATTTTGAAGAAAATTTCTCATCAGTTCATACTATTAAAAAATAGATAAATAAAAAAAAACATGAAATGTTTGTCAATGAGATTTTGGTGTTGCAATTTTGATAAAAAATTAATTAATAACAGCAGATAACTTGCCAACTATCGTAATCCATGTTTATATCCATGCTTCACAAAACAGCTGTGATCTCCAAAAACTTAGAAATTTGTAAAAGTGCTCCTATACAAATGAGACATAAATTTGAAGGCATAAATTATAAAGAAAACTGCCCAACAGTTCATACTTAATTTGTTTTTTAGAAAGCGAGAAATTTTTCGGCAAAAGTGATGAGGAATAACTTTTACAAAAACTTTCAATGACATTTAAGGTTACAATTATAATTTAAAAAAATTTAATTTCTATTAAGAAGATAACCAATTTTCCAACTGTTACAATCGGCTTCAGGCTCTAAAAACGGGTGTAATCGATTTAAACTACAGAAGTTTTTATAGATAAAATCCCTTAATAGGTAAAACATATTTTAAGGCCTAAATGTACACGAAAACCGTTAATTAATTCGTATTTATATTATTTTTTTCAAAACGCGATTGATAACCAAGATAAAAACGATTGTCATAAAACCGATTTTTTTCGTTACAAGAATCCAAAGTCACAATTTTAATTATTATCTCATTTTCAATCGAAATTTGTTATAAAAAGAATTGTAGGCATTTGAAAATTTCACCACATTCAGTTTTTCACATTTTTTTTTTCCCCAGGATCCTACTGAGTCTATTAAAACATTTATCACTAAAATTGCATTTAAATATCTCACTGATATGCAGTTTAGTTCTGAACAATATTTACTTTTATGAATCACTTGAAAGCACTCGACATATGCGAAATCTTCAATTAAACTGACTAATTGGAGCCGTGGACATTGATTATATCTCCTGGTATTAAACTACTTTGGTTTAAGGTGACTGCCTACTTTGAAAATGTAATTTTTTGACTATTTTGGTCAATTTCATTTTTTGCAAGAATCATGTAAATCAATCTTGTCTCTTTTCAAAACTGTTTTGATTTTCATTCTACATCCATTAGAAGCAGAGTTATAGCTATTTAAAAAATATCGTCTGCTACAAAATTGAAGTGTCAAACAACTTTGAATGCGTTTTTCTCAGAATTATGTTTTTTATCACAAATGTCTACGGTTATCATGATATCTCACATAATAATGTATATAATTTGACAAAATTTTCGGGAAATGTTTTAGATGCTGTTGTTAATGAAATGACGGACAATAATTGGTGTATAATAAATAGTTTCTTATTTGGGGCTCTTTTTATAAGGAAAGGAATGACGAATCGGGGAAAATTTTCATATTGGAACATAAAATTGCGTGTATTATTTTTGCATTTTAAAATTTCTCTTAGATTGTAGGCCATTTTGAAGATAACTGTCATATGTATCATGTGTGAGAAGGAAAGTAAAATAGTAGCTTAGGATTTTGTGCAGAGTGATAGGCGTTTTAGATAAATTTCCTTAAAAATTACCTCAAATTGACCAATTTATAAAAAAGTATGCTATTTACAGGTAAGTTTTTGTACCTTTTTTAAATTTTAAGAGCTATTTTACCATAAAAGACCAAAAAATCCTTTAAAAAATTATTTTTTTAAAAAAAATTGACTCCGAACGTAGGCAGTCCCCTTAAACTTTACCTCAATATTCGAGATGAAATGAAAGAGCAGTTTGACTAGTCGCAGTTAATTTGTCCATTCTCTGGAGATATCAACTGCCCGATATAGTGTCCATACCGTCCTCTGACCTACAAGGGGTAAAGTTCTGAGTAACCTCCGGCTGCGGTGTTTCCGAACAGCAGGGATCTCACCCCGGATGGCCTTCTCCCCAAGTCGGGCCCTGGAAATCTCAGGTGGCTAAAATGAGTAATGTGCTTGATTACATCTGATAGCTTCTAGCTCGTATATATTGGACACGTTACTGCAAGAATTCCTAACACTTGCTCAGTATTTGTCTTGATCATTTACCCGCAACTTGGTATCTCATGAAATCAAAAACACTCGTATAGTTCTGATGTTGCTTCATTATTCAGTGAAATGAAATAGGATAATACCATTTTGAAAATAGTTCCACATTTATTAATAATTTTGTTTAGCAAACATCTTTTTTTTTTTTGGACTTCCTATAATAATAAAATCAAATCCCATTGGAGGAAGGTCTAGAGGTTGATATAGCAAGGAAAAATGGCTGTACGATTTCTAATCAGACATGAAAGATTTTAGGCCTCCATTGTACCACTTTAATGGGAGAAAAATAAACAAAATTCTGCTATTTTTGGAAACAGTTTTCTAACGCAACTTTTTTGATCTTTTCTCCTAGAAGTCTACTATTACTCTTATAAAAGTGAGTATGGAAACAATAATTTACCTAAATGAGTAAGGTTTTTTAACATGTAGCAAGTATTATTACCTCTAGAGTTTCCTTTTTTACACTTTCTGACGTTATGACTCAATGGTTTCTACTTTCCAAGAGAATAGCAAACTAGAGGGTAATGGCAACACGGATTTTTCATCTGACCTAAGAGTTTCAGGGTTTAGATTGTTTTATTCCATATTTTCGACCTAGAAAATTTGAATTTCTTTTTTTATTTTCAATTATCTTTTTTAATTTTTAAACAGCTGTGTCTCAGTATCCGTCACAGCATATACTGAACAATCCTATAGTTAATACATGCAATTTAATCGGATAAAATCAGTAATATATATGCAGTAATTTAGTGAATGGATGTCAGCAATTTGCATTTTTTATTATGAAACTGAAAATTACAGTTTATCTATACAGCAATCAATTTGGCATCACGCTTTCCTCATTAATGTAATTATAGTTATTCAGTAAAATATCTTTTTTTGTTACACAAAGAATGAATAATTTTATGTTATCGTACACGTATATCTCAATATCTTAATCAAGATACTCAACGAATACTGTAAACGGCAACAAAATAAATTGAGTTCAAGACAATCAAAGCTACATGTGAATGTAAGAGGCACAAATTTAAACTTGATGGAATTTTATGATTTAGCAGGATGAATAACATTAAAAATTAAGAAACATAGTATATGCTTCTTACTTTCAATTTAATAAACAAAAAAAACCTAAATTTTTACCATCTTGTTTCGGTGACACGATGATGATAAAGGTACAATTTGCTTTATTTAATCACGTCGTTTTCGTTAAGTCTTTTTAAACATTAAAATGAGGGAAATTTAATTTGCAATGTTCTATTCTTAATTTTAATACAAGACTCTAGAATAATTACTGGTTTTTATACACTGTCGCAAGGATCTAGTGAGGATTTAGTTCAATCACTTACGCAGTTTAAAAAAATTTCATTTGAAACGAGTAGAATGTGAGAAAGACTTTCCTTAATTTTAGCCATAATCATCTTGCAGTTGTTAATTAAACAAACAGAACAATTAAATGAGTGTTGTTTCAGTGTAAACGGAAGTAATTTACTATTTGTAGAGTAAATATATTCAATTTCCTTCGTGACCCTCTAGAAGGTGTGTTATTGATTTCGCAGGATGTCATAACTTGCAGATATCGCAGCTTTATTTGTAACGTAACAAATATTAGAGCAAATATCAAATATGGCTTTGTCCGGTATCTGCTTTGTTACTTCCTTTGCAATCTATAGAAGTGCTTAATTTTTTATTGTCGTAGTATACTCACTTTTTTTTGTACATAGACGACTGATAACATGATCATCACATAAAAGTATTAAAACAGTTCAGCTGGAAATTTCTTGTGAGGTTGATCACCAGTAATGGTTGACGACGAAATTATTTATGAAGCAATTTGATTGCTCTGATACTTTCTTTCAGTAAAATATACAGTAGAGACACGTGGGATTAGCTCTTCCAGTCTTGTCTTTTGTCCCTATCTTTGTCTGATTTTTTTTATTGGCTCTTTGCGTGGGGTTGATAAATGAAGGTGCATTTGAACGTTTAAAAAGGTTTTAGAAAGCTATTTGGGCAGAGTAGGCATGCCATAATCTGTTGAGATTAAACTACCTTATTAAGAGATAAATCAAATAGTCCTGTTGTGTACTGCTAGTTTATCTGATAGTAACTTAATTGTGCTTTTCACCTACGTAGAATTGACTGCTTCTGGTTGGATAAACCCAAGGAATTATTTAACGTCTTTGAGTGTAAACCAGCAGAAAGCGGCAAATACCACAACGTGCTTCCTTAAGTACAGTTTTGTCATTATGGTTAAAGAGCATATGAAATTCAAAATTTCATATTGTTATTACTCAGTAAATATCAAAAACCTTTTCTGATTTTAAATTTAAATCTGTGTAATAATAGCTTTAAATTTCAGGGATAATTTTTTTCGGTGTACGCAGATTTATAATGGGAATATAATTAAAAATTATAATGGAATCTGGCCACAAAAGTATGTTCTTGCTAGTGTTAAACCCTAAATGCAATTTAGATCAGTTAATCAAATTAAAATTTGGACATACTTTCAGTATTTGTACCACCCTTCGACTTATTTTCAGCATTAGATGAAATCCAAGATAACTCAATAAATTAATCTTCGAGAAAGCTAATAAATTAAATTAAAATCTTATTTTTTACTTTAATTTAATGAAAAATATTAATTTAACAGTTAATACATTGTAATTAAATGCAAAGAAATATTAATGAATATAAAAATTAAAAAAATTAGCTGATTTTTAGTAATCTCCAGTAGTTAATTTTTAGTAAACAACAAAAGACCCTTAAAAAATAATAATTGAGACAGGATGTTGTCTGCTGAGACTCAAGTGAGTATTTTGCCTTTTTAATGAGTGAATTTGCTTACGGTCAGTTAAAATAATTGCAATACAGATAATAAGTGTAACATTGTTTTAGCATATGCTAAACTGTCAAAAACCTATGACGAATAAATAAGTCTTAATCACAATAGCTATTAAAAAGGAAGAAACTTGTCTTCAAGCAAATGTAAACAGTAATTCAATATTCAAATTATGTTTTAATTGTGAAATGTATAGTTATTAATTTGAACAATTACATTAAAAAAATTATATATGCACTTATAATAGTTCAGTTTTCAATTGAAAAATTAGCATTTTTTTTTCTTTTTTTCTTAAATTTCAGAATGCATTAATACCAAGTTTTAATGTACAAATATTAGTTTTATTATTATAATATTTAATATTATAATTATTTTTAAATATTTTTACATTAAACATTAGTAATAATATTATTATTTAAGTAATAATATATATCGCTATTTTTGGCAGTTATAATGTATGATAATTATCATCGTAATAACATCAAAAGTAGTGGTAAATATTAATATTTACATTGTATTTTGGACCTAAATTTCTTAATAAATTTAGAAAAATTAATTGAGCTTAATATATTTCGAACAATTTGCATTCTAATAGGACATTTTCATGCAAAAATAATTGCTACAGAGATTCTAAAACTAAAAGTAAATTTATGGAAGTACACTGCTGGCCACCCAAATTGCAACACCAAGAAAGACAAGAGATATCACAACAAAATTTATTTTGTAGATAACATGTTGACCAAGTATCAAATGATTAAATTTATAGACTTCTGTGAAGTGTGGTTCCTGCCAAAATCAGTAGCCAGAGTAGCCGCCATTGTTGGAGATCACCGCTGCCACACGCCCCGGCATTGATTCAAAGAGACTTTGGATGAGTTCTTGGGGTACAGCAGACACAGCAGCTTCCACACGTTGCCAAAGTTGATCTGCTGTGGCAGCTGGGGAAGGAATCTGGGTCAATCGTAGAGCAACCATGGACCACATGTTTTCTATCGGCGAAAGATCCGGAGAGCGAGGCGGCCAGGGAAGCAATTCAATCTGGAGATTGACGAAGAACCGTTGAACAATGCGTACCACGTGTGGTCGTGCATTATCCTGTTGAAATATGGCTGTGGCAAGCCATGAAGGTAGGGAAGGACAACTGGCTCCAACACCTCGGAGATGTAGCGCTGGCTGTTTAAAGTACCGGCAATGCGTACTAGAGGTGTGCGAGAGTGATATCCAATACCGCCCCATACCATAATACCCGGTGCAGGACCAGTGTGGCGGTGCATAACGCAGCTGTTCAGCATCCTCTCTTCACGGTGTCTCCAGACTCGAATGCGACCATCGTGGTGTTGCAGACAGAAGCGTGACTCGTCCGTAAAGACAATTTCATTCCATTCTGCCGTCCACATCCTTCTGTCATCGCACCATTGGCGGCGGAGAAGTCTGTGGTTCTGCGCCAAGGGTAGACAAAGCAATGGACGTCTTGCGGACAGACCACTCTGCTGTAAACGGCGTCGAATGGTACGCGCAGACACTGGATGATGCGTTACAGACTGCATGTGCTGTGCTATGGTTCGTGATGTGACTGAGCCATCCTTCACTGCCATGCGCACAATTTGCCTGTCATCACGTGAAGTGGTGCGCTGAGGTGGATGCGATCGAACACGCCGGTCCGTCGTACCCTCCTACATCCAACGATCACATATCCACATTGCAGTTGTTTGGTTTCGTCCAACACGACTACCGATTTCCCTGAAAGATAATCCACAATCTCGGTAGGCCACTATTCTTTCTCTGTGGAACTCGGATACTTGATCAAAAGATGATCGCTGTTTTCGACGAGGCATAATTGATCGTTTTTTGAAAAAACCACGAGAAAAACACAATTGCCGAACTTGAAATCGTCGAAATCTCCAAGCCTTAAATAGCGCTTTGAAGTGGCGCCACAGGCGTGCGTGATGGGCGTCTGCGCTGAAATTCTAATCATTTGCATATCTCACCTCCGCTAATGCATGTTGTAAATTTCATGTTATTTGCATGTTTCCTTCAGGGTGTTGCATTTACAGTGGCCAGCAGTGTATAACAAAAGAGTATAAAAATAATAGTGGTAAATGTATTATTACTTATTAAGTAATAATTACTTAATAAGTAATAATACATTAAGCTTAATTTATTATAACACATTAAGCTTAATTTATTTTGAACAATTTGCATTCTAATAGGGCATTCTTATACAAAAATAATTGCTACAGAGATTCTAAAACTGAAAGTAAATTTATGGAAGTATAACACAGAATATAAAAATAAAAGACACTATTATTTTTATACTCTTTGTTATACTTCCATAAATTTACTTTTAGTTTTAGAATCTTTGTAACAATTATTTTTGCATAAAAATGTCGTGCTAGAATGCAAATTGTTCGAAATAAATTAAGCTTAATTTATTATTAAGAAATTAAGATCCAAAATAAAATATTTTGGAGGGGAATTGTACGTTCTTTAGGGGTCTAAAATATCTAAAACGCGTACCCTCCACATCGAAATTTTCGCTCTTATAGACGTCCTATAGAGCGCCGCTTAGATATCATAGACGTCTTATGGATCTCAAAGAGAGCACACCTCAGAGCTCCATTCCACGTGATGTAGATATTTTTCGACGTCTTATAGAGGTACGCGTTTTTATGAGGTGAGGTATTATAGACGTCTAATAGAGATCGGTGTGTTGTGTGGGTATATATGTGTGTGTGTGTGGTAAATTATATATTTCAAAGCCTGATGTACTTGTTAAATTATATCTGTAAAAGACAAGTAAAGTTATAAAGTACTGATATATTGGCATTTTCAGTACTCTATCAAAATTAATAAATACTTGGTAATGCCAATATTAATATCCTGACAAAATTTCTTATTTTCGTTTCCAATATTACTCTCAAATATTAAAAAGACTAGATATTTTTAATTTTTTTGATATCATTTCATTGTTTTTATCAATTTTTTAATAATGTTACTTTTTAATTGAAAATAATTGTTTTATTATGAATCTAAAATCCTCTATTGTTAGACCTCTATGTTCATGACTTTTTTCCGCAGTGTATAACATTAATTGCATGTTAGATATTGCTGTAAACGTCAAGATAGAAATAAGAAAGAATGAAACATCTTTTTTTCATTATTCTTGTTCAACAATAATAAAGTATGACGTGCGCAAAGGTGACGCCAAGGCCATCTATCCATCAAATTTTCGATTAATCCTGAGTCTGGGGGTGGACCTGGGTTTAATCATCGCACCATACTCTATGTCTTCATCACCCCCAGCGGCCGCTAACAACGTGAGGCCTCAGAAGGCTTTTTTATCCTTGATTCGGCCGAGATAATCCTGTGTTTTGGACTGATGAGAAAATCCTTAACTGTCTTAAGTCTTTCTTTTTTTATAATGAAATACATAAAAAAATTCAATCCCTTCTTTATAATTGAGATGAAATACAAGCAATTATATACTTAACAGATGATAACAAATAAAATATTTTATAAAGACAAAATAATAGACAGGATGACATTATTCCTTTAAGTAAGATTATGATTAATAACGAAATTAAATGTTTACATTTTTAAAACAAGAAAATGAACATCTTTAAGGGGTAAAAGGACCATCAACATCGAATTTTTTCGTTTTTAATTTTCAACTCTATATACAGAATTAGAATAATTTTACTACATTGAATATCCTTAGAATTGAAGATGAGGACTTTTTGGCAGAATAATGCCGGTTTTTCAAAATTTTTTTTTAAAAACTAGCTTTTTTCAAAATCCTCTATGTGTATTTCATATCACTTCAAAAAATACATTTTTTAAAGTAATTTTACCGTATATATGTATACACGTTAAGGTTTAAATATTATAGAACAGCAGTTGTCGGGCCGATGGGGAAAAAGCTTTAAAAATGATCACACATTTTCATATTTAACAACACATTTATTACGCCATTCTGTAACAGAGACAAGGTGTTCCCCCCCCCCCCCGACTTTTAAAATGGTATTATCTCCTCATAATGTAAGAAGGGGATATCTTTATAATTTTCATTACATACTGCGATAATTAAATAATTACCACTTTGTCCCTCTGTTCTCCTTCTTCTCAAAATGCAAGTCTGTAGAGTGTAATCGAATCCCAGATCTCCATTTTTAGCGAGGCTTTATTGTATCATTAATCTCCTTAGCCATGTGAAGCCTTCAATAAAGAAACAGAACTCCCAAAAAACAGTTTCTACGAGGTTCTATTTGTATTCACCATCCCTTTCTGAAGCATAAATAGTTATTATCTTAATAAGAATATTAAATACATTTATTTTTATATTAATAATAACACCTTCAGGCTCTTTCTGTATTAGTAAGTCTTGTAGGATTGTTCTGGGTTTCTAAAATGCACGTAAATTTCCAAAGAGTTGGGTTTAGTAAACAAGAATTACAGAAATATATTCCAAACATTTTTACTTCCAAATCTTTAATTGTGCTATAATGCCTGATTTTTAGTAAATCACAGAGGAACAATATAGTTAATAAAACCTGGATCATGGTTTAAAGAATCAAAATTGTAAGAGGCATGCAAAGAGAAAATTCTTCTGAAAATTTTGATGTTTTATTTCGTAGATATTTTTCAGGGAAAATGGGCTTTGCAAGAGTTATGATGCTGTTACGGCCAATGTCCGAAGTCTGGCTAACTTGTGAAATCTCTGGCCACTTCTAGCTTCGGTCAAGTCATATGGCCAAAGCCCGGAATAAACGGAATTTACGACTACTTCCGGCTTTGGACGGCCAACTCACGATGCGCCTGATAATCATTGGCCGGTTCACGAATTGTCCAAGAAAAAGTGGCCATTGATTGTCAGGAGCATCGTAAAATTGGCCGGTCAAAGGTCAAAGTATTTGTAAACTTTTGTTTATTTCGGGCTTTGGATAAATACCTTGACTAAAGCTAAAAGTGGACAGCCGTTTCGTGAATTGTCCTGACTTTGGACATTAGCCGTAACAATACTACTCACAGTAACCCCAAAGTGTTTCTTGAAAAAAGTTTTTGTATTTGCCTTAAAGTTCCTGTAATATGATGATGCACTGAAAGTAAAAATTAAGTTGATGTCATTCATTAAGTCTTAAACTGACCGAAAATGATTATTAATGAAATTATTAAAACTTTTACAGAAATACATTTTTGTGAATGGGATAGAGTGGTGCAATTAAGAATAAGTTAGAGTTATTAAAATTTGCTCAAAAATAAAAAAAATTAATACTTTCCTTTGAAAGAACGAAAATGAAAAACAATATTGATTCAAATACATTTATAACTGCACTGTTTTAGACAAGCTGGGTAACAGTTGTACCAGGAAACTCGACAACGTACTACTTACTGACTGCTGATGATTTATTTCTGCAGCAAATATAAGCTTAGACTTGAAAGATTAGTTGTTTACCTATATTTGCTTCTTGCACTGCCAGCCTGTAATTGTTTTCAACTAATTATTTCAGGGCACAATGTTTTTTTGAAAATACCATACAGCAAAAATATTCTAAAAGATTATACTGTTTTGCATGAAGAGTAGAGGAATGATTCATCCTAATATAACAGAAATTGGAAAAATAATCAATGACGCAAGTACTTTTCATTAACTGTTCTGGAAAGAAACGAGAAAAAATTTATTTTCTCCATAAAACGACATAGTTTTTACATTTTTACCGAATTGGAATTGTACCTGTCATAATAAACACATTTCTTTTATTAACCTTAATATAAGTACATGTGAAATAGAATGTGAAGTTGGAGAATATTTTATATAAATTCTGATTAAAATTTTTGTGTATAAATCTTTGCTGATTCTTTATTAAATATAAATAAAAACCTAGATTATACATTTTAAGCTTTCCGCTAACTATTATTTCCTTAATTTTAAAATCTTCTCTCTCTAGTTATTGAGGCGGTGAAAGGCAAAGTGGTGTAAGTCAGTAAGTAAAGTGGCGTTAAGTCCAAAGCATTTTACTGCAAAAACTACAAAAAAATCCACTATAAATTGAACAAATTATAATTCATAATAATTATTATAATACTGCAAATAATAATTATTTGCAATTCCACTATAAACTGAACATGGAGATTACATTTTTGCCCTCATCTAAAAAAAGATGAAAATGTGACTTACACCACTTTGCCTTTCACCGCTTCAATTCATGAGATATATTATATACATTTGTGTAGCATAATATTGAATTTTCTTTCAAAGTATGCAAATCTAAACAATTTCCCATTAAAAATTCTGAATTCACCAGTATTAATTACGGCAAGTGTGAACTGCAACTATGAGTTTAGAGGTATAACAAGAAATTAAACCAATACTGTGGTAAAATTCCTGAAAACTGAATGATGGTATTATCATTTTTAATCATTTTATTAGTAATATAAATTTACTAGATAAACTCATAAATCTCACAATCATCTTTCTGACAGTATCATTATGAAGGTTTTTGGTATCTAAAAGTTTTTTTTTTTCCCAGTTCTCAAATTTATATTCCTATGAAACTAGTAATGAGACTTAGATAAGTAAGTTTAAATGTATGATCATCAAAGTAGTTGAAAGCAGCTTTTTATTCTCGTTTGATAAGATATCCGACTACATTCCGAGACCCATCTAAGCGAGAATATCGATGAGGACATCGGCTTTTATTAACACTTACAAGAAAAACGAAATAAGGGGTACTAAGTGTTTTAAAGATTTAATACAGCATTTGTGAATAAAATTTGTGGTATAAATTGAGATCTCTTTTAAGTTTTAAAAAAATATTTCAGTGCTATACAAAGCACAAATAGACTTCATGATATTATCTCTAAAAAGTAAACGGGTATGGCTAATTTTATCTTCTGCAAAATAAACTGCTTAGAGGAAATGTATTTTTAAAAGGAGGCAAAACCATCCCAGAAAAACAAATATTAGAGAAGAATGAAATAAAATTATGAAGACACTATTTTATATAAAAATTTTTTTTTATCGTACTTAAAAATAATGAAAATTAAAAGCAAACAGACAAGGCAAAAATAAGTCTGTAAAAAATTCACCGTCAGAGGCACTCATTGAAATTTGAACAACTGCGAGTTGAAATTTATTGAGCAGTTTACGGTTCCATATTAAACCTTGCATCCAAAAGTAAATATTTATTTAGCTGAAAAGCGATGGCGAGCAATTGGAACAGAGGACATTAAAACACGCAGTAGTTACAAGATCGTAATAAAACACATTAATAATCATGAATAGTTATTAGTTTACAGATTTTAATTTTCAGGATTATTCCCGACCAGTGCCGCAGAGCCTTCCGAGCCATGTTTCTACACAAAATTTTAGAATTTTTATATACCATGACTACTTAAGAGGACACCTACACCACATTAGTGTAGTCTCATCTCCAGACTACCCTCTGTGCTCTGAAGGGCTTTCTTATGAATTTTAATCACCTTTTAACATGTCTTGTTTTATCCGACAAGCACTTTTCAGGCGCTGACTTTTTTAAAACAAACTGAACTCTATTGGGCTGCCAGAAGGAAATTATGGTTGCTATAGACTTTACTTGACGTAAGAAAAAAAGGATTAGTGCTGTTAAATATTCATGAAATAGTTGGGAGAGTTAGAAAGGATATTTGAAAGAAACATAAGACTAGTTTCGTAAAGCCTTTCTTGCTATATGAAGCAAAATAATAAAACTATTTTGATAAATAGTGCTAGGAATCGTAGATAAATTTTCTTAGATAATATCGCATTGTACGATGGTATTTTCGAATTTAAAAGGTATTTTTATAGGCTAAACAGGAACAATGAAACCGATATTTGTGACTGGAATTCAACCAAGGACTTCGCGTTAGTGAAACTACGTTATGATCATAAGGTTTTGTGTGAAAAAGAAGCAGATAACTGTTAGTTTCTTTATACCAACACCGTGTTTGGTCAGATATGTGCTTACCTTGAAATTGTGTCCTTGAAAGAATTCAAATAAGAGAAATAATATGTATTTATCTTATATGAATAATCGCATGCAAGATAAGATTACTAAATGGCAATATGAATACTTACCGGGAAATTCCGTGAGAGAGGAACAACTTTGAAATTACCGTATATGAGGAGTAGCATTGTAAATGAGATTGCCTCTCATCGTCAATGTAAAATAATTCGATAAGATGCCTATTTGTAGACCAAAAGCTGTTCAGGCCGTAAGGCGATTGGTAAAGGTTTGAGACCCGGTTCTGAAAGTCGGCCATTACAAAATGGTGCGAGACCTACTGGAAAAACGACGAATTACCATTTGATAAAATTCTGAGGGGATTATTCAGCACCATCGAAATCTAAATAGATACAGACTAGTATTCTATGCTCTTGGGTTTAAATGAGGGGTAAATAAAGAATGGGTAAATAGAGAATTTATGAGGAATGGTATTCAGAATCAGCACACCTCTGATAGACAAGAAAGAATAACGTTAATCCAGTCATCCGATTAGTTGTAGTTTTAAAGAGAAACCAGGCAGTTGAATGTTACACCATTTTTTTCCAACGCAAAATGCTCTTGTAAAGACATTCACCCATACACCGTAACCTTGTTGGTTTATTCATTATGGGAGCACCATTTAGATGAACCAACATTACTTCCTTTGAGGTTGTCACAACAATTTAGACCGAGTATCCTCAGGGGTGCTTTGGGGGATATCGGGGGGGGGGGGCTCTGTCACCCCTGAAAATCCCTTGGAGGGAACTTAATAATCCTACAGACTTCAGCGTGCCTTTATCCAGCGTAGATATGAGAGAATTCAATGGCGTTTGTAGGGACTCGAACCGATATCCGTGAGTACTGAATCCTGTCCCCTACCACTAGGATGTTCGCAGTCATCGGATGTTGAACCTGTGGGATACCACGTTGATTGAAGGCAATAGTTGTAGGTGCATATGATAAATATAAGCCTGAAAAGCCTCTATGTTTTAACTCGTCTTATAAAATAGTATATGTACTCTTATTGACTTATATAGTATGAATTTTAGTGTAGAACAGCCCTCCATATTTATTAATATAAATACTCGTAGAACAATAGAAAAATATTGGAATTGGTGCAGAGCTTTTATCCAGAATAACGTAGTTAATTTATATAACTTTGGAGAGTTTAAAACTTTTATGACGAGATAATTCTGTTCAGTTATAAAACAGTTGGATGCTTAGTAACATAATATTAATCTTTGAATCTTATTAAGGTATAATATAAAGTGTTTATAGAGTGAATTCGGAGCAGTAGTACAAGTCAAAATTTTTAGCTGGTTAGACCAGAGCAATGGGTAATTTTAAACAGGGTATAACAAAAGCGTGAGTCCAAAATAATTAATGTAGATAAAAAATACATATATTTAAGTGTCAGTTCATTAAAAATTCCTGATGATTCTGCCACTGAAAGTCTAAAGAATCGCTGCCGTTGTCGTAAAACGTTTAAACAAGTAAACCACCCAAAACACCAAACAGTAGAAAAGTTTATACACGCCTACTGTACTTAGGATATATTTTGCCTCTTTAGTGTGATGACATATCGTGTTTGAAAACGAGAAACATGATAACGAAAGAAATAGCTATTCCACTGTTTTTTATTATTTAAAAAATATTGAGTGATTTAGTAGTTAAAAATGACAAAAATGAATGAACTTATAACAACTTTTCTAAAAAATCACAAATAAACAGTACATTAGAGGATCGTGAAACATCTTAATTGGAAACTGCTTCCAGTGGAGCTTCTTTAAATCGATGGGTCTGCTGTTGCTTTCATGATACTCATGATCGATCGCCAAGGCCTGCTTTGGACTTCACGGACCATATATTACCTTTTTGAGAAATAATTTTCCAAATCGTGACGAAACGCAATTTGCATGCGCAATAACTGTTTTTCCTATTGCTGGAAGTGAGCTTAACAATTTGCATGTTTGTCTTACAGATTAACATATATTTCAATTTCCGAATAAAGGTCAAACCGTTTTGCTTCTAGAATCCTTGCGCAGCAATTAAAGGCCAAATCGTGAAACTTGGTTCACTTTCTTTTTGACTCATCCGATAAAGGAAACTTAAAAATGTGAGATTATGTCAAGTACGGAAAAGAATGTTTCGCATTCAAAAGAATTTGAACTCGATTTTTATCAAAAGTGAGTGTTTACTTAAATGCCCTGATTGGAACATTTTGAAGGATTACCTCAACCCCATGATTTGTAGGACATCGAAAGAGAAATTCAAAGGCTCTTTTGTGTTGTATGTTCGTCATATGCATCGAGAATTGAAAGCAACATTCAGTTTCTTTTCATAAACAGGAAACTGAAAATTTAATTTTTACCTTAAACATACCTTTCAAATTTTTATTTTTTGAAACATATTATTAAAAGACTGCGATCTAAAATACATAATTATTGTTGAAACTTTAGATTCCTTCCTTCTTGTACAAGACTGGTGCAATGATTAAGGAACTGTTGTTCAAGTACTTATACAGATAATATTATTCTTCTTGTTCGTGTTTCTAGCCTTGTTCTATAAGTGTAAACTCAACTGATAATATTTTCTTATGACATCTACATTTCTTAATTAACTTTATTCATGCATAATTAGTTTTATGTAATTATAAATAATTAATGATTCAAATTAATTAGCTTAGATTGTGTACTGATTTAAAAGGTATTTTATAAGTGAATTAAAAAAAATATTTGCGTTTAATAACAAAATTAACAAATAAAAGTTACAGTAAAAGTATATATGTTATATATTTAATATGATTTTTCAGTGTGATCTGACTCGCTAATGCTTTTTATACAGTAAAATGAACTACAAATTTTTCCTGAATTAAATTCAATCTCTATATTTTGTTATTTTAATTCTTAATGTATAAATCTTAATTTATATAATTAGAAATGTAGGAAATTAGAGCAACTTTCCTGAGACTCTCTTAAGATGTGACGATACTGGAATTGTATATTAATTCTAAATACATCAGTTTATACTTCTTTATGTTTTATTTTAAATTTCTATTGTTTCATTCTGCATTATAGACATAGTTTCTGATTTTTATCATGTTTTTATTAACTCGCTTTCTTGTTTGTGTGTGTGTTTGTCCAGTACAAATCTTGCAATCGATTTTTAACTAACTTCCCGACTAGCTAGACATTTGAAACTTTTAGAATAGCTCAGAACACGATGACAATGCATTATTTTAATACTTTTAGCCATCTTTAAGCAGGATTGAATTCATTTTCAGTTACTTTTGCTTTGTAGACTGATGCAGCCATCTATCGACTGGGACCGGGATCTAAAGTTAAACGCAAGTTAACTTCCAATTAACTTCATTTTCTTTCAAGTTGATGGGATAATTCATCAAAAAAATTTCGAAACAGTATTTATTAATACATAGAATTGTCAAGTTTATAGTATAATTCAACAGAAAATTTAAAATCATGGTATATAAAAAGTTCTTTTTATCTTGTAATTGTTTACTCAAATTAGTACATTAGTACTAAAAACATTTGAACTTCCGAATGTCCAAGAACTTCCAATATTTGATCGTTTGAATTTGGCAGGAGGTAAAAACAAATGACCTCAATATAGGATTTCAACGCTTTCCGTTTTTAAATAGCCCTCATAAAAAGAAAAATGGTTCTGCTCGCCCCAATATTTTGCGGTCCCTCTCCACTGTTTTGTGCCTTAATGTACCCGGGTTAGAATACTATGAGATTATAAGGTTTGCAGAGTATTGAAAAAGATTTCAGCGGCCTAACTCACACTTTCCAGTCTTTTTTCTTGTGTTACTTCCGAAATTAATAGTGATGGATACCAACGATTCAGACAATGTACGATTTGATTAAAAGGCATAAAATAAATAAAGCGACCTATTCTGCCATCCTTAGTTAAAATGTCTTACATGCAAAAATTTTTGTCCTTTTTTTTTCCTTTTTAATGTTTTCTTTTCAAACGTTTTTCACCTATTTCAAGAAGTTAGAATGTCTAATCTGATTTAGCAATGCTCAATCTGATTTAGGAGGCTCTTAAAACTATTTAATATATTTCTCGTAATTACATTTTAAGATGCTTCCTAACCACGTCTAATTTATCTCAAAAAGTTTTAAAATGTTAGTTAGGGCGTCTGAACTAAGGAGAGCAGTATTACTTATCGAAAACTTGTGCAAAGGCAAACATAAAACAAACACACACACACACACACACACACATACACGCTGCTTGATGATCATAATCAAATTAAAATGACGGCAACATATGTTTTTATCTAGTTAATAGATCATCATCAGGCCGAGGAGTATTGGCATGATTGTCGTTATAAACAATTCAGAAACGCGAGATCATTGAAATCTTTGATATAAATTGGGGGACCGAAAATTCTAGAAGAAACAGCAAGGAAGGCTGGACGCACGAAAGTGGGTAGCTCAGTGGTCGGCAAACTCATTTGTCAACAGAGCCAAATGTCAAAAGTACAACGACTGAAATATCTTTTGAGAGCCAAATTTTTTAAACTTAAACTATATAGGTAGGTGCATTGTGATTAATTTAATTAGGATACTCCAAAGCTGGCCTTTGCTAAAAACGTTCTCAATCTGAATAAGGTACGTTCTCTAAAGTCGACCCCTTCCAACTCTTCCATCCACACTCGTCTTGTATACTTATTTCATCTATCTCCTTTAGTTCATCCTCTCTGTATGTCCAAACCATCTCAACATACCTTTCTCAATCCTCGACACTACATCTTCTATCACTCCATAGCTCTCCCTAACATTAACTTAATAAACTGTACTTAAAGTTTTTTTAAGTCTTAGTTAAACTATAGATACGTTGAATAAAACTTGGTATCATACTTAATATCAATTATTGATAAAATTAAATTGTAAAGTATCCATAAAATTAAATCATGACAATGACAGACAAACACTAATATGAACAATGGCTTCGCATCTCCTTGGAAAGTTTGGGTAAGTCAAGTTTGTATGTTGATTTATATTTTAGGCACAATTCGAGGTTCTCATCAATAAGATGACTTCTCAATTTACTCTTGATAAGGTTCATTCTTGAAAATGGTTGTTCGTATGAATATGTAGATACGAATAAGAAAGAACAGCAAACACTAGTTTTTCCAGGTGATTATATGAGTCAGCAATACTATTCTAGGTGTTAAAAATCATATCTTCCTTCTACAGATCTCTCAAAGCAAACCACTTGTGCTGTGAACTAAGTTCCCCTTTGTTTATCTCCAATATTTCTATATCAGCACAAAGACGTTCAAATTTCGAACTCCACATTTCTTTGTTTTTAAAATCCAGTAACTGCATTTCAAAGTTTCTAATGTCAATATTAAAGGGTTTTGTTTGGTCTTGGAGCGCTACGTCATTTTTTGCTACACAAGGGATAATTAGACCGGGGACCTACTGCTTAAAGCCGATTCCGAATAGCTACAAACATCCATGCCGATTGTGGGACTCGAACCCACAGACTCTGGTACCGAAGGCCAACGCCCTAGCCATTCGGCCATCCCAAATTTCGAACTCCACATTTCTTTGTTTTTAAAATCCAGTAACTGCATTTCAAAGTTTCTAATGTCAATATTAAAGGGTTTTGTTTGGTCTTGGAGCGCTACGTCATTTTTTGCTACACAAGGGATAATTAGACCGGGGACCTACTGCTTAAAGCCGATTCCGAATAGCTACAAACATCCATGCCGATTGTGGGACTCGAACCCACAGACTCTGGTACCGAAGGCCAACGCCCTAGCCATTCGGCCATCCCCGACTCGATATTAAAGGGAGAAAAATTTAATTCTTCTAGAGTTCGAAAATCTGTTACAGTAGCAATAAGAGGTTTTTTAACAGAAGCTAAAGTTGCTTTGTTCTTTCTGATTTCCTGAAACCTGTCGAGAAAAGCTTCCCTAATATTTAAAAGTGTTGCTTTGAAATAGAAAATGACAATATCAGAATAATTTCTTGGCGATATGTCAACAGGCTTGGAAAGTGAATCTAAGTTTCTCTATCAAAATATTCAGTAAAAAGAGATAATTTGTTTTTGAATGAAATAACTTCTAACATTGAAAAAAATTGTGCATTCTTTCCCCTCTGGTTTACGACTAAGGCGACAATGGACTTTCAGATTGACAAAATTATGTCCCCCAAACGACTTTTTTTCTTTCAATAAACGATTCTGCAGCTCATCAGCTTTAAATTAAAAAATAAGTATGTTGATCCGATCATTATTAACCGAGTTATAAGTATTTTTTTCAAACGTAAACAATGGAAATGTTAGTCAAATTAAAACTCTAAATGCCATTTTCTCAAAACAAGTTTTCATGTCGTTTCGGTAAGTTCAAAATGTTCCATGCGTCATAATGTTTTTTTGAATTTTCATAGAACTTCATAAAATGATTATTTATATATGTTAGAATAAAACTTAGTAATCAATCCATTATACTATTTTAAAACAACTTAAAATTTATACAGTAAAAAAAAAATTTTTGGATAAAATTTTGCATAAAATGACCTATTTTTATCGATTTCTTTTCTAGTTGTTATAAATATGACTGTAAATCAAATATTGCTACTAACTTTTATTATAACTGTATAACGCTAGCTTAAGAGAGAAAATTAGATATCTGAGACAAAAATTAATGCGCATGGAGCATTTTTAAATAGAGAAATTAATAAACTGATTTTCATTAATATCTTAATTAATTACATTCTGATTTTTTTTAAAATTTAGAATTTCCATCTCTAAACAACACTGTATAAGTATACAAAATTTCATAGCAATTAGTTGATAAATAAAAAAAGTTTTTCATGGTCCATTGTCGCCGTAAGCTGATTTAGATGAGACGTAACGTCTCCCATGAAATAAAATTTCTGGATCCACTGATCGTTCGTTAGTTCTGGATAGTAAACACCCTTCTCAAGGAGAAATGCTTTAATTTCTGTTTTTTAAGAAAGCGAAACGTTTCAAAACGTTTCCTCTTGAAACCAACGTACCTTGTTATGCAGCAGAAGATATGCGTACTTACTTTCCAATTCAACTAAAAAGTCTTTAAATTGGCGATGATTAAGAGATTCATTTATAATGGAGTTGATAATCTTAATCACCAATTTCATAACTTTGCAAATTTCTTCTGAAAATGTCTGCGCACAAAGCGCATCTAGATGAATGATGCAATGGCAATGGACTCATTGTAAGTACCTCGTGATTTTTCTCTCGAAATAGCAACAAACCCGTTTCTTACGCCGGTCATACTTTTCGCCCTGTTACGTTTTTTTTAACGGGTAGAATTAAATTAAAATAAATTGTTAAGATTGCTAAAACTTGCATACTCTCTTAGAGGTGATTAAAAGAATAGTTGCATGAAACATATTAATTCACTTACGTCGTGGTTAGTACCTTTTAAAGACGTGGGTTGTGATAAGCAATAACCCATTAAAATAAAATATCTGGTTCACTGCTGATGCCCCTGCTGTAGCGGGTTGAATCACGAAAATTGCTTTATATTAACTTGACAAAAATTCACTGAAAAGAAAGCTGAAATAAAATTACCTAAAAGGAAACGAAGAAAAACTACGAGGCAACTGAACGACATGACAAAATTTATACCAAAAATTAACATAATTTATATGAGCGTTGTTCGACCATTAAGTTTACACTGCCTATAGGCAGATTACACACTGAGGATACACTCTCCTCTAATTTTCATCAACATCACCTTTCACAATATAATTTAATTTAAACAAGTTCGCGTAAGTGGCTGGTAACCAAAAATTTTAATTCATTGATAATTAAGTTAATTAAAATAAAAAAATTAAGGAAAAACATCGTTATAGCTGCAGCGAATAAATAAAAAAAAGGGGGGGGCGGTACCGCCTTCATTAGCTGAATTAAATAATGGGATGGGCCAGCAGGTCTTGTCATGGCTCAGGAGTCTCTATCCTTCCTTAGACATCAGGGGTCCGCTGAGGCAACATCATCTTTTTTCTCTGGAACTCGCATCTCTGGGCTAGTAGAGTTGAGGGCTGCTCCACTTTTCAAAGTCGCCGGTCGAGAGAGAGAGAACATGCCCCAAAACTCACTCCCCCCCTCCAAAATTCTCCATTCGATGACCTTCTCACCTCTTTGTATGGCTACGCGTGGGTGAAAAGAGGGCGTCTTCGCTCCTTGATTTTAAAAGGAAAACCGGACCACCAGAATTTGAGGGACTTGGATTATAAAAAATTAGGCTGTATAGTATTTTTTTTTCAAACTTTGATCTTGCATTAAATCGGGATTTTCTTTTTTAAAACTCGGGGATTAAGCGCGGCGCTTGTCTATCTCAGGCGTATCCATGCGCCCCTCATCAAAACGGTTGTTTCGCTTATCTCTTGGCCAGCTGCAAAAAGGGGTTGTTTCTTGAAATGGATACTTTTGTTAATCCCTTTATCCGGTGTAGTTCTGGGTATGTGCTGTGAAAATACTGTGAAAATGGTGAAGATCTCGTGGATATTACATTGCCTACCAGCCCAGCTTACACAAGGGTTTGGGTTCATTATACAAAATTTACTATTAATTGAAAAACAAAAATAAAACACTCTAAAATTAATAATTAACTATGTTGAATATATACCAGCCACCAAAAAAAAAATATACCAACCACTTTAACAAGAATAAAATGCACATAAATGTCACAGTCATATTTAGTTATTTAATTATAAATTATTAGTAAAGTTAAGGAATCAATGATTAGTGCTTGCCGTGATCCAATATTTTAATATACTTTCATGCTACCTCCCATTATCAAAAAATTGCGCACCTTTTTCTAATAATCTTCAGTAATAATCAAGCAATTAAAAAATTGGATCGCCGCTAGTTGGAACAAGTTGAGTAGAGGCTTACAGAGTTTTAACAATGCAAATATATTTCAAGACAGACATTACTACGCGCGTTATATATTAATTATATGCTATCATCTTAATTATTAAGTGTATTTTACCTACATCACAGCCCCATCTGTTGAAATTGAGACAATTTTATCGAGTAGAATATGAATTTTTTTCAATGCACTCAATTACAGCATTTGCTATATCCTCTCCACGTGTTTGACCTTTGAGTGACAATAATTCTAAATGTCTTTCTTTAGAACCTGTAGATGAAATAAATCGTACAAAAGTAAAACTAGCGCTGTATCATTTATGTCACAAGACTCGTCAACTGCTATTGATAAAGCTAAAACCAATTTAAGATCTACGACTTGCTGGTTGGTTATAATCGAAGACCATTTAGACTAGTCTAGTGCTTTCTACCGAGAGACGCTCTCGGAAGTAATACATTGCAAAATATGATGCAAAGATACGACTTGACGAGACGCGTTGACATTTAATCTTTCTGGAAATTTTTTCTCATTAAGTCGCTTCAGAGCACTCGCCTAAAGATAAAGACACACAAACACCAAGTATGTAAAAATATAAATAAGAAAACCAGTCATGACGAAGTTTCAATCGCACTGTACGTGCGCGACCGCACGTGGTATTTTGTAGAAGAGCCACTCTCAAGCGGCCGAAGAGCCGCATGTGGCTCGCGAGCCATACGCCGACCACTGGGGTAGCTGAATTGGGATCCACCAGATCACACGGGACGAAGGTAGCTGAAAAAACAGGAAAAATGAGAAAAGGTGGGAAAATAGAACCGAGTGGATGGTGTAATGAAAGATATTAAGAATTAAAGATATAAAGTGAAGTAGATGGAAGATATTGAAAAGAAAAGGAAAAGAGTAAATAGATAAATTACATGCAAATATATTAGGGAGGTAGTTAAATATAATCTATATATATAACAGTTCCGTAACTGACTGACTGACTGACATACAACGCACAGACCAAACCGCTGGACCTAAAGGGCTGAAATTTTGCATGGCCTTTCTTCTTATAGTGTAGGGGTGCACTAAGAAAGATTTTTGAAAAATTATTCTTATATTTTTTAAAACTGAATTTTTAAGCTGTTTTTGTAACTTTTTAAAGTTTGCATTTAAAATAATAATTTGAGGGTTATAAAATTTATATCACGAGAAAGATCCTAAAAATTCCTTTAAAATGAAATCTTTTTCGAATCTTTACCTCCATTTTCTGATTTTTGGGGAATTTTTAAAGATTAATTTTTATAATTTAGTTTATTAAATGCTGATCATGTGATTTCTATTTCTGGTACTTTAAATAAATTTATCGTCACGTGCATGATAACTAAATAGACAAAAAAAAATTTTTTTTTTCTTGCTAATGCAACAGACGATTGGACATTATCAAACAAAATATTAAAATACAGTAAAAGATGTGTTCCTCAAACTGTGCTATATAAACTGTACTATATTCTTTAGTATGTCCTATTAGATTTAATATGAATATTTTCTTGTACATTATTTTGTCTATAAAAATATCCATTGCGATTTTTTTATAAATATATATATATATATATATATATATATATATATATATTTTAACATCAATTGTATACATTGCTCGTCGTATTTTTTATAAATATATATATTTATTTATTTTTTTCGGCATTAATTGCTTACATTGACCATTGTATTTAATTTGAATGTACTCCGTAGCGAAGTGCGGGTTTTCAGCTAGTTTAGACATATGACTAAATCATTGATTTTGGTTATAAAGAATTTTTCTTTTTACTGCAGCTATCTATGCCTACAACTTTTGAACAAAAAGTGAAAAAGTTAAATGTATGTAAATGTACTTGGCTTTATATTATCACAAAGATTGCTCGGGGAAATTGCTAATGTCTTTAAATATATAAAGTCTATCATTATTAGATAAATACAGGGAAATGCAGACCCGTGGTGGAGATAAAGTTTTTCTCACTTCTGCACACCCGGTTGGCAGGTCCCAAATGCCTGGTAAAGATTTTTGTGTGTTTACTGGTAAAGTGTTACCGCTCTCTAAATACATAGTGAAATGCCACTACTAATAAAATATTTATATGCTTTAACAAGAAGTGAAAATTAAAAATTATCAAAAATGCTAATGATAAGGGAAATGCTATGCCGTCTACACACGGAGCTACTTAAACAAAATTGATCACTGACTCCAATCACAAACCAGTCCTCGATGAGTCATAACCTATGTAATTGAATGAAGCCACGAGGACGGCGCTACTGGTTACTAACCCGTCAGTAACGTGTTAGTAATCAGTCACAGGCAACTCAACGTTTCGAGTCACTAGAAACTTTAGTTAACAATTTCTCTTTCGTTGTGCGTATTATTACCCAATCTATGTATTTTTATCAATTTTATAAAATAAATTAATTTTCGTTCCTCAGCATCCACACATTCATTCCTGTTTGAATTTTGTCTGTACAGTGCAGGAGAAATCAGTTGTGCTAATTCTGAATAATTGTCTTTAGACATACGATAGAAACATAGACATTTTGCATCCAGAATTCTTAGTTCTCTTGCAGCAACAAATAATCTGTGGTTAAAATTTCTTTCAATATATGGATGAACCGAAAATTTTTTTCGTATTCTATTTCTTCTGTAACGATAATAGTATTAAAGCAACATACATTACTGGAATCATCTCTACAATCATTATCCATGGTAGCCCAGAATAATGATGTTCTTCCTTCCATGATACGTAGAGAACTATTGATTTGAATCACTTTTGAGTTGGCCCATGTGCGAAATAGCATCACTAACGAGTTAGTAATCAGTAATTTCAATCACTAACAACTGAGTTTCCTTTGAGTAGCTCAGTGTTCAGATGGCCTTACTGCTGACTTCTACAGAGCGATGAAAAATTTCAGGGTACACCATCAAATCTTAAACAGTTTTTTTTTTTTTTTTTTTTTTTTTTTAGGGGGGGGGGGTGTTCTGCATGTCAGAAAATACTCCATTTTTGTAAACTTGGCGGTTGAATGCAGGTCATGTTGGGATTTTTTTCAGCATGCGCACTCGTATTGTTGTTGTTCATCTTTCGTTGAAAATGTCGAAATACAGCGTTTCTGAGCGTATATCCATCGTTAAGGCCTACTATTCGAGCAAAAATTATTGCAGAATTTTGCTCTTCGTCTTCGCCACATCATAGCCATTGATGGCAAGCATATCGAACATGTCATAAATTAAATCCGATTATCTGTAGTTACTTTTCAAATTTGAAAAAAAAATTGAACCCAGTTTTTTAAAATTTGATTTTTTATTTCATACAGCTCAATAATTGTCACCCTACATATTAAAATGTTATCAAATATAACATGCATTTATTAGATCTTTATACATAAAAAATATTTTAAAGCATTACTTGTAACAGGATTATATACAGTAATTTTTTTTCTAATGCGTAGGTACTTTGCCGTGAGACGTTCACCTTTTGTTATTCACTGCAATCTTGCTGGCTGCTTTATTATAGGAGAACCATTTTGGGTGAGCCAGCATTGCTCCCTGTAAGGAAACAATACGGTGGCGACCAAGCCTTATTCCAATCCTGAGATTTGAACCAAGTCCATAGCGTGGAAGAGCACAACACTAACCACTATAAAAGGTGGGTGGCATATAGTAAAATATAACATGCATTTATTAGATAAAAAATACATAGAAAATATTTTAAAACATTGGATGCAGCAGGATTATGTATGGTAATTTTTTTTCTAATGCGTAGGTACTTTGCCGTGAGACATTCACCTTTTGTTTTTCACCGCAATCTTGCTGGTTACTTTATTTTAGTGGCACCATTTTAAGTGAGCCAGCATTGCTCCCTATAAGGGGACAATACTGTAGCGATCAAGCCTTATTCCAAGCCTCAGATTTAAACCCAAGCACACAGCGTGGAAGAGCACAACGCTAGCCACTATTATATGTGGGCGGGTAAGTAAAACATTGCTTACGCTTACTATATATTAATAAAAATTATAAAATATTGCTTACGCTTACTATATATTAATAAAACTTATAAAATATTGCAAATGTAACATGCTATTTTTTGCAGAAATGTTTTAATAGCTAATATTGTGTCTCATTTAATTTTAATATACATATTTTGTGTACCAAATATTAATGCTTGTTTGAACAGTAACAGAAAACTAAGATTGCAGAACATTTAAACACAATTTAAATAAAGGTTTTCGATAATTATATCACAACTTTGGATTCAACTGTGCTGGATGTTAACTGTTTCTATAGATCATAAATTAAAAAGACATACTCTCATAATCTCCCATCATATTGTCATTTCGCAAACTTTGCAAAGAAGTTTTATATTTATATGTTGAATTTTCAGTTTTAAAAATGTATGCATGAGAGCAGTCGTGATAAAATAACTCATTAAAATAGTGTTACTCGAAATCCTTAAATTTTGTTCATTAAGTCTTAATAGTGGAATAAAATCCCACTTTGACTAAACAAATTTAAACGACTAGCTTTTCAGGTACCTTAATATTTCTTTGTATCTCATGATACCACAGGAGTATATTTCATCGGTTCAAAATTTTTACATCAGCTTTAATCAGATTTTCACGGTAAAACAAATGCGAATTTCAATATCTCTTGATATGAAAAAAATCGAAGAAATCTGATAAACATAGGACTGTTTTGATGTGAGGTAGCTAGTAAAGAAGTCTATGATTCAATATTCTGAAACACTTTAACAGCTATTATAGTCCTAAATTCGAGCCCTTTGACAACTCGGTAATAGGTTCCTAAAAAAAGGGTATAAAACAAACATCAGCGTTAAAATATTTATTAAAATTTGGTCATTAAAATCTGACAGTTGCCGGTACCATATTTTCGTGATTTATATAAAATCGGACATGATCCTCACCTCTATATTCATTGGAAGCAATGAATGGATGCTGTTTACGCCAAGTCAGGGCTTATTTGGTGTAATCTGAACTCTTGGCAGTCGCCAATCAAGGAAATCGTATTGTAACCCTTCTGTGCCTGAGAGGAGAGGTATTTTGTAGTACGCATACGAGTCTGCACACTCGGTTCCCATATCATTGGGATTCGACATCATACCTTCGAATAAAATTTCGCTTTTTGTTTACAGTCCACAATTTTAATCTTACATCGAAGATTACTCTTCAGATGCATATTTTCCTTACAGACACAAGTTATTTGATTGCTTAAGAAAATTTCATGATAAGAGGGAAATATTATTTAAAATGAAGCAAACCATCACCGATGTATTAAACAAATAAAATTTCAACTTCCGTAGTACCGACTTTCTTTTACTTCGGTGATAGTGTTCATAGAGTTCAAGTTTCAATTTTTGACCTCTATTACTAAACTGTGAATTATTCTGGTTTATTATCAGCTTATTTTTCAGCTTATCTTTTCCCATTAATTAAAATATTTTGCCATTGAATATTTCTTAAATTACGCTCTGCTGAAATTTTATTGTTACTGTAATGTATTAAAGCAATAAAATCGAGAAATGAAAGCTTATTTTTTGTTCTTTACTTATTTGCTTACGCACACACACACAGATATATATATAAATATATATATATATATATATATAAATATATATATATATATATATATATAAATATATATATATATATATATATATATATATATATATATATATATATGTAACAAGAAAACGCGTCTTCCTAAATTACTTTACTTTAAAGCATATTCTATTGTTAATAAAGTACGACCCCTTTTCCAAAATTGCGACCTAAAAGTAAAATAAGATAATTTATCGTAGCCCTGCAGATCATTAAGCAGGCATGTGAAGTATCTGAACTCAATAGCATCCCCAGATATGAGTGTTCGAAGTTTATGAGATTCCGAATGTCAGTATAGTGTCAAAATTCTTGAAGAGCCCTCAAACCACTCTGAAATTATGTCTTTTTTAACGTCAAAAACCCCACTTTGCAAGAACTTTATGGCCACTTATCCAACGCCCAGTTCAACACTTCGCGATTCTAACAAGCACGGTATCTAGCAGTAAAGTCCCCGATAAACTTAAGTGGACACGTGAACTCCACGAATCTAAAGTCGCCCAATTAAAAATTAAGTAGTTTAGGCCCTCTGGCGTAGATATCGCAAAACACCCATTTAATATTGCATGACCAGAATACTTTTCTCTCTCTTCGTTTCTAACTTTTGTTGCTGTCGGACCTGCTGTCCGCGCCTGTATGTAATGGGCGTCCCGTCCTGGCATGTACGCCGGACAAGTCATGTGGCCGCTGCAGCCTTCGCGATGCTTCATAATTGAATAAAAGTGCTTTCCTGAACCACGCTCCGCCCGACTGCATCATTCCTCATACCGACTGCATAAGTTCTCTGGATCAACACTACGCCCGACTGCATCTCTCCAATTTGTGCGCAGCGATTTACTGTATGATCAACACCCTCGAGCCGACTGCATCTCAAAGAAGATCTGCGCATCAAACCACTTGTGCTAAATTTTCCAAATGTGATTATTATCACACACACACACACACACACACACATATATATATATATATATATATATATATATTTATTTATTTATTTATTTATCGAGCACCAGGCTTGGTGTTGTTTGCTTGGATAGCAACATTTCATACATTTCTTCTGGTTTCTTATGGATTGTTCGGTGTCTAGGTATGTTTATTGGATAGATCATACTTATCAGAAATAATCCATTGGTTTTTAAACAGTATCGGCACTGCTGATGAAGAGATACTGTCAAAAACCTTTTAAATTCTTATCTTTCCATGTTTTTATTTTCACACTGCATAGTGTAATATAGCTTATGCTGTTTTTTTCACTTTCAACTTTGTATTATATATATATATATATATATATATATATATATATATATATATATATATATATATATATATATATATATATTTAATTCTTTAACCACAAAATTTTGTGTTGTGTAAACTTATATTGAACTGTCATTTTAAGTTTTAATTATTACTCAAATGAAGATGTACAATTAGAAGAACTTTAAATAAGACTCTTATGCATTAAAAAATGCCTTTTAATAATTCTAATGTAAACACATTTAGGAGAGGAAATGTAACTTTTTATAATTTCATGTTCTCTATTTGCGAGGTTTAATCGGTATACAAGGTTCCGATGTCAATCTATGGTTGAAAATATGTATTAGCAGATCTTAATCTGTAAATGTCTAGTATTTGACCTTGGGATTTACGAATTCTTTGACCTGTCAATGAAAAGAATAATGACTCTATGAAATAATTCATGACGGGTCATATAACCTTATTGTTTCTTAAGCCAAATTATGCGGTTCAAAATGTCAATGGAAAACAGAAAGGGCAAAACAGACTTACTGTTGAGTTTTGCTTGACGTGAGCTCTTCGAAACAAGCAAAGAAAAGCTATATATATGGCTGAAATCAGAGATCATGTGTTAAGTTTGTTATAAGAGGCACATTTCAAAAACTAATTTCAAAGTTTACCTTTCCAACAATATTTCTGTAAGCATCTAATACCTACGAACAATTTTATACTTGTTTTGATTTATTTTTACATCTCTGTGTATAAATACGCATAGTATCATAAAATATATCAGTCTGATTACAAAAGAAGCAAAACTATGGATACACATTAAGGGCGGCAGCAAGGGTCCTTATATATTCATGACCCTTACAGAGTTTAGCAGTTTAAAATTTCTCTACCAGTTTCTTCTTAAAAAGTCCATGACTGTTTCTTAGAATAGTCGTACTTCTACGGATATTAATGACCTAAGTTTGAGTTTTTTCTTCTTGTTTTGAGGGGAAAAAATCTGGTAAAAATATTGCTTTCAAGCTTCTCTCAAACTAAAATATTTTTTGTGCCTCTTACAACTTAAACTCTTCAATTTTATTGTGAAAAAAATATTATTTTCTTATGTTACTTATGCTTTTTTTATGCAGTATGGGATTAAAATATATTATGAAATCCATAAGAATTGTATGTGAACATGGAAAGAAATTTAATGGCAGTTCATTAAATTTATCCTCTAAGATATTAAAATGTTAAGCATGGTCAAAAACTATTGTTTCGTGTAGGAATGACAGTTTGACATAATATCCCCTTTAGAACTACTTAGAGAGCAAATATTATTCGTAAAAAATGCGTGTTTTTAATATTAAATCAAGAGTCAATTTTAAAAATAGTTCTAAGACGTGGCACTGATATGACATTTGCTATGTACGTTACTGATTAAAAATACAAACACGTCAATATTTGATGTTTGGGGATAATTTACATTATATTTATTAATTTCATTACTCATGGTGCCATTAAAGGAGTTAACCTTGCATTATTAGCACGAAGATGTTATTCTTATCAATTTGTCAGGTATGCTTTTCAAGTTCGCCAAATTATTCAAGAAAACGATTAATTTAACAATGCCTTGACAACATGTAACAGAGGAGGGAAAAAACAATGTGTCTAATCGCTAACAAGTTGGTGCATATTTATTTCTCAGACAGTTCTTTCTATACTTTGTACTTTTTAATATTTAAGTTATTTTATACGTTCACTGCATAATTTTAAACAAAAATTCTATTGAAAATTGTTCTGCCTTCATAGATTGATCCCAAACAATGCCATGACACTTTGAAGATTCCTTCAATGATTTATTTTTCAGTGATGACAGCAGGCACGATGTTAACACACTCGCTGAATAACATTTATTGATTCATAAGCTAACTAAACATGTGGCTCTGTTTAAGACTTATAGAGAGATTTTATCCCTCCGCGTAGTGGTAGATACCTTTAATATTAACAAAGCAATGCCCAGACTCCTTTTACATAATACCTACAGCAAACCAACTATTATATTACAGCCGTGAAATCTGGTTTATGAAATAACGCATATTAATACAAGTGATATAAACTTTCCTTATTCATGCAAACAGCAACCTTCAAGAAAAATTTTACGGTCATCTAACGGAATATTATTCCTCTGACCTTCCGTATATCTTTTCGTCCAGAATTCTGAAATGATTGATTTAAGTACCAGTATATTGGGATATAAATTATTTGCCCTTGACCTATCCGATAAAGTTAGGGCAAAGGTCGAGTCTTCAGGTTTATAAGAGCCGGAAAAGTGCCTAAAGTTTGTGAATAGAATTTTCGGCAGGTAGTTTAAATATAAATGATATTTTTGATGGGATATTTCTCAGCAAGGTTTTCAAAAGTTTGTATCGAAAGTAAAATATTCATAAACATTATAAAAAAGGAAAGTTTCCAAATTTATAATACGTAATCACTTGTGAATTATGTTAAGAAAGATCATACACAAAAACTAAAAAGGAATTCTGAATGCGTTTATTATGTAGTCTACGTTACATAAAAATTAAATTGTTTGATTTTATAATTAGATTGATATGAATGCCAGAAAAGTTAAGCAACACGCCAAGCGTGTAAAGAAAGGGAATTATTTATAATGATACAGAAATTTTCACTCGGATTCAAATATGCACGTTGCTGATCTGCTTTGATTTCACTGTAAAACGTACCCATAAATAAATATGAATGATAATTATGTATCCTTTATGTTTATATTTATTTATGGGTATGCTTTAATTAAAGTAGATAAGCAATGTATGTATTTGACTGTAAGTGAGCATTCTTTTACCCTTGTCACTCTCTCTCTCTCTCTATATATATATATATATATATATATATATATATATATATATATATATATGTGTGTGTGTCTCTCTCTCTCTCTCTCTATATATATATATATATATATATATATATATATATATATATATATATATATATATATATGTGTGTGTGTGTGTGTGTGTGTGTGTGTGTCTGTGTGTCTGTGCATGTGCATGTGTGTGTGTGTAGAACCTTAGTGAAAAGACATGCTTTGTTAAACCACCTCGGTTGGTTTAATACAGAGATTTCACACTTTGTTCGTCATAATACAGAAGTAAAGTTGTTTCATTTATTGTTGAACCCTCTTTCGGGTTGATACAGTTTCGATATCTCATAATTCATTGCTTCAACTTAATAAATTTTATTTTAAAATAAATAAATTTTATTTTAAAATATATTTCTACATTTTAGAGAGAATGCACTGAAGTATTTTAATCCCCGGCATACAAAGTGATAATGAATACGCTATTTGTTTAATATGTCACTTTAAATATTGACGCGTCTGAGGCGAGAAAAAATTTAACTCCGATTAAATTCGATTAGAATACAAAACAAATTTTACAGAAATATAATTTTTTTTCTGTATATAAGTTTGAATTAAATGGATGAATTATTTTTATTAACCAAATTATTCTCATCGCCATTAATTGTATCTGTATGTCAAAGGGTTCCATCCTTCGCCCTCATTGTTATACTGGTTATCTTCTAAACCGCTTCTGAAGTGAGTTTGCGTCCGATTCCTGACCAAGTCATGAAAATGTTTGCGATGTTCCCTTAAAGGATGCAATGTTGGCTATTCTTAACTAGGTGCTCCCAGAAAGCAGAGGCCTGTCAAGGTCTCGGGAGTTCGGGTAAATGTTCTCAGATTATAGGTTTACCTTATTCAATAAAGTAAAAAATTTTAATACCTCCAGAAAGAAATGTCCTTTTTTCCTCAGTTTACTTTTATTTGTAAAATAGTTCATAATGTCTCAACGGTACAAATGTCAGAGCATTGTGTTTACATTTGACTAGGACAGGTTATTACATTTGTTGTCAAACCAAAATTTTGTTACGTTTAATTTAGAATATTCTCACCTAAGGTTTTAAAGCAACGTTTAAGTATCTAAACGTTTGTCACCGGATGTATTTGTTTCATGTTTGAAGGTCAATTTACCGATTGGGAACACAGGAGGACCTTAGAAATTGCACAATGTGTTTCCTATGCAATCGTTAATTTAATTAATTACCAATCTTAACTAGCGAAGATTAACAATTACGATTATTTCCTTTATTGTGTGTTGAAGCCTTGAAGCGACAGGAGACGATTAGTGCTGATGCGTTAAAACATGCTTTACAATCAAAAACTGCCACTGTCTTTTGTTTATACCTTTCCTTATTCGGACTGACATATGCAACGGGTGGTTTGACAATTGTTGTTTTTCAACGAAACTGATAAATTACTGTATTACTATTTTATGAGAGAAGTGTTTTTTCTAATCTGTAAAACTGCAATGACTTCATTTGCAGTTTCTCTTAAGACTTGTAGCTTTTCTCATTAAAATATATCAACGTCCTTTACGACCGATTTTATAGCCGTGTTTACGGCTGTCATTTTTTTTTCTTTTCAATGAACTTATTTTCTGATGTTTATGCTGCCATACTTTAATGCTTTATTACCTGCAACTGTTACGAACTGGCTATTTCGCTCACTGATGCTTCTACTGTACTGGGACTAAGAGTACGCCTTCTTTAACACCAAAATTAATAGTCTGTCGAAACTGACAGTATCTGACATAGCGGATGGTGCAATTTTGACGCTGAAATCTCCAAAATAATTAATAAACTGACAATCAATCTTTAAAAAAGGCATCAAAATTAATAGTCGAGTGAAACTGATAGTATTTGACAGGGCTTATATTACAGGAATAAAGTTGAAATCTCCAAAATATTATAAAAATTACAATCATTCCTAAAAAACCCGTCAATATCGCCTGTTTTTAAAGGAATGAAGTTGACGTTGAAATATCCAAATATTATAAAAAGGACAATAATCATTTAAAAAACAAAAAAATTAATTGTCTATCGAAACTGATAGTAACTGAGAGAGCTGATATTACAATTTTCATGCTGAAATTTCCAAAGTGATATAAAAAAATGCGATGAATCTTTCAAATTTAAAAAAAATCAACTGTCTACCGAAACTGATAGTGATTAACAGAGATGATATTTCAAAAACAACGTTGAAACATCCACGTTGAGTGACGTCGAAATCTCCAAAATATTATAAAAATGAAAATCAATATTCTTTAAAAAATATCAAAATTAATTGCCTGATTTTTTAAGAATGACTTTGACGTTGAAATCTCCAATCATTATAAAAATGACAATCATTCTTTTAAAAGTATCAAAATTAATTGTCTACCGAAGCTGATAGCAACTCAGAGAGCAGATATTTTATTTGCGACGTTGAAATCTCCAAAATAATATAAAAATGACGACCAGTCATTAAAAAGTATAAAAATTAATAGTCTGCCTAAACTAATAGTAACTGGCAGAACTAATATTACATTTTTAGCTTTGAAATTTACAACGTAATATAAAAACGACAATGCCTGAAACGTAATACCTGAATAAAATTTTAACAGTACCCAGATTTTCCTCTCAAAATGAAAGTTTAAGACTGCAGTTTAATATTCGCCATGAAATTCCTCTCATTATGTCTTTGAAAGGTCTTAAATCTTCAGCTCTTTCATCATTTTAACTTTATCTGTAAGCAGGTGCATATGATTTTTTTAAATGCAATTACTTTTGCAATCATGCTGACGACGTTGCATATGAAAAAAAGAAAACTTCATATCTGAATATTTAAGCATTTTGTATTCTTCAACTTATCTCTATAAATTCTATGAACTTTCTATAATGAATGGGAGAAAATCATCTTTACGTGTGAACAGCTTTTGAACAGCTTTTGAATATCACTTTATATCATATACCGTAAAATAACAGTGATAAGGTTTCTTCGTTAATAATCACTTCAGTTCTATGCAGGATCATTCTTTGTTTTATGAATTTGTGAGAGGAAAAACCGGCAAGTTTTAAAGTTTTAAAACATGAGTGTTTTGAAATTAACCTCCTCTTCCTTCATTTGCGTATTTAAAATGTAGTTAATCACGAGGTAAAATTAGTTTACCTCAAATCTCGTTCTACGGGCTTCTGTCACAGTTTTAAATAAAAAAGAAGTATGCAATGAATCTTCACATACCAAGGCTAAAATCAATCATATTCGTCAAAGAGGTTCGAGACGACGTGTTATGCATTTGCCTTAGCATATGAATCATATTTAAGGCCAGTGATGTGAATTATGGTGCATAAAAACCAATTTGTTAGTACATTGCTTTCAATTCATAACTCACAATTTAAATGATGATTTGCAAGTCATAACTGTAGTCATTTTTCTCCCAAACTCTTGAAGGGTAGAAAAGTTCTAGTAAAAGAACAAAAGAATTGTTTAGTGAAATAGAAGAGCAACAAAGGATAAAAAAATGTGATTTTTTTGTGTCTGTTTAAGTGGTCTTAAAAATATTTGTTTTGCAGAGATTAAAGTACATATGTTATGAAAATTTGACACAAAGAATATTAACTTTAAATATGCAAATTTAGCATTGTTCGTTATTTCATAATATGGAATTTTTGTTTTGTGCATATAAGTCTAAAAAATACCTGATATAAGTTGCTAAAATATATAATAACAAACGTAACTACTTATTTTTAAAATTATAAAATACTAAATTTTAAATTTTCTTATACTCAATTAAAAACGATAAAATTTTTGTTATTTTCGTAAAAGTGTTGGAAAAAAGCGACCAAAAAAGGGGAGGATTTTTTTTGTGATAAAAACTATTGTTTTTTTCTTTAATTTAAACATCGTTACAAGATGTTACAGGAAAATTTATAATAACTGCAATACATGGGCTGAGTCCTCAATTGCAGATGTTTCTGAGGGTACGCATGGCTATCTTAAACGTCGATTAATCATCATTCTTTCAAAAGTTACTATGTTTTGATTTTAAACTTCTCTTTTTATTTACGGTTTAAATTATTTTATGAATCGGCTAATGGACAAGTGAATTAATTTTATCGCATATTTAGTCCAGAAAATCTCCTTTTCTGAGAACAAAGAATCTGTTGCTAGTTTTCAATCTAATTATATTTTAATTCAGTTTCTCCCTTCTGTCTCTTCCTGTCAGTCCAGTAATTGTTCTTTACCTTTTCGTGTACTAGCTTTTCACTACTAACTCAGTATCAAAATTTATTCTATTTATTTAAATAACGTCTCACCAAATGTTTCATACCAGCCATAATCCCCACACATAAATAAAAATAGCATTATGTATTCATAATTTTACTTAATGGTGGGTATTCAGGGTAATGTAGTTCCCAGGATTGTAATTGACCTTAATGCTCCAAAGAAATCCTGAAGTACTTTCTGGAACACTACAGAATAAATTTACTACACTACAAAATAAATAAGAATAGCATTATATATTCATACTATAATTTTACTTAATGGTGAGCATTCAGGGTAATGTAGTTACCAGGATTGTAAATTTATCTTAATGCTCCAATGAAATCCTGAAGTACTTACTGGAGCACTACAGAATAAATAACGTTTCTTGAAAATCATCACCAAAGCCCCCAATAATTTTAGGCTATAATACTTCTATCAAACTATTATAATAAATATTTTGCAATATAAGGAAACGATATTTGATCAAAGCGACAGATAATTTACAAAATAACTAAATATTTTGCTAATAAATAGGAAATTTTTACAGCTTAATATATAAAGAACCTTGTAGTTAATACCTTGTAGTATATAATTTATGGATTCTAGAAATTTGCTACGGCGTTTCATGTACATTTTTCAAACGTGATTACAGTATAATCTTTATTTATAAAACAGTTCCGTAAATAACTGACTGACTGACTGATTGACTGACTGACTGACATATAACGCACAGACCAAACCGCTGCACCTAAAGGACTGAAAGTTTGCATGGTGTTTCTTTTTATCGTGTAGAGGTGTACTAAGAAAGATTTTTGAAAACGGCTTCTTAGATTTTTTAAAATTAAATTTTTAAGCTGTATTAGTAACTTTTTTAAAGTTTGCATTTAAAATAATAATTTGAGGGTTATAAAATTTATATCACGAGAAAGATCATAACAATTCCTTTAAAATGAAATCTTTTTCGATTTTCTGATTTTTGGTGAATTTTTAAAGGTTAATTTTTAGAATTTAATTTATTAAATGCTGATCGTGATTTCTTTTTCTGGTACTTTAAATTAATTTATCGTCTCGTGCATAACAAAGAAATAGACAAAAAATTTTGTTTTCCTTGCTAACGCTGCAGACGATTAGACATTATCCAAAAAAATATTAAAATACAGTAAAAGATATGTCCCTCAAACTGTACTATATTAACTGCACAATTTTCTTTAGTGTTTTCTATTAGATTTAATTTGCATATTTTCTTCTACATTATTTTGTCTATAAAAATATCCCTTACGATTTTTTCATAAATATATTTTTTTTTGTTTTTTTTTTACATCAATTGCATACATTGATCGTAATTATATATATATATATATATATATATATATATATATATATATATTTGATTTGGAATTAATTGCATACATTGACCGTTGTATTTAATTTGAATGTAGTCCGTAGCGAAGTGTGAGTTTTCAGCTAGTATGAGATATTGAAGCATATAATTGATAAAGCCATGAATGTTGATATGATTTAATGAAACATTATTTTTATCAAAAAGTAAACATTGATAGAAATATTAAAAATTTTAAATAATATAAGGCTCGGAATATTTTTATACTTTTAAAAACTTTTTTTGTTGAAAAAAATATAGAATTATTCACCACACAGTGTTGAAGACGGGTTATCATTTCCATTATAATTCCTCTTTCAATGTATTCGAATGCGCAGTTTCAATAGAAAATCCAGTCGATATCATATTCCATTTAGTTAATAAATATTAAATTTCAAAATATATAAATTCTGGATTTCTTTTTTAGATACAATATGCGTTATGTCTTCAAACAGTTTACTTTATTTTTTCTTAGTTAACGACCACCCTATGTTCCCATACACCCTGTCACTACAAACATATATTTAACGGCAAATTAAATTTGCTTTTTTAATATTATTATGGTAATTCAGAAACAAAAAAAATACAGGGACCTGTTTTTAGATTCAAATTCGAGTTTCTTTCCGAAGACTGTGGAAAAGAGGGCATTGTTAACTCAACTTCACCTCATCCGTCACTCTAGCAACATCTGATGTCACGCTTTGTTCCGTTATGAATAATTACTTATGGATGTGTTTTGGGGCATTTCGTTTCTTATCTTGCACAGTCCTTGGAGTTGTCAAGATAAGGAGTCAAGTCTTTCAGAGGCGTTTCTCCACGCTTCATTTCTAAAACCAACTGCTCGCCACCCAAAACTTTCCTTGCGAGGGAAATAAATAGGCCCTTGTTAGCAGATCGTGATAAAATGCGGTAGGCACACCTATGAATGCTCCGGCATTTATTATTTAAGATAGCATTTATCATTAAGAAATAAATTTAATAATTTTCTTAGATTAACGTTTTTTTTCATTCTATTCGCTGTGTCGGCGATATCGATCGATTTAACGGATGCAGAGAAAGAAAACATTTGACATTTTTTTAATATGTGTAATTGATAAAAATGAAATCTAGTATTATAAGATAAGACATAATTATTTAATTTTCTAAAAAAAAGCAGTTATTCATTCTTACAAAATGCAAAATATCCAATGTAGCGATCTAATCGCTTGTAAATAAATTTAATGAATCAGATCAAAAATAAATTTAATTAATATGGCCTCGATTAAGTGTTTTTCTCTCTTCTACTCGCTCTTATCTCCTAGGGGATATCAAAAACACTTGAGACATGCTGGGAAAGAAAACATTTGACAAAGTTTTATATATCTATTCAATTAAGGAAATGTAAATATACAAGTATAAAATAAGGCTTAATTATTTACTTTAAAAAAAACAACAACAACCTCCTCTTCGATTATAATTCAAATTATCGCATATGTAGAGTTAGTAAACTGTGGTTTAATCCATTAAGACAACGTAAAATGTAAACCTTTGCGTGCATTTCTAGATTGCAACAAATGATTCTATATATTTAATATCAAGATTATATGAAGGCTTAGGCATAAAGTAAATATCTACAGTATTTTAGGTTTCTAAAAAGAAAAATGTAAAAGTCTTTCTTTGAAAGTTATTCAGACAATAAAGTATTTTGTATTAAATGTAGTGTACATAATTTCAGCTATAGTTCCAAATCATTATAACAAGTATATTACGCAATTTTACTTTGAAAAAAAAATACACTCATTGATATTTTATGCTTCCCTCTCCTCATTGTATGATGGTTAACGTATCAAGCAATAATCGAGTTGGCTTAGCTTTGAATACCGGTAAATAAATAATGGCCTGGAAGTTGTTTGTGCTGTCCCCTTACATGGAGTGCGGTTGGTTCACCTTTTAGGTGGTCATAAAATTTAGTGTCCAGCAAAACTCGTGTATAAATGGGCGAAGACGTGAAGATAAGTACATGTCGCATTGAAAAAAAAACTACATGCTTAGATAATTTGAAAATGTTTTTGCGTGATATTAAATTTCCAGTTGTTAATAAATTAATCATTATTCATTTAAATGCTGTCTAAATTTTTTACCACAAAGAGATATCGATTTTACTGTAATATTAAATTTATTCTTCTTGTTCTACAACATACCAATGAAATGATCGTGAAGTATTAAGAAAGGTGATGAAATAAAAAAAAACTATCAAATGAACTTCTTCTATTTTTCTACCACTTGATTCATAAAGTACTCTGGCTTCAGATAATTGCAGTCCTTCATTTTCCCTTTCGCAGCGAGACCTTAAACTTAATTTCAGTTAAATTAATTGTTTAAAGATAATTTTAACCAGCCACATATATGGATTTCCGCTAAAGTTATTCAGAGTGGATCGGATGCGTTCATAAACTCATAACACCTTTTTGCGACCAATTGTTATACAATGCATTCTGCTTAAACGATTAAATCACTCACTAATAAGATACAATAACAAGTTATGAGTAGCAAATTTAGTAGTAGGGGGATTGAATGCAAGATTTCCTTTCTTCCATTAAAAAATAGGAAGTTAATACTAATAATAAACATTACAGGTTCATAAGAGGGAGGAAAATTAGACCAATGTTGTATTTTAATAGTTTCAAAGTACTTTATACATTTTTTCGTTTTTAAATAAAAGAAATTGGAGTTATGTATTAAGAAATAATCATCAGAATTAATACATATAAACATATTCACTCTTTTTTGTTAAAAATGTTACTGGACCATTTAAAAACTGAAGTCATCATTAAAATATTTCCTTTTTAAGTATGAAAACGTTAACAATATAAAGATTTTTACCTAGTATGTGAGCTCAATTATATTTCTTATCACCTGAAAACGATAACTTCATTCATGACTTGAATGTTCTCGCTGTAACAATAGAGGCTTTGTTCTATGTAAGGCTGAATAATAAATGAAAAACTAAAGTTAAATACATATTATCTTTTTTTCTCTCTTCTTGTCTGAAAAATGAATTGTTTTAAACTTAAAGCCAATTCAATAGGAATTTTCAAAAACATGTGTATGATTTTTGACTATTTCTGAATATTTCTGTGTGACTTTACAAGGTGTACAGGCATGAAACCTTCCAGAATATTTAATTTTGTACAAACATGTAGTTAATAATATTTATAACGGTATATTATTAACTACTATAGTGGTATATTATTAACAATAAAAGGTTGATACATTACAACAGCACCCTTAATATAATAGCTTTGATAAAGCATTCAAAATAATTTTCAAGATCCATAATAAAAAGACAAAACGTGACACTATACGGCACGAAATTAGTTTAGTTTATTGTTGCAAACTAGTTTGGCTGCGATAAGAAGAAGTATACAAATTTTTGTATTGAAATATAGAAGCTAAACATCGCTTCATCAAGCTAAACGCATTTCCCACGACTTTCCCAAGTAAAGACCGGGTAACATAAACCTAACCTTGAATTATTTCGGTCTCAGTTTATGATTATATTCTCATTACATTTTAGCATTTACAATAATTTAAACGTTTTCATCTCAGAACTGTTCAAGGTTGGGTGAACCTTGAGTATTTGTTGTGAAGAAAAAGATAATAAGAATTTCTAGAGCCTACTAAACATATGAATGTTCTATATTGTACTAACAGATGATTTCATTTCTGACTATTGTTCTTTGAAAGGAACTAAATGCCTCAAACAGTTACTGCTGTACAGCTTCCTTAGGTTGAAATGTATATAAAAGATTTGTTGGCGATAATCTTCGACCCGGGCTGGTCGCGACCCACAAGAATCAGGGGTCAAGGCGGCCAGCATTTCCTCCCCCCTCCTCATGGCAACCCAGATTCTTGAAAAATAGCGACGTTTTAAGATGCTCATCCTCGTACTTCACGTGACTGTTACGTGATTTCAATGAAAATGATAGGTTTAGATGAAAGGGGTTTGCTCTAAGCCCATAGACCACTAATTTATGTCCGGGAGATGCAATTAATTTCCGTACATGTTGCTGGAAGCCGCACACTCAAAAGCCGGTATTATTCATCAAATTAATCTGCCAAAATATAAATCTCGAGAGGTATGCATCTTCTCGCAAATCGTAACAAATAATATCACTTTTTCCGTATTAAAGCGTTTAACATTCCACCTAGATTGATAACCGCCAACGAGAGTACTAAAGAAAATAAGAATTATAAATTGCAATGTTAAATAATCCCTTGAGAAAGCCTGTCATAATTTATTGTTGTGTAGGATAACCATCTTCACGAAATATCTTTTCACACTGTAGAGGATTAAAATATTATAAGTGTATACATACATAGCGAGAATTTTTTTTTCAAAATTCGAATAATGTGTGGGGATAATAGGCTTCATAAAATCCGAATGAATCGACCGATTTTTGGTTTATAAAATCATTTCGTCTATGTTTATGACATACATATAATATACCGATAAAAACAGAAATTAAACTACCGTAAAATCTTGAGTATAAATCACACTTTTTTTTCCCAATTTAGTAAACAAAAATGAGGGTGCGTATTATACTCGTGTACAAAAAATGCAGTTTTAAACATTGAATAAACGACAAACAATAGATGAGCTGTATTCTAGTGAAAGTGATTAAGACTGACAATATGACAATATTGTTTGTTTTGAATTAAAAATTTAAGTTACTTTGCTACCGAATCTGACGTTTTTGTTTATTTTTATTACAAATTTTATTATGTTAATAAATTGTTGTGCAATTTTTAGATAAAATAATGAAAAGTTATGGGTGCGTATTATAGTCGAATTTTAATTTTTTCCGAAAATTCCGAGCAAAATCAAGCATGCGTATTATACACGTGTGCATATTATAGTCAAGATTTTACGGTATGTACAAATGCAAGTCGTACAAAAACACACTAACAGAAAGTAGATGCAGTCGTTTGTATAGCATTAAAGTCATTTAATTCTTAAAGGCTTCCTGTAGTTTCGACTCAATTGGATAAAATTTTATTTAAATGTTTTATTGAACTTAATGCAATTCTTTATTGCATTTTAAATAGTAAAAATATTACAAGTACATTAATGAATTATACAAAGAGAATATCTAGAAAACCCTGTAACGACAATCTTGACAATAACGACGTCTTGACTATCGAATCTCAGTTCTTGAAATACAGATCTTTTCATTTATACTACATCAAACGCCTTTAATATAATATTCCCGACTCCCAAGAAATCGTTATAAATGAGAAAATAATAAAACAATTTAATCACATTTTACTTAGTTACCGATCTTTTCCTTTATAAACGGACTGATATCAGTTTCTAAATGTTCATCGGAATAACTATTTCCTCATGATCTTAAAAACAAAAGGTTAACTTCTGAACTAATTATGCGTTAAACGTGATATATAATTACTTTAACGTATGAATTCCCAAACAGACGGGTAAATAGAGCAGCCATATAATTAAATTTGATTATATATATATATATATATATATATATATATATATATATATATATATACAGAGGCTGTTCGCACATTTTTTAGACGATTTTGGTAAACGGTAATAAATATCATTTGCTGCAAAAGAAAAAATTGCAATTGTACTATGTTTTTAGAAGTCAAAATTATCGTCTGCGGCTTGAAAGTTTTGTTTTTACTCAAAATGGCGTTTTTAACAAAGCAGTGGTTCGAAGGCTACATTTATGCTCTTTCCGAAGAGAAATATGCATACTCCTCTATCCAAAAACGATGTGAGAGTCATGATTTTGTGATATCTAAAGCGTCGATAGGTAATATCGTCAACAAGAAAGGAAAAAAACGTCAAATTGGAGCCTCAAGTGGGACAAAAATTCTAAACAAGTATCCAAGGAGAAAACGGACATCTTCGACTATTGCAAAGGTACGTTATTTAATGTTAAAAGAAAATCCCCCTAGTCAAAGGACAGTTGCAAAATCATTAAAATGCTCGGCGTCCACTGTAAACAAAATGATAAACTTTGATTTAAATCTTAAGAAAGCGAAAAAACGCAATATGCATCGTCTTCTCCCAAATCATATCGCTGAACGCAGGACACGCTGCAGAATTCTATATGAGAAACACTGATCCAAAGAAATATGGAAAACAATTGTCACAATAGATGAATCATGGGTGTATTTAAATGATTGCAACAAAAAAAGAGACATTTATTATCATAAAAGGGGAGAAAAAAATTTTAGTACATGGTTCAAAGAATCGAAAGAAAGTTTTTCTAAGGGATTCATGATTGTTGCTAGTTTTTCTTATAATGACAAGTTAAAAATAAAGAGAGTGGAAAAAAATGTCAAGATTAACTCCAAATACTATCAGGAACATATTTTATCGCCAATTTTTCTGAATGAAATACCATCGCTTTACCCACAGTGCCATCAATCTGTCAGACTCTATCAGGACAAAGCTAGCAGTCACACATCAAACTCCACTGTAAATTTCCTAAAAGAAATGGAACAAAAAACTGGTATCAAGGCCATACCCTTCACTGATATCCCTACTAAATCTCCGATGTATCGCCTATGGATTTTTGTGCCTTCGGACTTTTAAAATCTGCATTATCCAAACGTCGTCCAAAAACCATTACAGGACTCTGGAAAGCTGTTCAGGAGGAATGGGATAGAATACCTGTTCTGACACTTCAAAAGGCATTATTATACTGGAAATTGCGGTGTCGAAAGATATATATATATATATATATATATATATATATATATATATATATATATTTGTGGCAGCCCAGTGGTACAGAGCGCTGCTTTTCGGTACTGAGAGTGCTCGGATCGAATCCTGGCTTCGAGCCACGATAAATATGCCTTCGTTCGTGTCGTCCCTTCATAGGGGGTAATGCTGTCCGCCTATATGGTGCACCTATAATAAAATGGACAGTAAAATTACGGCGTAGTATAGGCTAATGTTTGACGACAAGTGCCTCCGCATTGGGAAAAAATATATTTATTTATTTATTTATATATATATAAATATATATATATATATATATATATATATATATATATATATATATATATATATATATATATATATATATATATATATATGTATATATATCTCTTTATATACATATTTCTTCTGTCCGTGTGCATGTCACTGAACTCCTCCTAAACGACTGGACTGATTTTTATGAAATTTTGTGTGTGCGATTAAGTTGATTCGAGAATGGTTTAGATTCACAATTTGATCCGATAGAAAATGTTTTTATATTTTTAATTAATTAATAAAAAAACCAACAATTTATAAGGGGGTGCGTCCGGTAAATGGAAGCTGTTACAGTTTGTGGAATCACCCCTCTGGATAATGGCGTCCACGTTAGGTTTAATTAGCAAACAGCGAGCGAAAAGATAAAAATAAATAAAATCAAAAAGTTTCGAGTCATATATTAAACCAGAATAATAAATGAAAATAATAATCTTTCAAGTCAGATTTTATACTCTAAAATACATCAGATCCAACGGCATATTCATACTCTCGACACACGATGGAAAATTCAAATCAACCACGCTATGTGACACGAGATCTTTTTTAATCGCTACTGCAAACCCCCTCGCCTATATATTTGTGTCTATTGAACAGCTAAAGACTAAGCTTCTATCCTGCTAACTTATTTCTGACTAAAACTCCTCTGTCATGTATAATCACCAGCCCACAACAACTTTCGAATGACGAATAAGTTTCACTTTACTCAATAGAACACTGTGTCATCGTGGAGAATTCGGAAGGTCGCGCAAGTGCCATGCTATCGACACGGGTTCGAATGCAGAGTCGTATAAATTTTGCTAGACCTGTTATTTCAGCATTTTTTTAAGGCTTTTTTATTTCAGCTTTTATTTATTATTTTTTTAATTATTATTTTATTTTATTTTTTAAATTTTAATTTAAATTTAATTTTATTATTTTTTAAAATTATTATTTTTTTTTATTTTTTTTTTCAGCTTTTTTATGATGAAATACCGAATATAGGTGAAATCTGAGGAGTTATTATACATTTATACATTTTTAATTGGGTTTTCATATTATTAATATGTATAACATTTCGTATGCTTTTTTTTCTATGTTATTTCTACTGCGTTTAGTTTTTTAATGGATTTTTGTAGGTATATTATAAATTTATATATTTTATATTTTACTTTTCAGGATTTTTTGCTCCAATGATAAAGGCTAAATCTTTTCTATGTTATTTATACTGTGTTTAGTTTTTAAATTGATTTTGGTTAACAAACGTTCGACAATTTGACATTTTTACTTTTCAGCTTTACTTTTCAAAATTCTTTACTTTCCTAAAGACAATTTCACATTTTTCCTTTTAAGCTTTTAGTGGTTTATTATAAATGCAAATATTTTATGTTTTACTTTTCAGGGTTTTTTTGCTCCAATGATGAAAGCCTAAATCTATCTGAATTCTGAGGAAATTATTGTAAATTTATGGTTTTTTATATTGGGTTTCCTTTTTATTCGTGCGTATAACATTTCACATGCTTTTTTTCTATGTTATTTATGCTGTGTTTAGTTTTAAAATTTATTTTGGTTAACAAACATTCTTAAAATCCCGGACAAAGCCGGATAAATTATAACCTGTGTAGGTTGATAATTTATAAATCTTAAAACTGTTCCCACAAGTATAAATACCGACCCACAAGAACTTTCTAATATTTTAATTAATAAAAAACCAACAATTTTTGAAGGATGCTACTCTCGATTCACAGACGTGCAGTAGATGGCGCCACTATTTTAAACTTTTAGTATTCCAACCCATCTGAAAACACGCACTTCGCTACGGAGTACATTCAAATTAAATACAACGTCAATGTATGCAATTAATGCCAATATATATATATATATATATATATATATACCCAACAAACACAGAAGCATCGGGCCGGGGTCGGAAGGTTCCGGCCAGCCGATTTCACCACTGCCGGGCCGGCGCATTAGGTCAGTATCGTTTCCGTCACGGCTGTGTCCTCTCGCCCGCGAGTACCCCGTCGACTGCCGGGCCGCTTCCGGTAGGATTCGAGCCATCGTTCATCCGACTACGAACCGTTAGGCAGCCGCGATTAAGCCATCGATGCGGACAGATAGCCGGAACGTAACCGGGGGTTGACGGGCCGGTTACGGGAGCAATAATTGGTGTCGACATACCGTCATCTACCCATCTCGTAAACAGCAATGTGCCGTAGGTCCGGGCATCATGCCAGCATTCTACCAGAATCGGACCGCCGGCATTTTTTCTAAGTTTTACGTAGGACCCTTTTGTTTATATGCTTTTTATTATTATTTATTTCATTGACGATTAACCTCTGATATCAACCCTTTCACTTTTATTATTATTTTTTTTGCCTTCATATTTCTAGCATTTTTTCCAGTTTTGCCTTATGTATTTTTAGGTATTACCAAATACTGATCTTTGTTATTACCTAAAAATTTGTATATGAATCACTAGTTTACTTGTTAGAACAAAACCTCATTTTGCATTAAGATACATTTACCCAAATTTGAAAGTTAAGATAACATTAATACCAACCATTAAAGCTAAATCATCTTTCCACTCGATCTAAGGTTACAGTTTGTTTTTTTTAAATTTAGAATGAGATTATAGTACGTAAAACAGTACTACTTTAATAATTAACCCAAAAAATTTGTACTTCCCCAGTATAAAATTTATTAACATAATTTGATAAATTTATAAACATAAATTTGATACATTCTTCAAACCTGAGTAATGTGTAGTGTGTATGATGAAGCCCATCTTTGTGAGCTTGTGAAAACTTGCTCAGAATTTATTTAAATTATTTTTTGGTGTAGAGTTAATAAATGCTCTACAGATAAGAAAATTATTTTTTGCATAGTTTTGTGAATTAAAGAGTAATTCATTAAATTCTTATGTCATTTTAAAAAAATATTTTCTTTTCTATTATATTGGACTTAATATCCAACACTTGATAGTACTATTTTTGAGAAATAGTACTATGATAGTAATATCTTCTATTGTAATTTTGAGAAAAATTAGACACACATGTTTTTAAATACAGAAAAGAGCTGGTTTAAAGTAAAAATAGTTTATTTAGAAAGTACATAGCACATTTACACAATTTTTTTCTATATTTTCTACAAAACAGGATCCTTTCGCTGTACCTCTGGCTCCATCTTTACAGCATCTAGGGAAAAAAAAGAAAGAGAAAATCAGTTCATAAATTTATGTGAAAGGAAAATGACTCCCATCCCCAGATATAATTTATGAATCAAAAGAATTTATTTAAATTATTTTTCTATGTAGAGTTAGTAAATGCTCTGCAGATAAGAAAATTATTTTTTGCATAGTTTTGTACATTAAAGGGTAATTTATTGTTGTAAAAATAGTTGATTGTTGAAAGTAGTTGAAAAATTCATTGTTGATAAAGTAGAATTAAATAAATCCAATTAGGAAATATAAATTCTGAGACAGGGGTTTAAAAAAACTTGATACAAAACAGCACCCAACACATGAGTGCAGTTTTAAATCTGTTGTCATTTTATTGATAACTACTTCCAAGAAGTAAATTCCTACCACATTTTTTTTGTAAAACCAATTACATACTGTGAAAACTACATCATGTAAAAAATATTTACTTGATTAAATAAATATACTAATAGAAAATAGTTATAAAATATTTGTTAAAGAGTATTCCCCTTTTCACTAAATTTCTCTCTGTACAGTAGAAAATCCAACCATGTCGATTAATTTGTTATTATAGATATAAATAAAATAGGGTAGATTGCCTTGATAAGAGTACAATTAAGTTTTTAATGTTGAGCATAATTTCAGCTCAACGTTGAAAGCTGAATCAGAGACTTGTCTATAATGACACCAAAATTTCCTCTTCACTATTGACAATAATGCTGTTGAAAGTAGAGAAACACAAGAATAAAGATTGAATGCTAAGTAAAACATTAGCATACAAAATCTTAAATTTCTAAATTTGATTACAACATGCCATAGAGAGCATTAATACAGATGCTGGGTCAGATTTAGAAATTTAAGATTTTATATAGTATTCAATCTTCATTCTTGTGTTTCTTTACTTTCAACGTGAGAGTGATTCTCGATAGTGAAAAGAAAATTTTGTTGTCATCTCAAGTCTCTCAGTCAGCTTTCAATTATTGTACTCTATCAAGGCATTCTAATCTATTTTATTTATATCTGTAATAACTAATCATTTAATTGACAGGATTGAATGTCTTACTGTACTGAGAAATTTAGTGAAAAGGGTGAATACTCTTTAACAACTAATCTATTACTATAATAATGAATAAAGTAAAACTTTATTATATGATGTAGCTTTCACAGTAATTGGTTTTACAAAAATTGTGGTAGAAAGTAATTTGGGATACTAACTTCTGCATAGTATTTTAATAGAGCATATCTTTTGTTACTTAATTGTCAAATTATGGTGGGGATCTGTGTATAAAATATTTTTTTATTTGTGAGCAGCTGTTATTAGGGATAACCACAGTAAAAAATTATTCAAAATATACTATTTAGATTCAGTAATTATTAACAATTGTTATGATATATTGTTTGATTAGTCTAGGTTAATTTGAAAAATGAGGTGGGTAATATTGACTAGCTGTCAATGTTGAGTGAAATGGCATAGATTATATTATAAAGCGTGAAAAAACACTTAGACTTTTTGAACCAAGCTTCTAACCCAAATTTAAGTTTTTAAAAAAATATTTTGCTAATGAGAGTATTTTCACAGATCTTAACAATGGAATAGAAAACCCGTATAGTCAACAAATTCATGGATAAACGATTCAGTTCTAAAAGCAAAAAGCCTGGTTTCTGTATACTGTTGTAACATGATTATTATAAAAGTATACAGAAACCAGGCCTTTTGCTTTTAGGGCTGCATCTTTTATCCATGACTTAGTTGACAATACAGGTGTTATGTTCCATTCCTTAGATCCATGAAAATATTTCCAATTTTAAAAGTTTCATTAAATTTTTTTTAAAATTTTGGTTAGAAGTTCGGTTTGAAAAGTTAAAAGTATTTTATTGCACTTTGTAAAATAATCTATGCTACTGCACTCAACATTGACAGCCAGTCAATCTTTGTATGCTTGCATCATTTTTCAACTTAACTTAGATAAACCAAATAATACACCATAAAAAAACCTACACACTTGCAAACATAACCTTATTATAGTCAACAATTATTTAATAATTAACTGAACCTAAATAATATATTTTGGAATATTTTTTTACTGCCCTTATCCTTACACTTTATAATAACAGCTGCTCACAAAAATATATTTTATGTGACAGATCTCCACCAAAATTTGACAATGAAATAATAAAATTAAATACTAGGCAGAAGTTAGTATTCCAAATGACATTCAACTACCTATTAGCTCATCAACGAATAATCTAATACATCTAAAAGCAATATTATTATTATTATTACTTCTGTAAGGAATTATGAATGAACCTCTAACTACTTCTCATGAAATTCTGATAATTAAATTAAAAAATTTTTAACATTAACTATCAAGAGTAAAATAACCCTTGGCATTTTATATCTTTATAATATAAAAATATAAAATTTTTTTTGGTAAGCAGTTATGATAAAAGACTTTCACAAGAGTCACGGTTAACTGAAGTCCCTGAACTGCACTTTCAGACATACCTAATACTTTAATAACATGCTTGCCAGTTAAAAATATAATGAATAAAGGAAATCAATATCAATCCACAAATTACTGCAACCAAAGTTTATGAAAATGTTCGGATTAGCGTATAAAATATACAAAGAGAAATTTGAAAATTTGAGTTGTTTATTAATTAAGAATTATGTAATAAAAATATTTTTTATGGTTTTTCATAGAAAAATTCAAATTTAAGTACAAAAAATAAATTTAAAAAAAATATATTATCAACTTTGTGATTTTGCCCACAAGTTCACTGCTGAAAAAAATAAAGGATATCTAGAGAATAATAAAAAAAATGGGTTCAGTGAGGTTAAAATGAACTTACAGATTATGAATCGAGCACACTGCCAAGTGAGTTGTGGAATCTTTTCATGGAAATCACAATGTGAAGATGGATTCCAGTTTCAGAATTCTGTAAAGAAACCAATATTTTCTTACAATGCCATAATAAAAATTAGAGTGATTTGTGACACCAAGAAGCATTGAAAAGCAGAGTTCATTATTTATTTATTTATTTTACAAATGCCACACACTACCAAAAATAGCACCTATGCAATCAGTGCACGTGCTCTCCAATACTTCTCAACAAGATCAGTAAAACATTTTAGTGCAGAGCACTCGTCTATTTGCTTATCAGTGAAATAAAAAAGGTAGTATGACCCCCTTACATGTATACTTTGGACCATAGGCGTAGCGTGCTTCTAACATTTGGGACGGATACAAATTGAATTCAGCTAGGGCCCTTCTCAGCGCATTGACTACCGATCAATCCTTAAAATTTGAAATATGATTTTTTGAAATTGAGTAACAATAGAATTGATGTTTGAGTAGTATTCAAAAAGTTATACAATGAGAAAAATAAATGTAATATAAATAAAAGAAGAAAAAAAATGTAGCATGCTTCTAACATTTGGGACGGATACAAATTGAATTCAGCTAGGGCCCTTCTCAGCGCATTGACTACCGATCGATCCTTAAAATTTGAAATATGATTTTTTGAAATTGAGTAACAATAGAATTGGTTTGAGTAGTATTCAAAAAGTTATACAATGAGGAAAATAAATGGAATATAAATAAAAGAAGAAAAAAAAATGTAGCATCGAATTTTTGTTATGGATCATATCATTGTTAAAAACTATGTTAGGGCTAAAGACATAATCGGTATTTTCAGTGTCACAGTTTGAAAAAAATGGGAAAAAACCAACTTTTTAAAAAGTTTTCTACAATTTTCTGATTTAACTGAACCAAAAATTTCTCCTCACATGAATTTTCAAATCAGATTAAGTGAAAATTACACATAATGGAATATGCACTGAGCATATAATTTAATACCAAAAATTGCCTGGTGATTAAAAGTTGAGAAGTAATCAGACTTTCAATGTGCTGAATATGTTTAGCACAATATTTAAATAAGACTTTAATATACATGAACTAGATTACTACCTCGCAAAACTTCCAAGAAACAATTTCAACTAACTATTGTATAACTTTCCATATAATTTGGCTTTCCATAAAACTCCAACTGATGTTCAGAATCAGTTGAGTTATTTTTCAGGCACAACTTTATCAACATATTTAATTATGAAACTTTGAGAAAGTAAAGACAATTTACAATGCATTTCCCCCCATTTTTTAAACAGCTAAACAAGATGCTCAGTGGAATTTTAAAAAATTTAGTACAAATTTAGTACAGGATCAAAAATATAAAATAATGGTCTATTAGGATTTGAAGGATGATTATATACTTAAACAAGGGGGGTAGCAAAATAGGATATTGTTTAATAATAAAGTCAGTTGTTCAGTCAAGAAGTCAATTATTGTATTTTGATGATCAGAAATTTTATGTCTTAGAACATCAAGCAATTCAATTACCACATTTAATACATTTTCACCATCACTCATTACTGTTTTCATTTAATCCAAATTCTTTATATAAGTATTAAGACTTAAAATGGAATAAACATGTTTAACAGAGAGAAAAATTTATGGCATGCATAAAATTAAATTTTACCAAAATTTAAAATTACTTAGCCCATTAACTAATGATCTAATACATCCAAAAGCAATTTCCTTTTTACTACTTCTGTAATGAATTATCAACGAACCTCTAACAACTTATCAGGAAATTCTAAAAATATTTTTAAAATTTTAATGTTAACCATTAAGAATAAATAAAGCTTGGCACTTCACATTTTCATAATATAAATATCATTTTTCTGTTATTATAAAAGACTCTGTAAACCAGGCGTTTTGCTTTTTGGAACTGTATCTTGTATCCGTGAATTCATTGATTATACAGGAGTTCTATTCCATTATTAAGAAAGGGTTATTTCATTCACTTATCAAACACACATTTTGATATAATAAACCACAACTCACAATGGATGTCTTATCTACAATTTTATAAACAAACTTTGTCTATGAACACATTTTATATTTTCTAAATAAACCTTGGCATTTTATAATTTTATAATATAAATCTCTTTTTTTGGCAAGAGTTAAAGTCTTTCACAAGAGTCGTGTTAACTGAAATCCCCGGACTGCACTTTCTCACTCACCTAAAACCTTAACAACAAGCTTCACAGTTAAAAAAGAATAAATAAAGAAAATCAATATTCTATCCACAAATTATTGAGACCAAAGTTTATGAGAAAGTTCAGATTAGCGTCTAAGTTAAAAAAACTAATTTGAAATTTTTAGTTGTTTAATAAATATTTTTAGTTTTTTTCATAGAAAAAATTTAATTAGTTAAAAATAAATCTAAAAAAATATTAAAAACAGTGATTTGGGCCACAAGTCCACTGCTGAAAATAAAAGTATATCTCGAGAATAAAAAAAGGTAGGCTCAGTGGCGTTAAAAACTTACGCAGGTTATGAGATCCAAGTGGTATTTGTCTTTCAAGCCTGAAGCTCTGAATAGATTTCAGTTTCAAAATTCTGTAAAAAAACCAATATTTTCTTATAATGCCATAATAAAAATTTAATGTTTTATCAAACCAAGAAGTATTGAAAAGTAGAGTTCTTTATAAACTTGCTTATCACTAATATAAAAAGGGGAAAAGAAACTAATTTTACCCTTTATATATATATATTAAGCCAATAAGTTCACATTTATTTTGCACAGCATGACAACAAAATAATTTCCAAAAGACCTTTAGAGATGAACAGCTTATAGATAGTTATTGAGAACATTCTCAGATTTATAAAAACTCTTATCGTACAATATCTATTACAATAAAGCAATTTTTTGTATGTACACATTCTGATAATCTACAAATCTATATACTTATAAATATATAATTTAAAAACATGGAATGCAAATTAATAAGTTAAGAAACAATTTATGTATCTAAATAGTCTATTTTGGAATAATTTTCACTGCCATCATCTCTAATAACACTGATAAAAGTGATTTCAAACACGATACAAATTAGAAAATTAAATGCACGTGGCATCTATATTGACACAAATTTAAAACTCTAAACTTCTCATTACTCCAGAGGTTCTTTGAATGAATTCAGGAATACAATGGAGTTCACATACATACAAAAATTAATAATTCTTGAAAATATATATACACTCAATTGCAAGAATATATACACTCAGTTGCAAAAAGTATGCACCATTATGTTATTCCTAAAGAGTGAAATTGTTTTATTTTATATCTTCAGAGAGAGTAGAAATATAATCTAAATATCAAAGCCAGTTCAAAATATTGATTAATAGCAATTGAAATTCAAAATGTTCCTTAAATAAGCTTTTTATTTAATGAGATATTCAAAATAAAAAAATGCTCCAATATTTGCTATTGTTTCAATATTTACTTGACATGTGGATACTGATTAAACAATATTTTGATCTGGTTTTGAAATTTTGAATATATCTTTGCTCTCGATAGACATAAAGAAATTTCACCCAGTAGGAATAACATATACATATATAGCAATTGAGTGTACACATAGAACATTATAAATAGAATTTTAAAAAAATTATATTTTTAGGCTATTAAGATTATACATGAAAAATACCTATTAGTGTTTAGCATTTAAATTAAAATATATAATTATACTAAATACATTCTTTTAAATTATGAACACAAAAATTTTAAGAATATTTGTTCTTTATTTCTTTATAATGTATAAAATGCAGTGTATTTTATAAAGTTTACTCAAAACACAATTTGATAAGGAATTCAATAGATCCTTTTGTATGATTTACAAGTTCATTTTTAGAATCTTTTATAATGCGGAACGTTTTTGAATCCATCTTTTAACATTTAGACATGGATAATTTGTTGCCTATTGATACCTGGCAATAAGAACATTGTAAAATATATTTAATAGGAAAATGGACAATTTTTCCACCATTGAATACTATGCATGAATTTACTATGGAGGAATCATGTGTAACTGATTTATCAATCCAGTAGTAAAAAAATGTTTAATTTGGATTAACATATTAAAAAAAATTTCATTATAATTTTCTTTCAAATTTCTTTAAAGAAATAAAATGGAAAATATTATACTGGAAATGAAAATACATTTTTATTTTTCAACTATGTAGATTTGGAATTGATATTTGTGTCATGTATTTTATACTTTCTAAAGGATATAAAAATCTAAATAGTGCGTACAAATTACAATTCTAAATATTAATTTAATTAGCAAATACTTAAGACTTTCACAAGAGTCCATTTACTTCCTTTGTCCATCTAAAATATTAACTGAAACACGAATCTTAAATTATTCCGAAACAAAATGTTTTTATTTATACATACGAAAGTGCTCGTAAGTGCCATAAGTATTGCTAATTCAATACACTCAGTTCAGTAGAGTTTGATCTGAAATATGGTCAATTCATATATAACTTGGATTAAAACACTATCTTATAACAGAAATAGAATAATGTTCACTATGTAAGGGTGTTAAATAAAATCTAAAGGCAATAATTTAAGACTAACGAATGAAACTTACTTGTGGATTAATTTCAACGAACTTGTAATCAATCTTTAATGGCGCCTTTTCAATCACGTGCAACTGAATGTCCAATCAGATGACACTAGTGCATTGTAGTATGACGAGGCGAAAAAAAAGATGGTTTGAAATTTCATTATGCTATAGCTTTCAAAAGCTGCCTTTTGGTATTGAATATAAAATTTTATTGCTCTACTGAAATATTTTTCAGGTGCTTCAAAATAGATATTTTTGTGAAAAGAGATAAAATTCTTTTTTTCTGTTTATTTTATGGTATATTAAATTAATAATATATATTTTTTGTAAATAAAATATTCAAAATATTTTTACAAGAAACTTAGGTATTTCTAAGTATTTCTAATTTTTAGATGTCATTACAGAACAACTGATTTTGCAGAATTTCGCAATTTTCATCATCTTAATTTTACAGTAGTATATTCTTATAATACACATTGGAATGAAAAAAACAATTTTTAATTAACGGACCTTAGTTAAAATAAACAAATCACATTTATTTAGAAAAATATTAATGTAATGTCTTTAAAGGCAAAGTGTTATTTTGAAATAAACATTCATATTTTTCAAAAGTCCATAGTAATCATACATGGTTTGCTTTACTTATTTCACTGACACATTGAATTGCTTTCTGTTTGTCATCAGAAATATGCCTCTTCATAGGAAGTCCTGTTACTTTAACATCATTCCATTCAATCATATCAATATAATCCTTGGCATCAAAGTTTATACGTTGAAATAAAAACTTTTTGATGCCACCTTCATTTTCAGCCCTTGCTTTTAGATTCCGGGGTAATCCAAGCTCTCTCTTACATGACTGCGATCATCTGATATCATACAAAGGACGAGATTTTCAGAAGCAGATTTCTGGCACTGGAAAATGTATATAAGATAGCATAATAGCATTTTTCAATGACAACAACCAGAATTTAAACATTACTGTAATTGGAATGGGTGGAACTGCCGTGAACACTGGATTGAATAATGATGTGGTTCGTTTATTTGAAAAGGAATTAAGAAGGCCACTGCAGTGGTTGATTTGTCTATTTCATGGAAATGAACTGCGCCTACGTCCTAATTTGGAGGAGAAATAGGTAAACAACTAGAAAACTGCTATGAACTTCCAGTAATTGAATTATCACCTATTGAAAATGGCATTCCATTACTAGAAATTAAGGATGATTTAAGTGTGGACCCAAAATATTTGTTAGAAATGTCTAATGCAATCTCTGTTGGAAGGTGCTCTTCTGATTTGTCTATGAGAAAACCAGGAAAACTTTGTTATTCATGATAGCTTACATTAGCAAACCGAATACTTCACTTGTATGTGGGAACAGAATGTACTGCAAAAAAAATCTCCGAATACTGACTGAGTACATTTTGTAAGTATATGCATCTGTTTCGTTTCACATAAAGCTGAAACTATCTTATATCCATGGATCGAAGCACTTGTGGAAACTTGTAAGCTATTCACGTTACCTCCATCAGACTCTTAAAAATGTAATTGACCCAGTCATTCAAAGAAATTCGTACTTCGCTGCTTCTGAAAATCTCCTCTTATGTATGATATCAGTTGATCGCAGCCACGTAAGACAGCTTGGATTACGCCGGATTCTAAAAGCAAGGACTGAAAAATGAAGGGGGCATTGGAAAGTTTTAAGTTCAACGTATAAACTTTGATGCCAAGGATTATATTGATATGATTGTACGTAAAGATGTTAAAGTAACAGAACGAGGCATATTTCTGATTATAAACTAGGAAGCAAAATAATCTGATCAGGAGAGTCAACGTACTGACTTCAGCAATTTTCCATGTCACACACAAGCAGTAGAAAGGATTGTTAAATTCGTTACCGAGTCACCCTTACCCGTCCGTGGCACTTCTGCAAGAGTTGCATTGATAAAAACGAAAATACATTCTCAAAAGATAATGCCAAAATTTAATAATAAAAAACAAAACAAAACACAATTCAATGTGTCAGTGAAATAAGTAATGGAAACCATGTGTGATTACTATGGACTTTTGAAAAACATGAATTTCTTTTTTTTCAAAATAACGTTTAACATCCCCAATCTCAAAGAACTTTTTAATCTTATGCACAGTAAGTGTGCGTTTAAATTTTCTTCTACACCCACTTTTGATTATATTCCTAAATCTGAAAAAGTTAAACCTCTGAATCAGGCTGATGAGCTTAAAGCAGGGTGTTTAACCTTTTGCAGCATCTGGGCCACATGGTAAATTTTTTCAAGGCAGGCGGGCCGCATAAAAAAGTCAACTACATTCAAAAGTTTAGTTTTATTATGAAAATGAAAAATACATTGTATATGTAATGTATAAAATATTATAATCTTGGTATGCAATGTGATGTGGTAATTTTGAACGAAATCGAACATAATGTGATTTTTTAAATTTTGGTCTAAAGCGAATTGCTCTCGACTCTAACTTAACTAGCATTAATGATCGAATCAATCTCTCAAACCAATTTTCTATCCTAGGAAACTGTCGTAATCCGGAGGAAAGAAATTCCCGCTGCTAATGATGAATTTCCTGTTAGGCGGGAAACCAAACCTGAGCCATGTTTTTTTTTTTAATGGCGGAAGGGTACAAAGATACCCTCAACAAAATGTACAACCTAGTCAAAATTCAATATCCCAAATCAATTTCATGAAACTTTCTCAAAATCTTATCTGAAAACATTACTGCAATTGGATTAATATCGGACCTTTCAAAATTACTTAATTTACTTACGCATTGAATTTTTTTGGAAAAAAAATCCCAAAACCGAACGGCGACTTAAAAATTAAAAATTTATGTTCCGATCTTAATATTTCAAATCTTACCCAGTCCATTAATTGTTCACAGGTTAATTCTGATAGTGTTATTCTGATAGTGTGGTTTCTGATAGTGTTTAACATTTTTCCTTTATTTTTCTGTTCCATGCGAGGCAGTTTCCTCTTATTGAAGTTCCACACTTGATACCCTATCAGGGAATGCTGGTGTGGGGCGTTCGTTTTTGCTTCCCATGCTTCAGTCCTCGGTTCGATCCTGCAAAGTGCAGTTCTGTTATCTGTACTCACGGATGTTCAAACCTGCCAATTTAATTTATTAAATATAACTTACTTATTATTTTAAACTTAATTGCCTTATTTTTTATTTCTAACATTTATTTAAACTAATTTTTTTGCCTTTTTTTTTCTTATTGTAAATATTATTTCTCGTATCCTGATTCAATTACAAAAAAAAACAATGTAATATATATTCTTCAATGTACGTACTGAGGATAAAGGGTCTTATTTTTTGATATTTTTTGGTGTCTCATGACATCTACTGTCTATGTCTCTGACATTACATTACATTAATATTTTTCTAAATATGTGTGATTTGTTTATTTTAACTAAGGTCTGTAAATTTAAAATTCTTTTTCTTTCATTCAAATTTGTATTATAAGAATATGTTACTGTAAAATTAATACGATGAAATTCGAGAAAAAATTCTACAAAATCAGTTGTTTTATAATGGCATCTAACAATTAGAAATACTTAGAATATGTAAATTTCCTGAAAAATATATTTTGAATATTTTATCTACAAAAATATATATTATTATTTTAATATAATATAGAAGAAATTTTAAAAAATACAAATTTTATCACTATTTCCTCTCTTATAAATAAAGAGTGGTGAAACAAGGACCCATTTTTAAGTAGATATTTAATTTCTCCAGTAATATATAAAATTGAAACTAATTTTCATCTGTTTTTATAAGCTTCTAGGGAGTTAAAAACATACACACAGAATACAATCTTTACATACAAGGAAAATTATGTGAATTTTCACATAATACAATTATACAATTTCACATAATACTTTTCACATAATACAATCTTTACATACAAGGAAAATTATGGGAATTTTCCGCGTAAAAGAAGTTTCACAACAATGAAATAAATATTTTTGAAAAGTCTGTTAAATTTAATCTTCGCCTTCCCTTTCAAATCCATAATTCTGATGCAGATATCTGTTACTTGTGGTTACGAATCGGAGGTACAGTTCCGGGACGATGCAGGGTAAACGATTTCGGTGCGATTCATATCAACCCATAACAGGCCCTGAAACACGTAAACGGAAAGCGTTTCCCCTTCGGAGGTTCGTAAACAACCCGCCAGTGGCCCGACAAAATTCTCCCGTACTTGTCGTTCAACCGGTGCCTCCAGCACTGGCCCGATAAGCTGCCGTCAGTCCTGTGTTTGTTGGGTATATATATAATAAATACGACGATCAATATATACAAATAATGTTAAAATAAACAAAAAAATATATTTATAAAAAAAGCGTAAGGGATATATTTATAGACAAAATAACGTCGAATAAAATATTCAAATTAAATCTAATAGGACATAGGACATACTAAAGAATATAGTACAGTTAATATAGTACAGTTTGAGGAACATATCTTTTGCTTTATTTTAATATTTTTTTTGGATAATGTCCAATCGTCTGCCGCATTAGCAAGAAAAAAAATTTTTTTGGTCCATTTCGTTGTTATGTGACGATAAATTTATTTAAAGTACCAGAAAAAAAAAAAACATGATCAGCGTTTAATAAATTAAATTCTAAAAATTCATCTTTAAAAATTCACCAAAAATCAGAAAATGGAGGTAAAGATTCGAAAAAGATTTCAATTTAAAGGATTTTTTATGATCTTTTTCGTGATGCAAATTTTATAACCCTCAAATTATTATTTTAAATGCAAACTTAAAAAAAGTTACAAAAACAGCTTAAAAATTTAATTAAAAAATTCTAAGAAGAATTTTTCAAAACTCTTTCTTAGTGCTCCCCTACACTATAAGAAGAATGGCCATGCAAAATTTCAGCCCCTTAGATCCAGCGGTTTGGTCTGTACGTTGTATGTCAGTCAGTCAATCAGTCAGTCAGTCAGTCAGTCAGTTAATGAACTGATTTATATATATAGATTTTTATTACTATCTTTATATCGCAACGTTGACTTCATGTGCACGCATTATTTTCCTATGCTTTTTTTATTATTATCTTTATAATAGCGTAATTTTCATATTATTTTAAACAACAATCGTTTTTAACTCGCATTCAATTGGCTGTTAAAACTTTATATTTACACCCTATTTAAAAGAAGTAGGGTGTAAATTTGTCAAAGAGGATGTTTCAACACCCAACTTCAAAGAAGTAGGGTGTAAATTGTAGGGTTGAAAGTTGGTAAAATCAAAATTTTGTGCAATATATTTAATTTGTCGATTAAAAGTAGTTCATTTCTAAAAATTAATTTATTTCGCTTGAAAAGCTAAATATTTTATGCACGCGGTTTATATTATTATTACTATCTTTATATTGTTACGTTAACTTCATGCGCGAGCATTATTTTCTTATGCTCTTTTTATTATTATCTTTATAATAGCTTTATTTTCATATGGTTTTAAACAACTATCGTTTTTATTCATATTTTGTTGGGTTTTTATTAATTAAAAATTAAGGGTAGTTAATTTTGATTCCGGAAGTTCTTATTATCTTTATTTTCATATACTTTTTCATTTACGAATTATTCAAATGTTGGTTAAAAAACTTTTGTGTAATTTATACATTTGTATGTGTTTAATTATTGAAATTAATAAATTTATATTTCTGGAGAGGATGTTTCAGTTTTTAGTGGTACTATGATGAAAGGCTGAATCTACCAAAATTCTGAGGAGTTTATTATGGAGAGAAAAGGAATTTAATTTGCAGAGGATGTTTATAGGAGTTAAATGTGGAGAGGAGTTAAATGGTTGGCAGCCCTCAATCAAACACTTCATTTTTTAAGAGGGACGCTGGAGTCATATCATGGTTCTATTGGAAATTTCTGCTAAACCTGTAATTTCAGTTTCTTATTTTTGCCCGAATGATGAAAGGCTAAATCTAGCTGAATTTCGAGGAGTTTATTATAAATTTATATATTTTGATATTGGGTTTTCCTTTTATTCATGTGTATAAGATTTCACGTGGTTTTTTTTCTATGTTATTTATACTGTATTTAGTTTTAAATTAATTTTGGTTAACAAACATTAGAGAATTTGACATTTTTACTTTTCAGATTTTAGTACTACAATGATGACAGGCTGAAATTCTGAGATGTGTATAACATTTCACATATATTTTTTCTATATTATTTATACTGTGTTAATTTTTAAATTGATTTCGGTTAACAAACATTCTTAAAATCCCGGGCATCGCCGGGTACTTCAGCTAGAATTACAACGTTTGAACAGGACAACGTCTGTCGGGTCCGCTAGTATATATATATATATATATATATATATATATATATATATATATATATATATATATATATATATATATATATATATATATATATATATATATATATAAGACACAGTTGAAAGTGAAAAACCAGTATATGCTCAGAACCACAAGAGCCAGGAACTAAAAAAGTGAAAGGATAAGTGAAAAATAGGTTTTAGACAGCATCTTGTCTTCAGCGGTGCCGATACTGTCTAAAAACCAATGGATTGTTTCTAATAAGTATGATCTGAGCGATAAACACCGTACTTAGACACCGTAGAATTCATAAGAAACAGAACAAGTGAATAATCAGTGGCTTTATCATTGAACACCAAACTCGGCGCCAGACAAAGTGAAAGTTAAGCTATACACACACACACACACACACACACACACACACACACATATATATATATATATATATATATATTGAAAGGAATTTCCAAATAAATCGTACTTAAATGTCACCTTATCTGTTAATAACTATATAATTGCTGGACGTGCAACAGTATGCCTTTTCCGGATCCGAACTTTACATTTCCATGCATTAGTTGATGAATTTTTTGGGACGAAATCGTGTAAAAAAAGGTAAACAATGGAGAATATAGAATAAAGAGAATATATATATATATATATATATATACACACACATATATATATATATACATATATATATATATATATATATAATATATATATATATATACATATATATATATATATATATATATATATATATATATATATATATATATATATATATATATATATAAATTGATAGATATATATATGTATAAATTGATAAGAACGAATTATTAATTTTTACGAGAGTGTGTTGCGACTTATGGGCATAAATTTTCAATCTTCTGTCTGAACGTTTGGAAATGCACAACCTCAGTTATCTGATTTAAAATGCTGGAGATCCACTCCGAAGAGAGAGTGATAGTGAGTGAATGAGGAAAAAAGCATTGCGAGCAAAACAGTTCACGGGCCGTAAGGGAATTTTTTATTTTATTACTATAGTATATCCAATCTCTTATTTATAATATACTTTTTTCATTGTGTCCTTACGTTCATGCCTTCAATAATATTTATTTCAATGATTCTGATTATAGTTCTAAGTAGATTTGTAAATTAATAATTGAACGATCAAACACAAAGTTCTTTTTATTTACTTCAGTCTGTCCCCTTATTTAATGTTACAAAGTTCAGTTTCAAATGCTCAACTACATGTTGTCGTTGTTGTAGTTGTCTTATGCCCCCTGGATGGGAGTTCCATGTTAGATTTATATAGGCTTCGGGCTGAAGTGTGCGGCTACAGTTTTAAATAGAACCACAAGGGTCGGAGTCCGTCTTAGGTACTTGCCATCTCAGTTTTGACCGAGCATCCCAATGCCGACATCTGAGGGGATTGTACCCTCTCCTTCCCTCACTGGCCTCATAGAGGGGGACTTTACGGTCTACGAATTGAACGTGCCCATATCCGGTCTAGACACGGGTTTTTTTTTATGGCGCGTGTCGGGATTCGATCCGAGTACCGTCAGCACCGAAAGCCAGCACGTTACCACAAGACCACCCCAAGCCCTGTTCAACTGCATAAACATTCTTATCGTATTTAGCATACTATTTTACGGACTATACTCAATAGTTAATCTTAATTTTTATATTGTATGTTTTTGATATTCCTATACACAGATATTTAAACGCATGACATTAAAAGATATTACTTTAAAAAAAAAAAAAAAAAAAAAAAAAAAAAAAAAAAAGAAAGAAAGAACTGACACTGTCTTTCGGGAAGGCGTGGACAATACGATATAGAGTACATTGGGCGCAGAACATGAACATATTCCCCTTTTGCCACATTTTTGCTTTCATCAAGTTATTTTTCTAGCTAGGTATATAAATGATGAGCTTTATGCGAAAATTTTAAACTTTTATTTTTACCTGATTGCACTCAACTAGAATATCAGATTTCATTCTGCAGTGTAGCAAGTAGTCTCTTGCACTAAAGATATTCGCCCAACCACACTGCGAATTTTTCTTGACTACTTCCCAATGGAAACATCCTATCGGTGAACCAACATTGCTCCCTATGAGGCAACAGCACAAGATTGCCACCCCCCCCCTTCAGTCTAGACTTAAACCCGAGCCCACTTAGCTTAAGATTGCTACACTGGTCACTACACAATATGGTACATCCTCGTTTATGATCTAAAATCATTTTTCATTCATTCTCCTTGCAAACATTTGCAAATATTACCACTGAATTTTAAACATTGATATTCAATTTATTTTAAAATCAGAAATTTAATTAAAAAAAATTTTGAATATTACTTTAGTAGAAATTACTTTGAAATGTTCTGTGGTAACGGGGTCTTTCTCAAATTTCTCCTGGTTGAGTCGAAAAATTTAAAGCATCACCGAATTGTTTATAGCATCTCTAAAAACAATAACTCAGTTCTAAATTCATTGCAATTCTATTGCCATTAGTTCCACTATAATTTTACTATCTTCCTTCACGTAATACTAATGACATAAAAGCAGAACTTCCATTTAAAGATGTGAAAATATTTTTCAGGGGCAACCTTTTGTGATGAAGATCTCTACTTAAGTGAAGAAGAAAAAAAAAACGAAAATGACCATGTCGTTCGTAGCCAATATTAAAATGGTAATACAGCAAAAGAGAAAAATTGCAGGGGTTGGTGAAGGTCTTCCATCCAGAACGAATAGCCCGAAGAGTAATTTGCTGTGTGACCCCTAACCCTGGAAACCACTTGTTCGCCTTGAATTGAAGAAGATTCTACATTAGGTCCTTTACGCACGGCACCGAATGCCGATATTCAATTTGCGATCGATCGTTGCTTATTTCATTTTATCGCTTATTTGGGTGGTAGTAAAAAATGATTTTACGGTCATTTATTTCAATGAAAATGTTTAATTAATTAATTTTGTTGGCTACTGAAACCCTCTTTTCTTCCTCTTTTGCAATAAATCTCAAAGATTGGCATCAATGATGTACAGTTTACATCATGATTCTATTAATTAAAGATAAGTTATATTTTTCTACCATTTAATGACTTTCAACTTATTTGGAAAATTAATTCTATTCCAAAGAAGCCGATAAGTATATGCCGACTTATTTGGAATAGAAATAATCGTTCAAAATTAACGTTGGCATATACAGACTTAGTGTATACATGCTGTAAGCCCATAGTATATAATTTGGAGAAAATACTGTTTGAACACCTTTGAAGCTACTGTCATATAATCACGTATACAATATTTGCATCCCGTAAATAAGCATGCTGATATTTGTTTGAATATAAAAGACTCTTACATTATCTTAGAGACGTCTAAGAGACTTCCAAAAAAAAATAACAATAACTAGTTCACAAAGCTATTGATCTAAATTCACAATACAGACGAATGTAAGACGTTTGTGCATGAAGACGTAATATGAAGACATCGTGTAAAATAGGGAACTCGATGTGGATGATTCGAGAAGACAAAAGTATTTAGAAAATTTTTGCACGTGTAGATATAAGGAATTTTAGGAAGATAGATAAAAGTAAATTAATTGAGCATTACATAAACTGTAACAGAACTAATTTCGCTGTGGATTTGCATTATATCTTTTAAAACATGTTATAGTTTTTCGAACGCCCCTCAGTCTTGTTTGACCGAAGTAAATTTTATTTTTCTCTGGACTGACGACGAAGATGAGAAAATGATCAGCATCTCGGATAACCAAACAAACAGAGCAAAATGTAACTAAAATAAAATAAGAATCTAGAAAGCTGCGCCTTACATTCCGGTAGTGGAATAGGGGCGTTTAGGGCGTGTTTGAGAACTGGCGGGAGGATTAAGTTCAACCAGATTTTTTTTCTTCTCGTCTCTGTTGTTTTTGCTCGTCATTCAAGAGTATCGCGTGAGTGATTATGATAAAGCACTCTCGCTTTTACCGGCGAAGATCGACAACGATTAAATCAAAATTCTCGATGTATGAAGTTTTCTTTCTTACTGACATACTGTTGTGAAGATAATGATTGAAATTTGACAGCAATCCAGTATCTTTTGTAAAAATAAAGAGGAAATTTAATTTTTATATCATCTGGAACCTTGTGTATATTGCGAAAAATATATGTGATGTTATAAACAAAATATGAATTTTAAGTAACATTTATTGAAAGATTAGGGTTGTGAAGAATTATAAATGTCTTACCAGAATTTGTTTTTATTGCACGAAAAATAAAAGACTCTAAATCAAAATGCATTCGAATTTCTTCCACTTCCGAGTTCTGTTGAGCTTTAGGTGACCTGTGAATACAAATAACAAGCAAAATTAATCCTTTTATCTCCAAACGAACAAAGCCGTGCTACCCGACAGCAAAATCCAAAGATCTTTAAGATATGAGAATCAAAATATCTTTGTTTTCGATGGCTGCCAACTAAATAGGATGATCTGAATATTTTTCAAAAAATTTATTTATTCTCAACGAAATGACATTTTATCACAAACAACAGAAAGATTGACTTGTCAAATAAACCAACTGTCTGAACAGCAAAAAAAAAAAAAGAATCATGGATGTTCCTATTTCTTATTTAGGCTTATTTACATTTACAAAGGTATTTTTATATTCATATCGTTGTCCTAATTAATAAACCATGTAACTCACATTTCCAACTTTTCACAAGTTGAACAAAAAACTGATTTATTCGACAGTGAAAAGATAAATTATTATCGTTTTTTCTTAATAATAAATGTTAAAGTGTTCGGAGATATATATAGGCCACATTGTTATGTAATTAAACATCTTCATAATTAAAGTGAAGTTACAAGGTTACCAACAATTAAGTTGAGGAGTTACGCAGTATGTGTTGTTTTTCACTCTTTTTTTCGATGAATTAAATTTTTTCGCATTATGAGGTTTGACAGAGTTGTTAAGGGAACATAAACCAATTTAATAGCATGAAAATCCCAAAATTGTATTTTTTGAAGTTACGTGTTTTGTTAATTAGGCCAACGATGTATCCTTTGCTATCATTCTTCAAGAAAAAATAGCGACCTCTGCTTTAGATGTTAAAATTACCATCTTAGAGGGTACATTGCGTGAAATAGCTTATATGGGGAATCCTGGAAAATATAATGATAAATGCGTCCAATCGTGAAACCGCCGAAGCAGTATTTCAAGATAAATTTATTTTTATTTAGATCTTTACCTAAATTTTCAGGTATGCTGAAGAGAGCAGTTGCAGGGAAGTAGTTAAAGCTCCATACAGTTATTAATCATCTCACTCAGACGGTAGTTTAACACTCCTTTTATTTTCGTTTTGCATTTTCCGTGTATAATGCCGATGTTTTCGTGTCGAAATTAATAGGAATACGATTAGATTCATTATCAGCGATATATTTCCTTGACTTCATGAATAAGTGTTACCACGCATTGTCTCCTTAACACACACTCCCTTCTCTTCATTGAATTTCTCTCTACAAATCCCTTCACCTTGTTGTCCGTGTAAACAATTTTCACTGGTACATTATCACGCTGACGAAGACATTTCCCCATTAGCTCATTTGAGGGATTAAATATAATATTCTCTTCCCAGATAACTTTAGATGTTGAATGGGAATTTCTTGCAGAATCTTGTTTGATGAACGTCCCAGTCAATGTTGCAAGAAATATGCATTATCTTTAACAGCATATGCTAGGTGTTTGATGGGGGAAAATCCTTTACATAACTTCTTTTGCGCTACAGGTCAGACGTTACTAAACTTTTTGCCTTGATTACTTTGGTATCTTTGAGTGCAACACAGTAGCAAGTATGCGGCACGTTTTTCACAGATAATTACTTCCTCATTAAGATCAGCCAAACATTATGTTCGGGAGATGTATTTCTCTCTCTTGCAATGTTCCAGACGCAGTTCCTGTGATTGCTATTTGAAGTTCATCAATCTTCGAAGCAGATGCAACAATTGCAAAGAATAATTTGAATGCAGTGAGCCATTTGCAGTTGCAAGTCATACCGCTTAAGAGTGACAGAATAAAATCTCTTTCAATCTCATCAAAAGCAAAATCCCTGCAACATTATGTACAATTTTTATCAGATGATATATTTTAGTATCACAGTTTATTGCATTGTACCTGTCGGGCTTGGCGCTCTCTACCAGAGAAGCTGACGCCGCCGTGGGGGTGCTAGAAAGAGACAGCCCACAGTGATCAATCTGTGTTAGGGTGTTGGAGCGAGACAATGCGTGGAAGTGGGAGGCCGAAGAAGTACTGTTTTTTTTTTTTTTTTTTTTTTTTTTTTTTTTTTTTGTGTGTGTGTGTGTGTGTGTTTGTTTGTGTGCTCTTTGTCAGAGACAGATGACCGAGGTAACAATTAATTAATGTAAATTAATGTAAATTGTGTAAATATGTTCTGTGAATGAGTTTTACGTATAATGCTTGTTTGTGATTCGATGAAATAAAATATCTTAAATATGCATCCAAGTGGTGTTAAATTCGTTCCTATTAACGTCTTTGATCTGAAAGGGGTCGAGGTAGGACGACACTCTCTTTTTTCTACCCAGAGATATTGATTATAGAATAATATCGCGGTCTGATGCTCAAAAGCACCTGTTATGGAAACATTTGGACCAGAAGAATAATCATTAGAGCCATAGTATTCACAATTCTTCGGGTTATAAAATCCAAACCAATATCCTCATCAGATTGTTTCCCAGTCGCAGTTTTTACCCAACCAAATTCAAGGGTAAGAGTAATCGATAGATGAACAACATACACTTTTTCATTTCTATCCATAATTAAAACCATTTATAGCTCTAGAGAATAGGGGAAAATACCATCAATGTGGTATATTAAACGAAATCACGCCTTTGTTTGGTGCGCAAATTTGTTTTTCAGGACTAAATTTAGCATACATCACAATTAGTTATCTTCATATTATATTTGACGATCCGACGTTTCGCGTATGATAGCGACAAGTACTTTATTGTCACACAATGTTTACAGCAAATATCTTTTTACCTCTCTTCAATCTCTTATGTCTGTTTTATACCCTGAGATTATTTTACTATTTATCAAAGGCGTTCTCTGTGTACCAGTTTAAAAATAAGATAGAAATGACTTGTCTGAACATGAAAGTGACACTAACTCCATTTTTTTAAACAGTAGAATAGGACCACTATTCAAATAAGGACTTCCTTTTTGGGCTGCTATCTATCTACTCAGTAGAAACCTCTGCTCTTTAAACAACTGGTTCTTCCACCAGTTTTCAGTGACATTGACATAATAACTATAAGAGGCTCCTGTGAAAAAAAACTTTATATCTTCGGTGCTAAAATTAGCATGTGACAATAATTACCGTTCTCACAGTTAAAAATAGTGTTGACAACTAAGTGAAGAAGGAAAAAAAACTAAGTAGGTATTTTTAATTCTGATATAACTCCTTTAGTGTGGTAATGAATGAGAATTAAACTAAGGGTGTGGGGAGAAACAATTGGAAAAAAGAATCAGAAAAAAAATTTAAACAGTCAAATTTGAGCAATATTTAAAAACCACAGTTAAAAAAATTATATGATGACAATTAAATAAAACATGATAACGAAAGGCTACAAGAGAGGGGGGGGGGCAGTCCATAGTCCAACATAAACAAGTAACGAAGTCTGTGATGAAAAAAGTGGGTATTGAATCCTAGTGGAAGACTTACACTAATCCTTCGCCAGAAATAGTTTTCAGTGCTATACTTGTCTGGCTTTATAAAAAGAACGCTCACATCTAATCGTTGGAAGTTGAAACACACAAGGAGGAAAGTGTCAGGACTGTGCTTCGGATATTCAGATTGATGTTGAATAAAACTATTTGGAGCGATCTCAATATTTCGGCTTTTACAAAAAATGCTTGAAAAATTTTCAGTATTTTTTAAAATTCTATTTCTAATCTTCCAAAAGATGCAATTTCAGAGTTAGCCGAATACGATAACTCACTACCTGAAACCCGTAAACGCCCTCGGGCGTGTCTCTAATTCAGATAACATTAGTAAAACTTATATTTATTGCTTAATTTCCATGTTAAACGACTCCTTTACTTGTTTCCGACCATTCACGCGGATTTCTCAATTAACTCACAACGATGCTCTTTCAATTTTCTCTTCCAGACTTGTCTTCCCTGTGGTGTGGACGGTATAACATGAGTTTCTGTTCAGGATATATATATATATATATATATATATATATATATATATATTTTAACATTGTTATCTCATTAGTACATTTGAGATAAATTTTGAGATTTTTCATCCGTTACTAATTTTCTACCCTTGAGCATTTCAATTTGATATTTCGTGGAAATTAGATTTTCAAAGTTAATTGAATGTTGGCGGATAGGCATCTTTTACTGTTCCTGATAAAAATCTTCAAAACAATTATTAAAGTGATTTCATTATAAAGCTACCGAAAAATACTGAATATAGAACCACATAAATAGCGTGAAAGACAAGGAGTTCCAATCGTAAGGCACTGAAGCTATTTGAGTACGGAAATAAAAGATTTAAATTAAATTTTCCAAGAAACGACATTGGAATCGTCAGAACAAATTTCTTTAAAGTAGTTTCATAATGTCCCTTTATTAGTGCTGTGATCGATTATGTTTTATCATATGAAGTTCTATACAAATACCCAAATATAATTTGTATGTATTTCAATCCTGATGAGATAATTAAAGAGGCCTTGATTAATTTTCAGCACATCAAAATAATAATAATAATAATAATAAGTAATAATAATAATAATAATAACAGCAGTGTATATATATATATATATATATTCTGGGTATGAATATGTATGCAACTTTTTAAAAAATGTTAATAGCTGAGCATTTATTTTATTACTATGGTACTGGAGTTAATGTCACTTTACTATTTGTTTATTCATCAAAATTTGAATGAACTAGTATATATATATTTTTTTTCAACAGACTATTCTTCATTTGTTTATGGTTTAAAAAAATAGACTGGGAAAACTATAATTTCCATGAGAATTAATGAAGCTATCTAAAAACGAACACAGCAAACATGAAAGTTAATGATAATACTATACTCCATGTAGTTGGAAGAGGCTAATCAGACGCGGATCAGATTATTTTCGACCTATAGTTGAAATAAAAATATTCTCAAAATCTTTTATTCATTTTTAGAATGCGTAATAACTCCAGTTCGTGACTGAATATCTTTTCATGCTTTATAAATCGCATGTGTTCACTTTAAGAGTCATGATAAAATGTTATGACCTATAAATTATGTAACAATCTGTTGTTTCTTTTTCTATGTTCGATTAGATCAGTGAGAAGCAGACTCGGTGGTTTTAAAATTAATTTTTTAATGCGTGCTTATTCAGAGAAAATTATTGTAATTTATTATGTTAAGAATTTTAGAATTTACAATAGACCACAAAACACCAAATTAATTCTGTTAAATGATCCTTTAAATGCTACTTAAAATTTGTGCCGGCATTCCCCATCTAAAACAAACTATATTTTTCATTTAAGAAGCTCACAGAATTTAAAATAAACAAAGTCCTTATTTTTTAGACAAATTAATAAAAACAGTTTACACAAACTAATAAAAACAGTTAACTACAGCTAGAAAAAAGCACAACACAAGAAACACACAAAAAAACAGAAAAAATGCAGCAAATAGTCTATGAATCCAGAAGTCCCCTGGGCTTCAAGTAACGGTCCACAAAAGAACATTTAGTCAATGCAGGGCAATGAAACAAATGTTCACAGTTCATGACCCGTCTCAAGTCACAGAGTCCGAAGAAACTAGAAACAATGTTGAAGCGGTGTAAATGTTCCAGGAGACAGTCATGGCCAATGTCTAGTCTAGACTCAGCCACCATTTTATGCCTGGGCTATTTAAGAGACACCAAATAATTTTTCTCTCCAAGGCTTTTGAGAAGTTCTAACAGCGAGACTCTTTTTGAACTCCTCTCTCACCGTATTTTTGATTATACGCTTTACAGTACTGTAAGAGATTCTGTGGATGACTCAGGAGATGTCTTCAAGATCAAAGAACCTTTTTTGGCCAGAGAGTCAGCGATTTCATTGCATAAACATCACAGTGCCCAGAGATCCACTGTAAAACAATGACCCTCTTACTGACAGATAAGCTTTGCAACAGCCTCCGATTTAAATGTTTATTTTCTACTATATATTAACACTTAGCTTCCACTGCATATAAGTTATTTGAGGAATATTTACTAACTGAAAGTAAAACAATAACTCCTAGTTAAATACTCTCCCGATCTGAATGATCAACATAGCCAGAAAGCGTTCTATACGGAACTTGCTGAATGCAGTGTAAAGAATCCCTCCCTCAATTACATGAGTAAAATTCATAGTATCTGACTGAGGAACTTACACAAACTTTTCACTTTCGTAGAAATACTTCCCCCTCGTTGGTTTGAGGGTTGGCGTAAATTTTATAATTTTTTTCTTTGTTGTTTCCCTTTGACTATCATGAAACTTTTCTAAAGTGATAATATATTTATAAACCTGCAAAACATCTTCACTATTATACTCTCTAAATCTATATACTCTTGAATCGAAGACACCCCCCTTTTCTTCTTCCCTAAACGTGTTCGTCCAATCACTTTTCAAGATCACTTTCAGTAAGTTTCATGCGAACAGCGATAGAAATCTCTGCATACAAAATGACCCCATTTTGCGCTAAAATGAAGGAGTGTTGTGATTAGGCCTCTCGACTTCTTTTTAAAACTTTTTGGCATGTTATTTACTTTCTACTAGTATAATGTGCCTTGAATTCGATTCCGGATGACGGTATTATATTCCTGGTTTCGACACTGCTTTGAGTAGACAAGAGGGTATTAAATTTTCAACAACTCTCTTACGCTACCTCTTAACTCAAAGTTGAGATTTTGTGGTTAAAGGAAGACATAAATTTTTATTTAAGGACCTGATGCGAATTTGAACTTTTCATGAGTAACTTCAAGTGCTGCTGTCTGATTGGTTCAGGCAGGTTGGTGGGCGGTTCCTCGCAGATTAAGCTATTTATTTTCTCTTTCTCTATCAGTTTGTTCGTTTTTCTCCAAATTTTTGATTTGAATATCGAACTTCTTGTATTGATCCTATTGAGAGTATAAAGGGACAATTTTGTAACTAGGTATTTCAATCATCCAATAGCGTCTTGCCGATAAAACCCTGCTTTACGGAGAAAAGCCCATTCATCCCGTGAGAGTTCTGTGGAATCCTTTTGAAAATCTGTTTAGCGTTGTTGATTATTTTTTAAAAGAAAAATCAGATGCTTCAGTCAGATGAAATATTGCGTTAGTAATAAGTAGTATAGATATAACAGCAATAATAATATAAAATAAGATTTAAATTATTGTTCATCATTTTCGAGTTCCGTTTTAAATTTCTATTAATTTTAATTTCATCACTTTTTAGAACTAGAGAGTAAATTTTCACTGGGAGGAACTATGACATACTTTTCATCTTTATAATTAAAAGACCGGTTTTTCTTACCTTTCACTAAATTTTGATTTTTATTCTAGGCAATGAGTAAAACACTTTTTACTGTGATAAAATATGAGCAGGCTCAAAAGGAAATAGTTTACCAAGAATTTCAAAAACATATTTATCCTACGCGCAGAGCAAAAATAAAATTTCCGTATTGAGAATTTCTGCATCATGTAACACCCCACACATTCGTTCACGCTCAACACATACCATACCCCTTTTCCTTTCAACACTTTCTTAAACAAAATAGAGAAAGAAACATTCGAATCTTAATATTCTCTATTTTTGCTTTTTTCCCTGTTCCGATAAGAGAATAAAGAATTATGTCTCAGAAACACATTGGTGTTTCCAAGAAGAGATTACAGAAAAGTGAATAAATAGAAGTTTTCTACAAAACAGAAAAATAGCGAATAATGGTATGTGAAAATTTATTGCAAGTAACATTTCTTCATATCGTCAGGCTGTGCATTTAGTAAAATACCGACTTCCAGTTTTTAAAATCATTTTTGGCAAGCAGTAGATCGGGTAAACTGAGCAAAGATCATATAGATGTCAATTGAAAGTTTTTGGTATCTGTTAATCAGTCACAGTTGAATAAATATATCAATAATTTCTAACGAGATACCAATGCTCATTAGTAGAAAATTTAAAAAAACAAAGGTATGCCTAAGAGATGGATTTGATGATACATCTATGCCGTAACTGTGGATTCTTGAAAAGTATCAGTTGATAGCATCAAACAAAGGGCTTACAAAAGCAAAAGGATAACAAATGAGTTAGAATCGAATAAATGCTTATTAAACTTTTAAAATTTTGACAATTAAGAGAAAAAAGTGTATTTGAAAAAGAAAAAAAAAGCTGTACCCTTGAATCCATTTAAGAACCAGACACATCTAATAAGAGTGCTACCCTTAGATTAACTTAAAGAAACACCAGACTCGTATAAAAGCAATTAAAAATCTTAAAAAATAAAATATATTTTCGCATGCCTCGAATCGGTGTTGTAAATATACTTAAAATCAACGAAAGTAAGAATGTAGTTGCCTTTTAAGTCATACGCGTAGAGTTGGGGAGGGGGAGACTGCCCCCCCCCCAACTTAACTTGAAATAAATTAAAACTTAATAGAAGTTCAGTTAAAATCGAAAAATTGTAGAAAACGTTTAAGAAAGTTGGTTTTTTATCGCCTTTTCAAACTGTGAAACTGAAGAAACCGATTATGTGTTTAGCCTTAACATAGTTTTTAACAATGATATGATCCATCACAAAAATTCGATGCTATATTTTTTTCCTCATTTCATTTATATTATTTTTATTTTCCGCATTGTATAACTTTAGAATACTACTCAAACATCATGTCTATTGTTATTCAATTTCAAAAAATCATAATATTTCATATTTTAAGGATCGTCCGGCAGTCAATACGCAGAGGAGGACCCTAAGTGAATCCAATTCGTGCTAGATATGGGATATTGATATCGATATTATCGAAATATCGATACTTAACCTTCGATATTATGCATTATAATATCGATATTTAATTTCTGATAATACCGAATATCGATATTATATTCCCGATATTATCGATTACACATTTTCAAGAGAATTTAGTTGAAATAATTCTAACTTATAAAAATTTGGGTAAAAAAATCTCAAACCCAAAGGGAAAAAATAAATGAGATTCAAAAAACTTGTATAGAAAAATTGTAAAATTAATCAATGAGGGTCTATATTCAACTGTTGAATCAAATGGATAAAAAAAAAACTATAACACAATGTTAAATAAAAGTTATAGGCCATAGGCCAATTCCACGATGAAGTTTTCTTCCTGATAGTTTAATCTTAAAAGTCCTTTTCATCAGATTTACTACATGTGTAGATGTTTACTCCCTAAGGCAAACATCTTTTGAAGCTTTTAGTTCATGTTGTTTTGAGCTGGAGATTCTTAAATTTAAAGGATAAAACTTTTTTGATTTTAAATAAAGTTCTCTGAGGACTTCCTGAAAACGAGCCAAAATGGAGAAAAGTCAGGAAGTTTCATATCAATCAAGTAAACAAGGCTAAATATTTTGAAATATCTTGAGTTTGGTATTTATTAGAAGTATAGAGTTGAAGACAGGTGAATTTTGTATCCAAATATAAAATAAAAATATACTTAATTAAAATATTTTCAGTAATTATTTCAATTTACAAAAGCCCAAAAGTGATTTTAATAGTGAATACCGTGTTTCCACACTCTGCATGAGTTTCAGATTACTTTCTGCTCTCAATTCATACGAAGCCCGAACACTGTGTTTGAACCAGGTCACCACTTTCTTCACCTTTCCATTTAGTGGCAAGAGTTCTGGTACGGCTTCAGTCGAACGGTAAGCGACCAAATTGAGGAGATGGGCAAAACAGATTACATGTTTTGTTTTTTTTCTACCAAAAGCAATTTCCACGGCTTTAACCGTATTCAATCCTCCATCAGTGACCACTGACTTTAGTTTTTCTTTTTTCAAACCCCACTACTGCAGGATATGAAGGATTTTTGAAGAAATGTAATCTCCAGTATGACTCTGGTCCATTTCAAAGACTCCAATGTTGCAGGAAGTTAATTTTTCATTTTCCAAACAATGGACTGTGACGTACAAAAACTTCTTGTCTGAAGGGTTTTGGTCCAGAAACCGATTATCTCCAATATCTCCTTCCTATTTGTTTACATACGCTCAGTGTTGCCATTGCTTCACCCAAACTAGGATTTGTTTCTTTCTCTAAATAGAAACTTTTTAATTTGATAAAATATTGTTTATTGAAATCTTATTTCCTTCTTGAATTAAATTACGATCATTGTTTTTATCGTACTATTACCATATATGTAATATTTTACTATACAATCATTCCCCCAAATACGATTGACTGCATAGTGAAATGAAAATGTGTTATCGATATTTTGAAATATCGTTTTTATTTTGAAATATCGTCAATAATTTAAAATATCGTCAATATTTTAAACATCGATATTTTTGTGCCGATACATTAGTGATATCGATATCAATAGACGACATTATTATCGATACTCATATCGATATCAATAGCCGATATTATTATCGATACTCATATCGATATTTTGCTTTCGATATCCCATCTCTAATACGTGCCCCCCTAAAAGTTAGAAGCACGCTACGCCTATGTTTTAATATCTGCACCTTCCCGAATGACTAATTTTGCTTGATGTGCTGTTCGCAGTTAAAAGGTCCTTCAAATTATTATTGCTTAAATTGACAGCCATAAGTTACATTCTACTTTATAAACTTTGACAAATTATGTGCAAAAAATAGTGCCTGTATGAATCTATTTCATAAAAACAACTTATACTGCCGTTAAAATACGCCAATTCCCTGTAGACAGTTTGTATATCTGTTGAAAGAAAGGCTAATAAAAGACATACATGGTAGTAGGCAATGGCTAAAATTTGTTCGTTCGTTAGCGAAAGCAATGCTAGACAAACAACTTAAAAAGGTAAAAGAACTTCAAACTCTCGTTAATCAGATCATTAGAGCAAGAGTCCTTTATGGGCATACATAAAACGAATGGGAAAAAAATGTCATTCCAAAATCCCATTCAGTTGCTGCCTTTCGGTATTAGACAAATTGATAATACTGAATGACGCGACCCAACGTTCCACACATAACGTGTAAATGGTTTATTAATTTCATTTAGCTTTTCATACATGAATTATGCGAATTTAAAATAAAATATCATACATGTTACTAACTGGTTTTAATTCAGCTTTTAGCATTTGAAGTTACTTTCATATAAGTAATAGGCAATGTATCGCATTCAGTGAATGCATTTTCTTAAAATGAGAGGAGTGTCACATTTTTTTAGTAATTTTAAATTGTTTTAGCTCATAGGTTATGTTCTCATTTTATTTTTTGTTTCGACCTCTCTGTTTCGTAAGTCTTTACGCATTAGCATAATTTTCCTAATATTCTGTTCATAATTTTTTAACTGATTACAGTAATCAACTAATAATTCGCAATTAAGGGGTTGATTATCCTAGCATCACAAATAAAAAATAATATAAACGCTTTATTCTCAAGAAAAACTGAAAATCTATTTTTTTTTATAATTCACTCAGTGAAACCCAATTAAAAACAAATTATTTAATCGCATTTGTTCAAAAAGTCTGAATACTTCCTGTATTATAGTTTACAGTGATGTTTTTTTTATATTATAAGTATTTTATGTACATCTGCTGGATCAGAAAACGAAAGTTTAGTAAAAATGCTGTATCTGTTTGGGATTTGTTGGATAATTGCTTGGGTTGTGCTTCGAGTTTCTTTAATCACTGAGATTTGTAAGTATTACAAATTGACCCATTAATAGTGAAATAGAAAACATGATTTAATTACAAAAATGGCGAGGGTAAAATTGGAAAATTCACCAGATAGCGACATTAAGTAGTACACAATACTAATAATCAAAGGCTATAAATGTTTTAATGTAAACCCTGGCGGATTTGATAGGGCATTTTATTTCATCAACAAATCTTTAAAAAATAAAAATAATTATAAAAAACTTGTTCCATTATTGCAACACATATCCTCACTAATACATACAAACATTTCTGAAATAAATATATTTAAATATAAGGTTATGTAAAATTATTATTCCTTTCCTTTATGGAAAGATATATTTATTCAATATCACTAAATTATATTAATTTACCTAGAAACGTTTTCCCTCTATTTCTCTCTTACACACTAGCCCACAATAACAGTCATATTTTTTAAAACGGGCCTTAAAATATTTAAATATGTACTTAATATTCATGAACACTTCATGTTTAGCATTTACCTTGCATTGAAAAATTATCAATTCACATGGCTTTAATATCTGTTTTGTTCTATATCAATAGTGCCCAGTCATTCCAGGCAAGATTTATCATGGAAAGAAAGTAATTACTTGCTGTCCTTAAATTTAGCGGCCTCTCATCCTATCTGCTCACAATATATCATTCTTACGTAGAGAGTTAGTAACTCTATAACGCTAGTAATGTTACTTTTAAATCTTTATTTTCCTTCCCTGTTTAACCTGGAGTGACCCTGAAACGCCTTTGACATGAGCACATGTTTGTACCTTTGACATATCATATTTGGTTGTCTTATTAGGTTCTAGTCTTTGAACTGCGATGAGTTAGAGAGATATGCCTTAACGAATCTGTAAGACTAATCAGTTCGTCACGAAATGTCAAAAGGGGGCGATAATGTTCATAAATTATGGCAAAAAGGTTTTTATGAAATGGTATAACCATTAAATGGTTATGAGAACTCGTCTCGGCGATTTCAAATTTTTAAGTAATATGGGAATCCATTAATTTTTTTTTCTTGCTTAAGGGATAATAGTAATGGTGAGAAGATTTACCATAATGGAGAAATGGGCGGTGAAAAGGATATAAATGGAACTGATTTCGGTTATTTATGGCATCTTTAAAGGCAGAGCAACTGTATGCTATTAGGTATACCTCTAAGGGACTGGAAACTTTGAATGAATTTTTTGGCCCATTACCACAGTCATATTTTTTTCCAAAGGGGCAAGTTCTTATCCTGAAGACATTTGCCCATTCGCATGTGGGTTTTATTATCTACTTTATTATGGGATCACCAAGTCGGCGAGCCAACATTGTTTTCTATGTCGGGTCAATGCAGAAACATCCATGCTTTTCTCGGTATTCGAATATAGTCTCATGCACCGGTATTTTATATCGATAAACAACTTAACTGTGAGCGGCATGAACAGGTAAAGTAAAAAGGTTAATTTTTTTCTCCATTCTTTATACATATATTTAACTATTTAGTGTGCAACTAATACGTCTGCAATGTGTAGACAGTCAAATTGATAATTATAGTATGGTGGAGTATGAGTGCTCAGTTCTTCTATTGTTTAAGTACTCCAGAAGGCACGTTTGTCTTTCTTTCGCTGTTATACGGCGTATGAAAGGCGTAACAGTTAAATGGATAAAACCGCGGATGCATTGACTCAGTTGTAGAAGATAATTTGAATCTGCAAAATTTTACTGTTGTTGAGCAACTCTCACCCAATACTATTTTATGCGCAAACATTCTCTTGAACAGCTCAATCAAAAATAACATTATGGATCCCATTCTAGAAGCCACCACTGCAATGAAGTGCATCCGATCCATATAGCTTTTTGTGTTTTGTGCTGTTTCTTTCCTCTATCTTGCACTGAGGAAGTCCAAAGAGAATCCCTTAAAGAATTCTTTTCTTCTCTTTAACATTTGCTTTTATAATATTCTCGTTAAACCAATACTTCGATTATATGTATTACATTCTTGTTTAATCTTCAATGTACACATACATATTGCATTCTTAGAAATCACCAGATCTCGTTAAGGAAGTTAATGACTTTGATCGGTGATGCAATAGAACGTACAAATGTTTATTGAATCGCCATACAATCTACAGGATTCTGTGATCGATTTCTAATACTAGTCACTTGCACTTTATATGAAGAAAAAATTATGTGTGTGAGAATATGATACCATGAATTTCGATATAATGTCTAACTTAAGGACTCAATGTCTTATTAAGGATTCAATTTCAGAATTACAATGTTATATTTACAACTAAAATGAGACTTTCATATTTAAACTTAAGAATACCATACACAATTGTCAAATTAGGGGGATAAACCACAAATGCCTACATTATATCAAACACAAAACTCCATTGTACGAAACATCCCAATCCTCTTTGGCTGAGTAAAGTTTTTTCTACATCAGTTTTGGCCTAAAGAATATGTTGTTAACGGCCAACTGCCCTTGGGTCATCAGAAACTTGATTTTGTTGCGGCTTAAACGAAACCTTCCGAATCTCTGACTATTGTATTTATTTTACTTCCTAAAAAATATTAATATCCTTCGCATCACGTTATTAATATAAATTTTCAACTAGAATCAGTTTTGAAAGCTCTTAATTACTCAGTAAAAGTGATACTACCCTGCTAACCAACATAATTTGGTCCATTAGAATTGGCTAATTTACTTTGGATATATTTATCATAAACCCAATTGAGAATAAATTAGATTTCTAACATTTCGTTTATGATTGCAATTAAACTTCGCTTTTCAGTCCTATTGTTTACAGAACTTAGGGAATCAATCAGATTTTAGTATAGGAAAAAAATATAAGTTTTAAAGAATAGTCAAGTTTCTACAACCTTTTACACGTTGCTTAAAAAAACTTTTAAGCAACGCGTAAAACTTTTCTTATTTTTCTTATGCATATCTCCTATATTAATTTCAACTACGAGAAAAGTTGTATTTATTAAATAAATAAAATGTTTTCAGTGTTATCAAAATAATGGAAACACAGTTTTAGGAAGGCACGTGTACTGCGGCATACGCAAATTACGCCGACAGGGCCATAGACGAGCAGTGCTATTCAATACGGTGAAGTGCGACAATCAACAATGATTTGTTGTACATTAGACGTAGAAATAAATAGCTGTGGTAGGATTAATATGCTAAATGTCACATCTCAGTTACTTTCATAAAGGTATCAAAATTGGTACGAGGCCTGTGGGTGCGTCTGTATTTAAAACTGAAGAAATTGATTGTATATCACGCAGAACTGTAACAAAGATTGTGACACAGCACATAAGGGAACAAGGTGTTACCCCTAAACGCAAAATGTCTGGATGTCATACGAAGATGTCAGCAACGAAAGGCGGAACTTGATAGGATTTGGTACAATGAAAACTTAAGTCTACACAACAGCAGTTAACAGGAAATATAGATACGAGTCGATCTTGTTTCCGTCATCCGGTTTTAGTATTAACATTCGTCGGGAACTGCAACAAGTTGGTAGTGGTGGTACTTTTAGTGATCACCTTCCGAAGAATACTGTCCTGAATATTGGTGGTTACTATCAAGCATGACTGTAGTTCTCTGTGATTCTGTGTGAATGTGTGTGTGTGTGTGGGGGGGGGGGTTATTACTCTGTCTTCCCTTGGACCTTTAAGGGGGTCCGGGACACATTAAATTTTTATTTATTGAGTTAAAATTTTGAATTTTTTTGTGATGGTCAACCATATAGTAATTTTTAAACAAAATCAGATCATAAAATTTCTCAAAAAGTTTTTAAAACATTTTAAAATTTAAAATTTTTAATTAAAGTAGGGTAATTTAAAATCTTTATAACTCGAAATATTACTTGTCGAATTTCAAATTTTTTTCATTTAATTAAACAGAAATATATAAGTTTTAATTTGATTCAGCATTTTTAGAAATATTAATTTTTAAAGAAATTTAAAATATTTAGATTAAAAATTACAAAGATAACTATGTAACTTATTTTTAAAAAATCATATTTTCAAAAGTAAATATTTGAAAAAAATTTTCTGAATCAGAATTAAAGTAAAATAGTTTAAAAAGACATGTTCCAAGTTTCAACCATTTATCTTTAATGGTTCTTAACTTATAAAAATTTAAAGACGAGAAATGGGGAGAAAACCCATCATGCAGAAAGACGCACTTACAGGTTTAAACAACGATTGGCTACTATTAGAATGTTGCAAAAAAAGTAATAATTTATCCTGTTCGAATTAACATAGAAACATGATTTAAACGTCATTTTAAGCGTAAAAGAACAAAAAAAATTTTAATGCAATAAATTTTTTTTCGAAAATTCGAACAATTTTGTGTCCTGGACCCCCTTAATTGTTCTCTAGCTCTTTGTGACATTGTCCTCGAAACCATTATGATGGCCTACATACATCCTATGGTGCAAGCGTTGTTCTCTAGTGACCGCTAGTGTTTCAATTAAGGTAACGCAGCCGGGAACCGAAGGAAGTTTCTTGACATTTCGTTTAAAGAGTGCGAGGATAAATTCCGGGTCTATTCTGGTCATCTCAGTAGCCTGCCCAAGAGATTACTGATAATTTTGAGGAGCATTTAGAAAGAAAAGTTCGAACGCGATTACCCCCACCAACATCACTGGATCGATAAGGTTATATATTGAAGGATGAATGGAACCAAATTATTATATCTGCTGTACAGGACTTATATCACCATATCACACACAGCGAATTTATTTTATTTTTCAAGATAAACGTAGAATTACAGTTTGTTAAGGTGACTGCCTACGTTAAAAATGTCATTTTTTGGCTATTTTGGTCAATTTCATTTTTTGCAAGAATCGTGTAATTCAATCTTTTCTCTTTTCAAAACTGTTTTGATTTTCATTCTACATCAATTAGAAGCAGAGTTATAGCTATTTTAAAAAACATCGTCTGCTGCAAATTTGAAGGGACAAACAAATTTAAATGCGTTTTTCTCACAATTATGATTTTTTAGCACAAATCTCTACGGTTATCATGATATCTCACATAATAATGCATATAATTTGATAAAATTATATGTATTTTTGTTTAAATTATATGCATTGTTTTGATAAAATTATATGCATTGTTTTAGATGCTATTGTTAATGAAATGACACACGATAATTGGTGTATAATAGTTTTTTTATTTGGGGCTGTTTTTATAAGGAAAGGAATGACGAATCGGGGAAAATTTTCATGTTGTAACATAAAATTGCGTGTATTATTTTCCATTTTAAAATTTCTCTTAGATTGTAGATCATTTTGAAGATAACTGTCCTATGTATCATGTGTGAGAAGGAAATTAAAATAGTAGCATTAGGATTTTGTGCAGAATGATAGGCGTTTTAGTTAAATTTCATTAGAAATTTCTTCAAATTCACCAATTTTAAAAAAAGTATGCTATTTACAGGTAAGTTTTGTTCCTTTTTTAATTTTTAAGTGCTATTTTACCATAAAAGACCAAAAAATCCTTTAAAAAAGGATTTTTTTTAATTGGCTCCGAAGGAAGGCAGTCACCTTAATAAAAAGTTCTGTATCAGTGGTCAGTGTTTTCATTTTTCTGATAATACCTGGACATAATCATTCATAAATCCTCTCCAACTTAAGTAATCTAATTACACCATTTTACAAAACTTATCTTTGGGAAAACTTATCTTAGAAATCTTGTTAGTAATTACTCCTACATTATTCTCCTAGCTCACTGAACCTAAATTTTGTTCTAGATAATTTTAGGCAGTAGTATTTTAGAACTTGTTGATCTACATTTGAAAAATATAAAGCTATCAGCTTTTGATTTTTCTCAACCATTAAAATGTTGCAACAAGCCACAAGTTTTTAACTTTACCCTACGACAACTGGAACAAAATTCTCCAAAAGGCAAGGCACTGGAGGGGCAATTTGAATTTTAATCTCATGGACATTAAATGAAGGCCATTCTATATAAGGAAACAAATCTGTCTTTCAATCCAGTCGTTTAAAAATTGGCAGCGCAACACATCCTGCATTTAATAGTTTTCTATTCGGAAATTTATAACAAATTTCATGCATTGACGTTTCTGTGCAAAAATAATAATTGATAACGGATTTTTCATGTTTGTCTTTTTCAGTCATGTGGAACTGTTTAGAAAAATGTGGCAGTTCAACTTCGAGGGTAATGCCAAGGTTTTCTACCAGATGCGTCAACAATTTTTCATTTCTGTTTGAAGGTTTGAGGATATAAACACGTTTTTAAGAGGAAAAGTCAAACTTGTTTTTTTCTTATTTTTCGTAAATATGATCGTTTCTTTAATTAAGATAGTATATAAAGAAAATCATAAATAAATTCTTCAGAAAATAACATCGCAAGAAAGGTCAACGTTGTGAAAAAATGACACGGATCAAAGAAACGTGCTCATCTTGAAGGATTTTGTCTTTATATTTCAATATAAAGAAATAATTTCATCTAGTTGGGAGGTATTTTCTCATGAAAAAATACGTTATTTCCATAAAACTTAAATTGTTCTTCACAGAATTAGAAAAAAAATAACTCTTCTATATTAATATGCAGAACGTTAAACAGAACAATCAATCAAAATGCTCATGAAAATTCATATAAAAACCATTCGGTTCGAAATTTTAAATACTCCCCGAGGTGATATTGATGATTGTTCCCTATTTTTACTTCCCTATTTTAAGTTCCCTATTTTTACTTCTTCTATTAAACGTCACCAAGACACGTTACTGCTATATTACTTGTTATATTAGAAATTTCGGTGAATTTGAAAAAAAAGGAAGAAACGCAAATCGATCAAAGTAATAATAAAAGCCCCTTAGAGATTTAGAGTGCATTTCAACAATCCTCTAAGAAAGCTATTTTCTCAATATCGGATTGCTGTTTTTAATTTTTTTTCGTAAAAAATTTAATTTTCTGTAATAATAAGAGTTTATGCTTATGTTACGTTTTCTTCATGAAAGGATGGAATATATATGCCACATAAAGAGGGGATATATGTCACATTTATATCAATAATCTCCCATATACCCCTTATATACATCAACAGTAGTAAAACAAAATTAATATCCAAATGCAAAACTAATGTTAACGATTATTTTTCTTTTAAAAAACTGCGATTAATTTTATTCCCAAGGACATGGTGATTAAGGTTTTTAACTGCATTTACGAAGGTTTATGCAGAACATAACAAAAATATTATCAATATAATACCTAATATATCAATTTAAACACCTACATTTAAAAATTTTTACCACCATAAATATTTTCAGTAATTATAAGACATGACTTTCACATGATACCGCATAGAACGTTTCTCCAAAAAAAAATTAAAGTAATTTAAAGAGGGGATATAACTAGTGAAATTTGGTTGAACTTTTTTACATAAGAATATACTTTTATAATATCTTTACCGCAACTTAAAGTATAAGGAATAAAATTTATTTCATGCACATAATGGTACTTAAAATTCAGGACTTGAGTTTTAAAAGAGATGAAATGTACTGTTTTCATCACAAATTTTCTTAGAGATGAATTAAAAATGCAATCTAAGAACGTAGTTTATGAACTATTCTAGATTTAGGAAACACTTTAATTAATGCTGTGCTTTAAGTTTTACTCTAATTGCTCTTTAACGTAACTAGAATGTATCCAAAAGTGAAAAATTATATAAACCCAATTTTACATTTTTATCTAAATCGAATATAAATATATATTAAGAAACATGTTTTTAATGTTTGCTTAATGGGGTTGTAAATAAACCTCAGCTACGATATTTATGGCCATTAGAACAACTACATGAACAGCTATGACAATAAAGGGCTGAAACACTATTTCATGATGTCCTCCGAATATCGTAGTCCTAACACAAAAAGTATCCTTGAGATAGCACCATTTTACTTTCAATTTTGTTCAAGCTCTGAAGAATGATGAGATCTGATGAAAGCTCTGAAGAACTAACCTTTTCGCGCTTCAGGCAGAAGTCGTTGAAACGCATCTGCTCCTTCAGGCTGTACTCTGTAGGTTAGTAGCCCACCTGGATTTGCTCAGTTCAATGTTAACCCACGGAGAAAATTTTTACAATGCATGTGGATTTGGATTTAAAGATTTTCTTTTTTTTTCATACTGTACTTCACTATTAAGAAAGAAATGTTTTAATAGGGTATCTATTTGATTCTTTAAAAGAAACTCAAGTTTTTTTTCTTTAAATTTTTTTATTATTCAGGAGGAAAACTGTGATACACTGAGATTTAAACGCATTAAAATTCCTTTGGTGGAGGATTTTTTTTTAAAGGAAAAGAAAATATTTTTCTAACACGGAGTACAATTTAAAAAGTCTTTAAATTGGAGTCGACAATAATTAGATAAATTTTCTCCACAGGTTAAAGCTGTTTATCAGAGTTTCATCTTTAAACATCTCTCCGATTTTCTTTTAAATTCGAATTACCAATTTCTTTTTAAATGATCATGCAGAAGGCATATTGATAAAGTATTCGGAAATTACAGCGACCACAGCTTTCGCTTACACACGCCTTGTTCAAACTGACGACCGGAAGCTACGGAGAAATAATTGAACACGCAGCCGAGGGTTAATTTCCCAATTTCGGTGACATTTTTCATTCATGTAGGGCCGAGGATGCCGGACAAACAGTACAGATCTGTCATGCACTCAAGGCACCCCAAGCCCCCTGGCAGATTCATAAAATAAAAAGTATTGAGACCACAATTCCTACTAACTTTTCTCTAATGAACTATTTTTAAAAGTAAGTATTGATCTCTATTTAAAGTTGTTGTGTACTAACCCTATTGGATTCACTCACCTCAATGTTAATCTATGGAGAAAATTTGTCCAAGAATTGCCGACTTGGATTGAAAGATATTTTTTTTTAAATTGCACTCCTTAAAAAGAAATTTTACACCTTGGAGCTTTATTCATTTTTTTTAAGTGCAAATAATATTTAAAAATTTAAATTATTCGGGAGAAACAAAATCTGCTAGTGTGTGTTTTAAATGCTCATAAGTCCCTTTGGTGGACGAAATTTCAAAATTGGATCCTGTTGCAAGGTGCAGAAAAGTTCGGGCTATCTGAAAATACTATTTTTATATTATTATCAGTATTTATGTAGCTGCAAATAGTAGAAAATTTTTATCCGTAGGTTAACATTGAGGTGAGCGAATCCAATAGGGTTAGTACCCAGCAGTCTTAACTCTGAGATGAGCAAATTCAGTATGGCTACATCCCAGCAGCCTTAAGAACTGTAAGACTATCGCGTGTGTTAAGCATAAGTCATTTAAGAACAATGTCATGACTATTACTAGAAGCAACGCCCCGTTTAAAATATCGATCTACTTTAGGCTACATTGAATCGTTATACCCCATATTATTTCTACACCATTCCCCACAAGATTTAATATATCTTAAGTCTACTTGTAACAGTTTCCTAAAACATCAATAGATCATGGCCTGGTACTATTCACGTTGCATATTGAATTTTAAGTCGCTGTAGGAACAAAGCTTACATCCATGACATCATACGTCATGTTATACCACTTATTTGCCGTCCAATTTTGATCATATTTCACAAATAAGAGATGACTTCCTGTTCTTGCAGAGAGCTTATGAACTCGTTCTGGTTACGAGGAATCCTCTTCCGACTTTCCGACAAGATCCGCCCTCCCAGAATGTTTTAATCCCTCATGGTATTTTTTTTCTCGACAGAAAACAAACTTACGCCCACAGTGATTTACTCTTTTGCCTTATATTGTGATTATTCATTCCGTCAAAGAGCACTCACGACATAGTTGTACAGGAAAACACAGGGAGAGTGCAACTGTTCCAGAAATGCAACAGATCATTTGGTATCGGCTAATATGTTTATTTTAAAATCAACTAAATCACGTTTCTAATCTATATATATAAAACAGTTCCGTCACTGACTGACTTACTGACTGACTGACTGACTGACATACAACGCACAGACCAAACCGCTGGACCTAAAGGGCTGAAATTTGGCATGGCGATTATTCTTATAGTGTAGGGGAACACTAACAAAGATTTTTGAAAAATTCTTCTTAGATTTTTTTAAATTAAATTCTTAAGCTGTTTTAGTAACTTTTTTAAGTTTGAATTTAAAATAATCAATTGAGCATTATAAAATTTACATCACAAGAAAAATCATAAAAATTCCTTTAAAATGAGATCTTTTTCGAATCTTTACCTCCATTTTCTGATTTTTGGTGAATTTTTAAAGATTAATTTTTAGAATTTGATTTATTAAATGCTGATCACGTGATTTCTTTTCTGGTACTTTAAATAAATTTATCGTCACGTGCTTATCAGCAAAATAGACAAATTTTTTTTTTCTTGCTAATGCGGCAGACGATTGGACATTATACAAAAAAATATTAAAATACAATAAAATATATTATGTTCCTCAAACTGTACTATATTAACTGTACTATATTCTTTAGTATGTCCTATTACATTTAATTTGAATATTTTCTTCTATGCATTATTTTGTCTATAAAAATATATATATATATTTTTTTTAAATGCGGAGGCACTTGTCGCGAAGACATTCGCCTATAATTCACCGCAGTTTTGCTGGCCATTTTATTAATGGGGTGACATATAGGCGGACCAGCATTGATCCCTATGAAGGGACGACACAAACGGAGGCATTTTAGTGGCGCTTCGCTAGGCGCTATACGAAATCCATCTTTATTTAATTACTTTATATGTGTTGTATGTGCGGTGTCCCTTAAAAACCATGTAATAAAAGTTTGGGACAAAATTCTGGAAGTCTTTTTTTTGTGTCGTCTCTGTTTCTCGCATAAAAGAAACCCCACGCAAAGGGGTTAAAACCGTAACACTCAGTTTCCCCTTTCAGAACAACAGAGAATATGTTCTGGACTTTATCTAATGATCAATAGGTAGATAGATCATGGTATTTGTTGAAACTGGTTCTAACATTGATGTTGGCAGGGATGAATAATGGTGATTTTCTATATATGTACCAGAGAAAATAGACTTCAAGTAACGAGCATGTATCAGTAAGAAACCGCTGGATACGTATACTTCAAAGATGTGTACAAGTTTTCATAGAAATTTTCATTTACTAGACATTTTTTATGTTATCTTTCCACAATAATCTACTGAATACTTTCTGAATTTCTTACACATACTCTACAATTTGCATGCATTAACTGAACTACCTAGTTATGGAAACTCTAACTGCATTTATATACAATATTAACATCTCATATTTTTAATGAAGAAGATAAAATTTTAATAACAAATACCAGTATTAAGTGTTTTACTGTTGAAAACATATGTAATAAGCCATAAAAGTTAATGTTAATAAACAAGGTATAAAACTGTGTCTACATCATAATCTCATAATTAGCATTTAACATTCCACAGAAAATCTTCTAAACGAATGCAAGAGTCTATTTGCATCTCGCAGCCATTATCTTTTTTTTATATTAAAATTTGCTTCAGCGAGAGCTGAGTTGTATTATTATTTAAAAAGCATTACAGTTATTTTTGATGGTAATGTGCTTTAAAATTCATGAAGTGCATTAAAAAGGATGGTTGTTTTCCAGCAAGAATTAGTCTAAATGTCATGAAAGGGGATTATAGCCGTAAACGTGAAGATTATAATCTGTGCAAATAGAAAACGGAAATCTTTTCAGCGTAAAATGTAATTTAAAAAGTTTTAACTCTTGGAAAAATCCTACTCATAATTTAAATAATAACGTATACTTTTTAGAATTGTGTAAAGTGACCGCCAGACAAAGTTTTACCATTTTAATGCATAGAAATGAGTAAATAAAAAGAAGATCCAGAAGTCAAACTAAAATAAAGGAATGAATATTGACTTTAAAATAAAGTAATCGTACACCTAGGGAAAAATTTATAAATTAGTTATAATTTAAAAGTAATTTTTTAAAAAAAATTTCTAGTTCAGGAAAGAGTTTTATTACCTATGGACACAAGACTGTTTTCTAGCGGAATCCGCAGTTTTTCTTCATTTTTGAATCCATATGAGTGATAGGAAAACAATATCAATATATATATATATCAATATATATATATATCAATTGAACAATCCCGACAATATGAGAAGTTCACATTTTTCGAATGATACCATTCGTTATAGCCAGGTGATGGCCGAATGGCTAAGGCACTGGCATTCGGTTCAGATCCTGTGGGTTCAAGTACCACTGTTGGATGTTTGTAGCCGTCCAGAATGAACTTTAAACTGTAGGTCCTGGTCTATTTATCCCTCGTGTAGCAAAAAAAAAAAAAAAAAAAAAAAAATTGACTGTAGCGCTCCAAACCAAACCAACCATTCCTTACAGCAGATGTTAACTACGTAATGCAGAATTTAATCCGCAAAATAATGCTAATTTTTTTCTCCTTTTTTATGTCTTATAAAACAATTTTCTGCTTAAACTATTTAAATCATCGGCCTTACAAACAACTATTTTATGTTATGGGATGAAACCTACTAAATAGTTGAGAAGTGGATATGAAAGGTTGAGAAAAGAAACTATTTTTTCATAAGAAACACGCACATTCCTTTAATTTTACAGCACACTAAAAATTATTTTGGAAGATCGTTAGAATGAAATATTCATAAACCTTGATTCAAAGTTTATCGTGAGAGGTAATTATGTTGATTATAATTTTCAAAACGCTGTGACATTCCAAAAAAAAAAATAAAAAACCGCAAACCATCGTTTATAGCGATTTACTGCCCTCTGCTCATCTAATCTTTGACTTACCCCGTAACGGACCATATGCATTATTTACAGGCAGCTTTGGATCTCTTTGTGCATTAGCCGCGGTCAGTAGGACACCCACCTAACAATCGCCCTCCTTTGGAACTCTTGCGACACCTTCCTAAGTTATGGCTGGCATCTTTTGTAGTCAACAAAGATGATCTGTCGCCCTTGGGCCGTTGCTAGCGGTGTGGTCATCCGCAAAGTGTTAAATCAATTTTTGCAAAAAAAAGGTAACGATTACTTATCCCATCAATGGTTTATTTTCTTTTTTTTCTTCTTGACAACTAGTTGATGAAATCCGCTAGGGCTTTATAAATGGAATATCAAGTGTTTGATGCTTTCTCATAAATCAGAGAAATGTTAGCAAACCGTAAGCTAGCTCATCAACGATAACTTGTGGCTTTCAAGTTGCCGCCTCCCTGCTGATTTTCATTCATTTTTTGAATGAATTTCATATAATATGTTTACTTCTTCAGTTGCGAAAACTCTTTTCATTCGTTTTTTTCGTCATATGGAAGTGAAAAACGTGCCATTTTGAAAGTGTAAATTTTAGGTCAATCAAAATTGTTATAATTACACCCTGTATAATCCTACCGTAATAAATGGCAAAATGCGAAAAAAAAAAACTCTTCCAACAAAGAGCAAATATTTATACAAGGCAATTCTTTACTAGTGTCCATTCAAATAAAATTACTCACAATAGTTACGACTCATATCGCTTTCTACTGTTTATGAGTAAATATAATTGTCTGTATTGTATTTCCCATTTGAACAGGAATAATTACTCATCAATTGTCTATTTTGACGTATAAAAATGATGAATTGCAGATATTTACTTTGTTTTTTTTCGTCGTATGGAAGTGAAAAACGTATCATTTTAAAAGTGTGAATTTTTAAGTCTATCAAAATTGTTAAAATTACACCCTGTATAATTCTGCTGTAATAAATGGCAAAATGCGATTAAAAAACAAACTCTTCCAACAAAGAGCGAATATTTATACAAGGCAATTTTTTTACTAGTGTTCACTCAAATAAAATTACTCACAATAGTTACGGCTCACATCATTTTCTACTGTTAATGAGTAAATATAATTGTCTTTATTGTATTTCACATCCGCTAAAGAATAATTACTTATCTATTGTCGATTTTAATGCATAAAAAAGATGAATTTCAGATATTTACTTTGACAGCAATATCAATCCACAAAATCAAGAAAATGACGTCACCTCCAATACTAAAGGGCAAAACACTGCACTGTCTTTAAATTCATTTTTATGTTTTTACCTTCAGTGACTATATGAAACGGCTTTTTAACTGCCACTTGCCAGGACATGACTCTTTTTCTATTGTTTTCTATAACAATAGCAAAAGTTATTTTTATTATTTGAGACATTGTTGAAATGAACAAAAAATATTAATTCTCCTTTTACCATTATTGAAAGTACTTTAAAAGAAAACAATCCAACAATAGGGAAATATATTTATTAAGTTTTATAGCTGATCATCTACTTCAAAAATAAAATATTTTAGAAAGCAAGCATCAATTTGCAATAGCTGCAAAATGTTAAAAACCACTCTAACAGTTCACACGGTATGTTATTAGTTTTATAGATCTTAATATTAAATGAAAATAATCGATACGCTTTTAAAATTCATAAGATTATTAATATTTATTTTATATCATTCTAAACAATTGTCGATTAAGTTTAAAGTGAGCGTGAAAAGAATGTGGATAAATATTTTTAAACTAATCATAATTTTTTCCCGTTTGTAAACGTAATTTAAGACGTTTTAGGTTGGGCTTATATGATTCATAAACCCAATGTGCATGTTTTTTATGCATGTTGTATAAACTATAAATTTTTCAGCTATAAGTTACGTTTAAGAAAGTAATAAAAATAAAGATCAGTATCTAACATTGAACATTTTATATTTATTCAAATGATAAATCCATCAAAATGGCTATTTATTAAAAAATATTGCCGTTAATTAAGGTACATGCTTATGTTTTACTTAACTGTAAAATTTTTATTTAAAATTTCAATGCTATTTTAATATGCATTGGATTCCCTGTATTCCGTGCTTTAGTGATGTATGGGTGGGCGTGGAAAACCAGCAAACATGACGGATAGCTAAAAAATGGCCCTTTATAACGCAAAAAATAAACTAGTCAGCCTTTATAAATGAACTACACATAGTGATTTAAATAGGGATAATTTAAAATAATAAAGAAGAAACTAACATAGCTTTTCAGTGTTTTCCATAGGAACAGTTTGTTATATTCCTGTCTAGAAGGCTAATCTAGAAGGATTTGTAGACGCTCTTTCAGCCAATTTGTGTTTTATTTCTAACCTTTACCCAATGTGATGCATGCATTATACTCCCCAGAGATAGATAAGTGTATTTCATGAATCTGACCTTCCTATTTCTTTTTGACTTGTGAATTGAATGAAAACTTGGTTCATAAAACAGGCATGCTTTGCGCTTATAAGAAGATTTATTTTAAAACCTTAAATGATTATTATAATACGTGCAGCAAACTAAGAGGTTAAATTGCCTCTTTGAGGGGAAGTCACGACGAGTACAGGTTTGGATAAAGCATACAAAAAATTAATTTTGGGGCCTTACTATAAAGTATTACTCCTTTATTGTGTTAACCATGGGCTATAGACTGATTTTGATGTGAAATATAATTCTAATTCTTCACAGTCACAAAAGTTGATGATAAATTTTTTTCCAGATAACCTTGAGTATCATCTACATCACAGTCAGCTCATTCAGCTTACCTCTAGAGTCATATCCTCGGTCAGTCGTAGCTATGTACAAAAATAAACTCGGAAAGAAAACACAGAACATTACAAATGATTCTCCATATGGCTTTACTAGTGAAAAAGTGCCTTCATACTTCAGCCATGGCAACGGAGGTTTCTGGCGCGATATCAAAGGTAGACGATCCAATCCTTTCGCCAAAACAGGGGTCAAAAGAGGACTTGACATTGGAGTTCATGTGAAGTTTCCTTCAACACCGAAGTACAGCGACAGTTTGGAAAAACTTGAAGATGTATTAGCGAAAGCTCTTGGGGGTCGTTTAGAAGCACTGAATACATCCGGTTGCCCGAGTTGTGATGAAGAAGAAATCCCTGGTGTTCCTGCAAAGTATGTATTGTTACATATGAAATTCTGAAATCCTTACACGACAATAGCCTACACACATTAAAAAAACCAAACAGCGAGGCAATTGTCTAAATACATTTTAGCTCGAATTTGCTGTTAATTTCCTTATCATATAATATATTGCTATATTTATGCATAGCTGGTGGATTTATTATTTTACAATCGTAGACCACCTAAATATATGAGCTCACACATGAGCAGCCATCTTGTTTTTTAAACTTGTCAAAGTATACAATGCAAGGAATATGTTGCTGTTTTTTCACAAGTTCAAAACTTCCTTTTTTTGTCCACCGTAAAATACAAATTTTCTTTTTAAGTAAAGACAATGCGCGCCTAATATATATATATATATATAAGGTGATCCAAATGCAAGAGAAAAAGGTAAAAATACAATTATTCGAAGAAAAGTATAGACAGTAGCAAGATGCGGTTTTCAAAGAAATACACAGAAAGACATGGTGTAGCGAACTGAGGTTCGTAGTGTCAACCAGAAGATGATTTAAACACACCAGGTATACATCACTCATTACATAAACAAAACAAATGCAATTTATTAATAAAGTTGATGATGATGAGATATGTACACTGCACAGATGTAAGATGAACTTCGAAACTTAGGTGATCACACTCGATTTAATCGGCGTGGGGCGGAGTAAGAACACAGAAGTCCGCTAAGCTAGCAGAACTGGCTCTGCTTCAATGATGAAAAAACGGCACTTCTCCTGACGGGAAAGGGCTCCCCAATAATATCAACGGCGGTGACCACTGCACACACCCGGTAGCGATGGAAATATTAAATTAAGGAGAAAGGACTCCTCACTGGGAAATAAGGTAGCAAAGGCTCCTTCCACGAAGACTGGTCTCCGACAAATTAGCGAAGTATGTTTACTCCTGCAGGAACTAAATCGTCGCTGCAAACAGTCACAAGGGACTCAACCTCTAAGGGCGGCAAACCCGGCTGCTCCTAAAACTGGATCCGCTACGTGTCAGGAACGAAAAGACGCAAGCCACGACTGAGGGGTCCATTCTCTTTTTATAGAAGACCTCCACCGGATATTGCATCACTCTCCAGAAAGTCGAACGATCTAGAACAAGTGAGCAACGGAAATGGGTTTCCTGGGGCGATAATGAAATATTTTCCCCGGGTCTAAAGCGGCCGCCTTTTTAGTTTGTCCTCCAAGCCACTTCAAAGAGTCTCAAAGGGCCGCTTCGGTAAAATGCGAAAGGCACGAGTCCTTTTGTTTAGGCACGCGACGCCTCCAGGATGCTGCTTAACAATTGATAGTTCATGAATGAAAGCACCTGGGGGTCTCCTGTCATTTATAACCAACATCAGCGGTGTCACCCGGTGGCGATGACTACATCAAGAAAAATGACCATGTCCCCTAAGGTTCTGTGGAACAAGTCTATCGGATGAACAAAAGGAAAATGGCCGTCAGCATATTGCCATCTAAGTCGTCGGAAATCTTTTGATGGGTCTCAGGCCGAGATAGAAGAATTTCTTTTGTTAACGGAGAGGTTGAAATGCAATACTCTACAATGGGTTTTATTTAATAACAAACAAAAAAGAAATTATTGCCAAAATAATTACATTTGTCACCAAAAGGTGGCACTTTAGTTTTTTCAGTAGTTTGTACAGTGGTACAGCACAGTTCGTAACGCAGTTAGGATTACAAATGTTCAGTGTAACGGTCATCATTCATGATAATGACCGTCAGACGTGGCACGACACTCTGCGTACCATCGAAGATGGTTTCATCTGAAATTCCTGTCATATGATGGGAAATAGCTTCTTTCAGCATAGGCAATGACATCGGCCGACCTCTGTACACCTTTGATTGAAATAGGCCCATAACCAAAAGTCACAAGGTGAAAGGTCAGGGAACTTGGTGGCCATTTGAGCGAGAAAGAGCAATTGAGGATACGTTCATCACCAAATGTCGATCGCAGCAGATGCTGAACAGGACCTGTGATGTGCAGAGACGTTCCATCTGACATAAATGTTACACTATGGAGCGCTTACCTCTCTTTTCAAGTAGGAAATGATGCTCTCTCTTAAAGGCGCTGCATAACGCTCGCATGTGGCAGAAAAAGTTTGAAGTGTTCCGGCCTGCGAATGTGTTTAAATAGCGACAAGCAGCAGCTCTGGGACTACTACAGCGCCTCCTACCGGTGACAAATGTAACTATCCTGACAATAAAATTTTTCTTAATTAAAAAAAAATCCCTCGTCTTCCTGTACATTTGTGTGAAAACCGTATTGTACTAATGTTTATACTTTTCGAATTATTTAATTTTTACTTTTTCTGTGCCTTTTGGATCACCTTATATATATATACAGGGTGTCCCAAAAGGTCATTTACAAACTGGTCTGTCATATCATGATAAACAAGATTTACATAGGAACTTGTGTCCGAAAATTCAAACTGCAACCGCTAGAGGGCGATAATTGCACGAAAACGGGAGAGTGGGAAAAGCTCTCTAGCGGTCGCAGTTTGAATTTTCGGACACAAGTTCCTATGTAAATCTTGTTCATCAGGATATGACAGACCAGCATGTTAAGTTTGTAAACGACCTTTTGGGACACCCTGTATATATATGTATGTGTGTGTGTGTGTGTTTGTTTGTTTGTGTCTGTCTGTGTCTGTGTACGTATGCATGTATGGAAATGTCTCAAGTAAATTTTATTTGACCTATATCCTTCAAGTAAATTTTATTTGACTTTAATAAATTTTTGTGGAAGTTTATTAAAGTCATTTACTATTCGAATTTGGGATAAAAGTATATGAATTTTAATTTCGTTCTCCAGTGAACTTTAAATACTTCATGAAATAAATTTAGCTGTAACAAAATAGGTTACTTTCCATATGTTTCAAGGAGAAAAGAACGCTTCTATCAGCATCATATAAAAATCCTGACTTCATCTGGTGGCAATCAGCATCAAAATGCCTGGTACGGCTCCTGAGATATCTACTAGTCAGATAAGAGCCCATCTCTTAGTAAAAACTAGCTGAGCTATGTCACACTTACTGTGTCTCCATTCACAATTCTATAACTCTGCTTTTCTTTATCCCTTCTTTGATGAAAACCCGAAGAATGCATTTCATCGAACGTGAGTGAAAATGTATGTTTTCACTCACTTGAAGCTGTTTTTGCAAAACAGCTTCAAAAATATCTGACAGGAAAGATTACCTTTTTGTACATGTCTATGACATGTATAGAGAAATGTCCTCCACATTATCCATCTCTGTTTTCTAGCAAAAGTTACAAAAATAATTCGTTACTTACAAGAAACTGATGTAGCTTTCTGAGAAAATTTGTTTTGTGGTCAGTATTTCACGCTTACAATTAGGGCAGAGAAATTAATCTTTGTCAATGAACATATCGGCAAACAATAGAGAGGCGGGAATTTTGGGCCGATCAAATTTCCCTCAGGTTCAGTAACGTAACTTGTTCATCATTACCTATAAATAAAATATACTTAATTAACTTTGGTGAAATTACGTAACAAGAGTAAGAGCCAATTTGCCGAAATTTAATTTAATTTAATTAATTTATTTATTTTTCTTATATTCTGTTTACATTGTGTCAGAATCTTTTATTTCTAATTAAACTCATAAAAAGATGGCACTTATTTGAAAAAAAATATTTTGTTTTATTAAGATTTCAGCTAAGGAAGTGAAAAATCGTTCACTTGGACCACGTAAGAGGGCATAGTAAATATATAACTTTTTTGTAAATGGCCCCGATTATCCGCATTTGTAATTTAACAGGGTTTGATTAAAAATAGACTCTTCTGATTTTCTAAACATGTTTATGACATTTAAGAGAAGGAATACTACACATGTACAGTATATTTATTATAGATTAACGTTGCTAAATGTTGGTAAAAGAGTAAGAACCCTGAAAGCTTATCAAGGAGACATTTTATGTTTCATTAATATGTAACGGATAAAATAAGAAGAAAATAGAGAGTATATTATATTAAATACGACGTAAGGATTTCTTTAACATGTCAAAATACTTTAATTTTTTTTAATTTGGCCCCTTTGCTGGAACAGTTTCAAACCACGTCCACAGATGGCAAAGGGTAGAGGAATGTGACTTTGGTATACAATCACACCACAAGGGTAAGAGTCCGACTTGGCGAGGTGCGACCACAACTTTGATCGAGCATCTCTAGGGACAACCTCTTGAGGGTTCATATCTTCTCCCACCCTCACTGATACCATAGGATCTAAAATACTAATGGACATCAATAACTACCACTAAAGGAAAATTTAAGAAATATTACCATTTAATATAAAGTGTCAACTGAATAGTTAAAGTTGAAATTTTTATAAGCCTTTAAGATTTCTTTTTTCTTAAGTGGAGGTCATTTTTCTGAGAATAATAAGCTGTATTTTATTTATACAAAATAAATTTATGTATTTTTTAAAAGGCGCTTAATAAAGCCAGCATTCAAGTGTGACGAGTGGGATGCTAAGTTCAGGATTTGTATACTGGAGCGAAATATTGGAGACACAGTCACGTTCTACCTGTCGACAGGTCACCCCAGTGGTCAAAAGCCTAAAGTCACATGGAGAAAAGAGTTTCATGTACAGGACTCAAATACCAGGAGAGAATTCATCATTGACGCAGGTAAAATTAAAAATTAAAAACAACAACAACAAAAAAACCCATTTTGGAATGAATGCTTTTATGGCAGAATGGTAGTATGACAAAAGAAAGTTACAGCATATTGATAATTAGAATAAAATCTGAAATAAATATAAAGATAGAACAAATCGGAAGTTCAATCAGTTTTTTAAACTTCCTGTAACGATTTGGAATTTCTAAATCAAATCTACCCGAAAGGAATTAACTTTAAACAGAACTAATGAAGTTAATCATTATGCAACTTATCTGGATATTAAAATTCAAATTCAAAATAGCGAGTTCAAATTCGGGATAAATGGTAAAAGATTAGATTTTAACTTTGTGGTAATTACGTTTACCGATTTCCATAGTAATTTAATTTATAAAATTTATTATATTATCTTTCACTCACAACTAAACAGAATAAAAAACATTTGCAATAACAGTGACGACTTTTTGGAGTCGTGCAATAATTTCGAGGAAAACTTACGTAAGAACAATTTCCCTAATAATTTTTGTAATCTAAAATATTAAAAAAATGGCATTTAGACTCGGGTATAATTTAAGGACAATTAAGATAGGGTTTTATGTTTTCACATTTTCTTTAAATTTTTTGGCTTAAAATCTTCATTTGGGAGTGGCGCTGTAGTCATTCTACAGTGGCGTAATTCTTAGGCTTAAAAATGGCTGCTTTTTAGCTATAGCCGTTACCGCAAAATTTATTGGAATAGGGTGAGTGTATCTTTTGTATTTCTGTCTATTCATTCGTTTTCTTTCAGGATTGTATGTTTACTTTTTACTGCATTTATGGTGCGTTTAGAACTAAGTGGAGGATTTCTCTTTATTTTCATTTGATTTGACTATCTGTTTCAATAGGGATCTCGGGGCCTTGGGATGTCTTTTGATTAGACTTGCATTTTATTTAGAAAGTTCCCCCTTGAGGTAACAGATTTGGTTAGGCTCCCTGATGAACAGACCAGTCGGTTGCCTCGTTATATGGTTTAGTTCTTTTGCTGATACAGAGTCTTGCATTTATGGTGCGTTTAGCTCTAAGTGCGTGATTTCTGTTTATTTTGTCTGCATTACTTCCTGTTAGTAAATATCTTTCTCTGTTGAATTATTTACCTTTAAGTTATAACTTTTTAAACTAGGTTGTAGAGTTTTGGGGAAGAGCTTCCTACTCATCTCTGGTTTCCGGCCAAGTGCCCTGGTCTGACCTTGCTCTCTAGTGGTACGAGACCGATTGAGACTGAATCGTCTCATTTGCGGAGTGGCCATACAAATAGGATGCGCTTTCACCAAGGTATTCCGACTTTGTCCCTGTTCTGCTTCTCATGCAAATCCTTCTCATATTGTGGACTGTTTGGGAATCCCTCTCAGCATGCTTTCTGAGGATCAGGATACTGCTACCACTCCTTTGCTTATACAGCAGACTCTCATGGATCTGGTTTAGCATTTTCTAGATCAGGGTGATAAGGAATAACAACAGCTGATTAAAATATAATTTGTGCATATTCAAGATGAAATAAGAGTTAAAAGATTCAAAGCTATTCCCATAGTATAACAAAGCTATTTACAAATTTTGCCGCTAAAGTGGTCCGAGACCAATTCAGACTGCTCTGGCGCGTTTTCGGAGTGGTCATACTAAACGTATTGGCTTTGAGATTACTCTCAATGTCATTTCACTTTGTTCCTATTTTGCTGTTCCTGCGACTCCTTCCCATATCGTAGACTGGTTGGGAATCCTTATCAACATGCTTGCTGAGGATCAGGATACTGCTGTCACTCATCTGCTCTTGCGACAGAGTCTAATGGACCTAGCATTTTCTAGACTGGAGGGCTTACCAACAACAACAAGTTTCGTACATCGTATACAATAAATCAAAAGTCTAGATCAATATTTGGAACATATTCCAAGCAATCAAATGAAATTGAATTTTTATAGTCTTATATACTGCATTAAAATTTCCTGTCATTTCTATGATCATCTCAGCAATCGTTGTAAAATTGAGAATAAAAATGTGCAGTTTATTCTCAATTTTGTATTTGGTCTTGGAAGTATATTAAAATTAACTATTGGATAAAGTAAGTATATTTCTATGTAAAGATTGGAAATATTATAAACGGATTATCCGCCAAAAACTAATATTTTATAGTAATATTAAGAGTTCAATCATTTGTTGAAATTTTATAAGGGTAAAACAAATTATATATTTTTTAATTTCATATATTTTCATAACCCTTTTTTTCCCGATTTCTTATCGGATATACAGAATATATTCATACAGAATGGAAAAGCAGTGATAATGAAATGGAATAAAATAAAGTGAGGGAAGTTTTTATTCATCTAAAGGTTCTTCTCACTGGTATATTTCTTGTAATTCTTGTCTCTGAACTTTCTAAAGAATAAAATAAAGAGTAAGAAAACAAACCTGTTGGTAAAGGACCAACATTGTGGGTACCACATGCTACAAAAATATGTTTTAGCTTACAAAATTACTTAAGATGCTAATTAATATAACTTCCATGCATTGCTCTGATAGAACATAATCTTGACAGAAAACTGGTTTCATTTCAAACTACGATTCTGACAGTTATAATCACGATTGGGCAAATTAAAATAAAATTAAAATGTAAGCTATTTTTAAGAGGCAACCATAAGTGCTTTAAACAATGTAAAATAAAGGAAAATAAGAAATAAATTTTTAAAAGAAAAATAAAATTTTATTGGTATAAAACTAAAAATTTGTTATACACAAGACTAAATCTAACAACGTCATATTTTATTTCAAACAATATAAATGCATATGTATTTTCTTCATATCTAATTTGAATATTTTCCATTAAGATAGTGAAGATTGTTGTGCCTTTTTAGCTATTTCCGTCTCAGATGTGCTCTAAAATATTAGTTATTTTTGTTGTACTGTCTGATCTTTGCAGAATTAGAGCAAGAGTTTCTTTATTAATGTAAATTTTTTTCTACTTCAGGGGCAATAATTTCTCCTTTACAGACATAACATTGTATTGGTGGAGACAATAAGTGCCTGAACTGACGGTATTAAATAGGCTACTTTCAATGTGAGAATTGAAATTATTTCGATTCAAAAAGGGAAAAGTAAATTCATTAATAGAAGCCAATGTAGATTAATGTTTAGATATAGAGAGGCTGTTCACACATTTCTTAGACGATGTATATTGTATTCACAAAACTAAATAACATAAAATTCTTGTGTTTTAAATGTTCTATTTGATATCCCTTATTCTGAACTATCTATCGACACCGCAATTTCTAGGATAATAATGCCTTTTGAAGTGTCAGAAGAGGTATTCTATCCCATTCCTCCTGAACAGCTTTCCAGAGTCCTGTAAGGGTTTTGGGACGACGTTTGGATAATGCAGATTTTAAAAGTCCGAAAGCACAAAAATCCATAGGTGATACATCGGGAGATTTAGTAGGGATATCAGTGAAGGGTATGACCTTGATACCAGTTTTTTGTTCCATTTCTTTTAGGAAATTTACAGTGGATTTTGATGTGTGACTGCTAGCTTTGTCCTGATGAAGTCTCACAGATTGATGGCACTGTGAGTAAAGCGATGGTATTTCATTCAGAAAAATTGGCGATAAAATATGTTCCTGATAGTATTTGGAGTTAATCTTGGAGTTAATTTTTTTCCACTCTCTTTATTTTTAACTTGCCATTATAAGAAAAACCAGCAACAATCATGAATCCCTTAGAAAAACTTTCTTCCGATTCTTTGAACCATGTACTTAAATTTTTTTCTCCCCTTTTATGATAATAAATGGCTCTTTTTTTGTTGCAATCATTTAAATACACCCATGATTCATCTATTGTGACAATTGTTTTCCATTTTTCTTTGGATAAGTGTTTCTCATATAGAATTCTGCAGCGTGTCCTGCGTTCAGCGATATGATTTGGAACAAGACGATGCACATTGCGTTTTTTCGCTTTCTTAAGATTTAAATCAACGTTTATCATTTTGTTTGCAGTGGACACCGAGCATTTTAATGATTTTGCAACTGTCCTTTGACTAGGGGTATTTTCTTTTAACATTAAACAACGTACCTTTGCAATAGTCGAAGATGTCCGTTTTTTCCTTGGATACTTGTTTGGAATTTTTGTCCCACTTGAGGCTCCAATTTGACGTTTTTTCCCTTTCTTGCTGACGATATTACCTATCGACGATTTAGATATCACAAAACCATGACTCTCACAACGTTTTTGTATAACGGAGTATGCATATTTCCCTTCGGAACGAGCATAAATGTAGCCTTCGAACCACTGCTTTGTTAAAAACTTCATTTTGAATAAAAACAAAACTTTCAAGCCGCAGACGATAATTTTGACTTTTAAAAACATAGTACAATTGCAATAATTTCTTTTGCAGCAAAATATTTTTTATTACCGCTTACCAAAATCGTCTAAAAAATGTGCGAGCAGCCTCTGTATTTTCATTTATAATAATTGTGAAATAAAATATTTTAAAATATTTTTTGGCGATAGATTAGTTTTACAAAGTGAACTTTTCACTGGCTGCCAAATATATTTTCTCGTCTTCAAAACATTTTCCAGTTTAATAAAGGACAAAAGTAGCTGCCAAAATTATTAGGACTTAGACTATCTTTATAAAAATCAAACGAATGTAGTGGTTTTATTGAATTAGAGCCATTTTAATGTTGTAGTCATTAAGATCACATTTATATTGTAAAATTAAAAATTTTGACGACACTCTTCTGACATCGATTTGAAAACCCATGCCTATTTCATTAATAATCTGCTTCTGAAGGTTTCAAATAAGCTGTCAAAATATATTGGATTCTAACTCTTGTAGAAAACTCGCCGGAAAATATTATCATCGGAAGAAAAGGCTTTGAGCTTCGAATCAGCCCAATAACCGAAATAGATCTTGGATTCAACATGTTTTCAGCCGCTTTGGAAGACAGCACATCTCCTCACGGCAAAGTCTTCTTTATGATTCGAATAGTTCCGATTGGTAAGGGTTATTAATCAGCATCTACAAAAATGTAACTTAAGTATTTCATAGAACTTTTTTAATCCAAAGTTTTATGGATCTAAACGTATAGGGTTTTAGCGAATTTATGTTATCTACCAAGTTACCACAAATAAAAATTAATAAGAAAAATAAAAAATAAACCATTTTTCGATTTCAGGCTAATGGATGTAAAAAGATTTAAAAGCTTAGGTAATTCTGAATGCCTAATTTATTCAGTAGTAAAATATGTCTAAAAGCAGAATGTCTGGAAACATGAACTTGAAATATTGGGAAAGCCCCAAATAGTTAATTTTCTATCGGATAAACTTTATGTTTCTTTTATCAGGATTTATTTACATCCATATATATAAGAAGATTGTGGTCATGCCAGTTTGCATACATTGTTAATGTAGCAGTATAACGAATGATATTAGAAGGGAAAAAATTGGTATCTTAGGAATTGTATAGAATCGAGCTCATTTGGCATATTTTTATTGTGAATGTATTTAACATTGATTATACTTTTCATTCAACAGGAAAAAATATTTTAGCACAAGTTTAATAAAATAGCATCATGCTGTTAAATTTTTGCAAAACTAGTCCCTACTGTAGTGATGTAATATTTAACATCAGTTGTATGGGTAATAATTGCTTTCGTATAATTGTCAAATAATTGCTTTCGTATTCATTTAGCAAGGTTCCATAGCTTTTTTTTACAATAAACTTGTTGAAACTTCTTTTTTTTCTGCTTACGGCCCTGGTTAATACACAAAATCTATTTCTGTCTTTTCTGATTTCTTGCGACAGTTTAATGTCCATTTCTATAAAACACCGCACGTAGACCTTGTGCATGCATATACACGTTTTCTATAAATTGTCCCACCAGGAATTTATAAACTTGCCAAAATCCAAGACTTATCCATTCACATGTAACAATAAAAATTGAACAATAGGCCAAGCTGAGTTACATGGGCCACGCACTCTAATGCAGTTTTTTCGGTCTGGTATGACATGAAGTAATGATTAGCTGATTGGAAAGGAAAAGAAAGTTTTGATTTCGAAAGTACAATGACTATTTCGTGAAAGATTTCCTGGAGAGGATTAACTCCGAAAAATATCGGCCGGTAGAAAAAATCTATGTTTTTACTAGAGAAGAGAAAGTTGAAAGGGCGTGGTAAAAAACTTTATTTTTTTTACTTTTAATATTTTTAAATGATTTTTACTTTGGAGAGTAAAGTATTATTTTATAATCTTTATCATTAAAATCTCTGAAAATTTTAATTATAAGGAAAGAATAACTTTGGCCTATTTTTAGGTGAGTATATATATATATATATATATATATATATATATATATATATATATATATATATATATATATATATATATATATTATATATATATATATATATATATATATATATATATATATATATATATATATATATATATATATATATATATATATATATATATATATATATATATATATATATATATATATATATATATATATATATATATATATATATATATATATATATATTATATATATATTATTATATATATATATATATATATATATATATATATATATATATATATATATATATATATATATATATATATATATATATATATAAAAAACTTGAGAGATATATATTTTTTTTTTATATTATTATTATTATTATTATATATATATATATATATTAGCCCCATTTATCGTTCCCTTTAAGCAGAAACAACGAGGCTAAAATTTATGATGAAAAAGCATTTTGGTTGGTGTATTTGTACGATAAAAATTCTCTACCCATTCATATTTGATTCTTTCATATCAAAATCTTTCATTAATATGCTTAGTTGTTAGTTTTTAATCTAATGCGATTTAAATTTTGCACCTTTTTTAATATCAGATCTCGGCTTTGTCTATGTGGGGGAGACTATTGAACTTCCCCTCCGCAGTTACGTCAGCCTTCCCGCGGAATCCCTCACCTTCAGGTGGTACATGGAAAAAGACGGAGAGCACGGCACCCTCCCAAGCAACATGAGAGTGAGTGCCTCCGGTGGCTCAATCAAGATATCGGAGCTGCGACAGGAACAGGAAGGTATCCTGGCTTGTTCCGTGTACACGAATCTCGGAATCCTGGCCACCAAGAAGAGGTTTCTCATGAAGGATCTTATTAAGAGTAAGATGGGTTATAGTATATATCTTGACTAGCTGAATATCCGTGCTTCGCTACGGAGTACATTCAAATTAAATACAACGGTCAATGTATGCAATTAATGCCAATATATATATATATATATATATATATATACATACATAAAGTCGTAGCGGATATTTTTATCAACAAAATAATGTAGAAGAAAATATTCAAATTATATACAACGGTCAATGTATGCAATTAATTTGTATGTTTAATATCCATAAAACATGCTAATTTGAATTAATTCTTAAAAAACGTCCATCTCAATTAGTCTAGTGGTTAAATTTTAGCTTTTACTGTATTTTAATACTTTCTTGTCAATTTATTTCTTTGTTATGCATGTGACAGAAAATTAATTTAAAGTATCACAAAAAAATTATCATCATTTAATAAATTAAATTCCAAAAATTAATCTTTAAAAATTTACCAAAAATCAGAAAAGGAAGGTAAAGATTCGAAAAAAGATTTCATTTTAAAGGAATTTTTATGATATTTGCTGTGATATAAATTTTATAACCCTCAAATTGTTATTTTTAATGCAAATTTTAAAGAATGTTACAAAAACAGCTTAAAATTTTAATTTAAAAAAAGTCCAAGATGAATTTTTTAAAAATCTTTCTTAGTGCACCCCTACACTATAAGAAGAATCGCTATGCAAAATTTCAGCTCTTTAGGTCAAGCGGTTTGGTCTGTGCGTTATCTGTCAGTCAGTTTTATATGTAGAGATTAGGCCGCCGTGCACATGTGTTATTACAAAGGACAACTGCGCAATGATTCAGATCATTTTCTCATAAATTATTTGTGTTTAAGACATAGTTAGGTAACATTTTTCAAGTTTTAATTTTATTTAAACCTCAATGGTGTATGAAGAGTTAAAATTTTATGATCTACAAGCGGCCCGTCCCGACTTTGTCTGTGTTGAACAATTATCTATCTTAAGTAGATATTACTTAGGTATAATTTATTTTAAGACTTCATGGTATACCACATTTTTCATTTTTTCTGAGGATTTAAAATAAATTGATTCTCCGCATTTCCTGAGCTAGAGAGACTAACATATAATTGTCCATGAGTAAATCAATCTTCCCGTAAGTCAAGTCCAATATATTTCTACACTGCTGGCCACTGTAAATGCAACACCCTGAAGGAAACATGCAAATAACATGAAATTTACAACATGCATTAGCGGAGGTGAGATATGCAAATGATTAGAATTTCAGCGCAGGCGCACATCACGCGCGCCTGTGGCGCCACTTCAAAGCGCTATTTAAGGCTTGGAGATTTCGACGATTTCAAGTTCGGCAATTGTGTTTTTGTTGTGGTTTTTTCAAAAAAACTATCAATTATGCCTTGTCGAAAACAGCGATCATCTTTTGATCAAGTGTCCGAGTTCGACAGAGGAAGGATAGTGGCCTACTGAGATTGTGGATTATCTTTCAGGGAAATCGGTAGTCGTGTTGGACGAAACCAAACAACTGTAATGCGGATAAGTGATCGTTGGATGCAGGAGGGTACAACGGACCGGCGTGTTCGATCGCATCCACCTCAGCGCACCACTTCACGTGATGACAGGCAAATTGTGCGCATGGCAGTGACGGATCGCTCAGTCACATCACGAACCATAGCACAGCACATGCAGTCTGTAACGCATCATCCAGTGTCTGCGCGTACCATTCGACGCCGTTTACAGCAGAGTGGTCTGTCCGCAAGACGTCCATTGCTTTGTCTACCCTTGACGCAGAACCACAGACGTCTCCGCCGCCAATGGTGCGATGACAGAAGGATGTGGACGGCAGAATGGAATGAAATTGTCTTTACTGACGAGTCACGCTTCTGTCTGCAACACCACGATGGTCGCATTCGAGTCTGGAGACACCGTGAAGAGAGGATGCTGAACAACTGCGTTATGCACCGCCACACTGGTCCTGCACTGGGTATTATGGCATGGGGCGGTATTGGATATCACTCTCGCACATCTCTAGTACGCATTGCCGGTACTTTAAACAGCCAGCGCTACATCTCCGAGGTGTTGGAGCCAGTTGTCCTTCCTTACCTTCAGGGCTTGCCCACAGCAATATTTCAACAGGATAATGCGCGACCATACGTGGCACGCATTGTCCAACGGTTCTTCGTCAATCGCCAGATTGAATTGCTGCCCTGGCCGCCTCGCTCTCCAGATCTATCGCCGATAGAAAATATGTGGTCCATGGTTGCTCTACGATTGACCCAGATTCCATCCCCAGCTGCCACAGCAGATCAACTTTGGCAACGTGTGGAAGCTGCTTGATCTGCTGTACCCCAAGAACTCATCCAAATTCTCTTTGAATCAATGCCGAGACGTGTGGCAGCGGTGATCTCCAACAATGGCGGCTACTCTGGCTACTGATTTTGGCAGGAACCACACTTCACAGAAGTCTATAAATTTAATCATTTGATACTTGGTCAACATGTTATCTACAAAATAAATTTTGTTGTGATATCTCTTGTCTTTCTTGGTGTTGCAATTTGGGTGGCCAGCAGTGTATGTTTGACCTTGGGATGTCAGGCACTGAATTGTGTCCTGGGGCCAACCACATGCTGATTTTGATACGATTCGGCCCCATAGCCTATCCACTACAGAGTTCTCACACAATAAACACGAAAAAAAGCACCAAAAATGGCACAAAAAATTTAATAACTGTTTTAAAAATTAAAAATTAAAAAATCCGACTACGTCAGGCACTGAATCATGTCTGGGACCACCCGCGTGCCGATTTTGGTATGATTCGGCTCCATAGTCTGGCTGTCAGCGAGGACAGTCGCGGAAGCTGTCGAAATAGCCACTTTTAGGGGCAAAACCATTAAAACATTAATTTAAAAAACTCTTGGGCCCGAATTTCAAAAAATAATATGCCTGTGTTTTAATCTGAACCATCAACTATATCTATACAAAATTTCAGCTCAAATGAAGGGATACTTTTTCACTTATAAAGAAACAAACATCGGCCTATTCGAAATAATAAAAAAGTTTCACAGTTTCAGTGAACGCACACTGATTTTTGAATAAAGTTCAATAATTGAAGTTCGATTTACGCTAATTGTGCATAAAATTATACATAAATTCAAAACATAAAGTTTATAAGTTAAATAGAGTTTTGCAATATTATACCAATAAATTTCCAGTTCATAGCCAAATAAATTGTAAATCTTTTTTTACCTTAAATGCCCAGTAAAAAGTGTAGTTCCAAATGTAATTTTCTTCAAAAAACCCTTAAATGTTGCCAATTTCAAAGATCCTTTTTGTATTTATCAATACCTTCTCCGCTTCAATCTTTAAAATATTAAATGTTTTACTGATATTAAATGAAAATATCGTTTGATGTGTTGTTATGGTTACTTGACTATGGTTTACAAACAGTTGTAAAAGGGAAGCATCAGCTCAACATTTAGGCTCCTAACTTTCTTTCTACTGATCCGATATACATAATATATAGCCTATATCCATCTGGAATAATGTACCTTTCAAATAGTGGAAGAATTTTTAAATAGGTGCAGTGGTTCCAGAGATTACCCTCCACATACAAAATCCACTCTCTCTCTTTATATATTAGTATAGATAACATCTACGTTAAGTGTAAATCTCTCAAGAGTAATGCGAGAGTTTTTAACTTCTTAAATAATTACAGCTTATTGGAATGTGTACATTAGGGCCCAAATATGGGCAGTGTGAACTCAGATGCAGTAAATTACACCTAAAATGATTTCTCTTACAAATGAATTGATGTTAGAGCCCTTGTTTTGAAGTTTTGGGGTATTACACCTCTATCTGGGGATTTGTTTTCGGACGCAAATGGCCTCTTTTACCCTTTGTGCACACGGAATAAATATAGGGTATAAATTCATGATAGTTTTATTTCTTACAATTAAACAAGAATGTTACTGATGTAAGCCTATCCTTATAAAAATATTTTTAACCATTTCAATCACACATCGAAAGACAATTTTCATCACATTTCCTTTTTTGCACAATTAAATAACATCAGTAACTCATAAAACAAAACAGGGATTTTCATTTTACATAACTTCTTTTTTCATGCTTTAAATTCAAACTAGCCACTATGAGCCCAGAATGATAGCTTTTAATTTCATATTTTCTTTACCAAAAAAACTCAATTGAAAGAAACATATATAAGGAATGTGACCATTACCTGTCATCATAAATATGCGTTGTTAAGCGCTAGTGGGATCTCAGCCAAAATATTTTTAATCATTACAAAATTTTCTATAAGGCTGATTCTAAAACATCGTGATTAAAAAATGTGAATTTCCATTACATCAGAACAGAGTTAAAGATAAGACTGAGAAACCAAACACCAATGATTTTAAAAATTACATCCCTCTATGTATGTAATATCTTTCAAAATTAAGATATCTACACTTTATCATTACATCAAATAAGAAATTATTGGAGAAAAAATTTTCACTTAAAAAAAGGAGCAAAAATTCAGCAAGTAGGGAAATAAAGTGTGGATTACATCACCCTCTGTATGTGCTATTGTTCATAATTCAGATATCATACACATATTAATCATATCTATTATACCAAATAAAAAAATTGTTGGGAAAATTTCTTCACTTATAAAATGGAGTAAAATTTCAGCAAGTACTAAAAAAAGTGTAGAATATTAACCCTAACTTACTATTAAGGTATTATAATGAAATTATTAATACACTGCTGGACACTGTAAATGCAACACCCTGAAGGAAACATGCAAATAACATGAAATTTACAACATGCATTAGCGGAGGTGAGATATGCAAATGATTAGAATTTCAGCGCAGGCGCACATCACGCGCGCCTGTGGCGCCACTTCAAAGCGCTATTTAAGGCTTGGAGATTTCGACGATTTCAAGTTCGGCAATTGTGTTTTTGTTGTGGTTTTTTCAAAAAAACTATCAATTATGCCTTGTCGAAAACAGCGATCATCTTTTGATCAAGTGTCCGAGTTCGACAGAGGAAGGATAGTGGCCTACTGAGATTGTGGATTATCTTTCAGGGAAATCGGTAGTCGTATTGGACGAAACCAAACAACTGTAATGCGGATAAGTGATCGTTGGATGCAGGAGGGTACAACGGACCGGCGTGTTCGATCGCATCCACCTCAGCGCACCACTTCACGTGATGACAGGCAAATTGTGCGCATGGCAGTGACGGATCGCTCAGTCACATCACGAACCATAGCACAGCACATGCAGTCTGTAACGCATCATCCAGTGTCTGCGCGTACCATTCGACGCCGTTTACAGCAGAGTGGTCTGTCCGCAAGACGTCCATTGCTTTGTCTACCCTTGACGCAGAACCACAGACGTCTCCGCCGCCAATGGTGCGATGACAGAAGGATGTGGACGGCAGAATGGAATGAAATTGTCTTTACTGACGAGTCACGCTTCTGTCTGCAACACCACGATGGTCGCATTCGAGTCTGGAGACACCGTGAAGAGAGGATGCTGAACAGCTGCGTTATGCACCGCCACACTGGTCCTGCACTGGGTATTATGGCATGGGGCGGTATTGGATATCACTCTCGCACATCTCTAGTACGCATTGCCGGTACTTTAAACAGCCAGCGCTACATCTCCGAGGTGTTGGAGCCAGTTGTCCTTCCTTACCTTCAGGGCTTGCCCACAGCAATATTTCAACAGGATAATGCGCGACCATACGTGGCACGCATTGTCCAACGGTTCTTCGTCAATCGCCAGATTGAATTGCTGCCCTGGCCGCCTCGCTCTCCGGATCTATCGCCGATAGAAAATATGTGGTCCATGGTTGCTCTACGATTGACCCAGATTCCATCCCCAGCTGCCACAGCAGATCAACTTTGGCAACGTGTGGAAGCTGCTTGATCTGCTGTACCCCAAGAACTCATCCAAATTCTCTTTGAATCAATGCCGAGACGTGTGGCAGCGGTGATCTCCAACAATGGCGGCTACTCTGGCTACTGATTTTGGCAGGAACCACACTTCACAGAAGTCTATAAATTTAATCATTTGATACTTGGTCAACATGTTATCTACAAAATAAATTTTGTTGTGATATCTCTTGTCTTTCTTGGTGTTGCAATTTGGGTGGCCAGCAGTGTATGTTTGACCTTGGGATGTCAGGCACTGAATTGTGTCCTGGGGCCAACCACATGCTGATTTTGATACGATTCGGCCCCATAGCCTATCCACTACAGAGTTCTCACACAATAAACACGAAAAAAAGCACCAAAAATGGCACCAAAAATTTAATAACTTTTTTAAAAATTAAAAATTAAAAAATCCGACTACGTCAGGCGCTGAATCATGTCTGGGACCACCCGCGTGCCGATTTTGGTATGATTCGGCTCCATAGTCTGGCTGTCAGCGAGGACAGTCGCGGAAGCTGTCGAAATAGCCACTTTTAGGGGCAAAACCATTAAAACATTAATTTAAAAAACTCTTGGGCCCGAATTTCAAAAAATAATATGCCTGTGTTTTAATCTGAACCATCAACTATATCTATACAAAATTTCAGCTCAAATGAAGGGATACTTTTTCACTTATAAAGAAACAAACATCGGCCTATTCGAAATAATAAAAAAGTTTCACAGTTTCAGTGAAACACACTGATTTTTGAATAAAGTTCAATAATTGAAGTTCGATTTACGCTAATTGTGCATAAAATTATACATAAATTCAAAACATAAAGTTTATAAGTTAAATAGAGTTTTGCAATATTATACCAATAAATTTCCAGTTCATAGCCAAATAAATTGTAAATCTTTTTTTACCTTAAATGCCCAGTAAAAAGTGTAGTTCCAAATGTAATTTTCTTCAAAAAACCCTTAAATGTTGCCAATTTCAAAAATCCTTTTTGTATTTATCAATACCTTCTCCGCTTCAATCTTTAAAATATTAAATGTTTTACTGATATTAAATGAAAATATCGTTTGATGTGTTGTTATGGTTACTTGACTATGGTTTACAAACAGTTGTAAAAGGGAAGCATCAGCTCAACATTTAGGCTCCTAACTTTCTTTCTACTGATCCGATATACATAATATATAGCCTATATCCATCTGGAATAATGTACCTTTCAAATAGTGGAAGAATTTTTTAAATAGGTGCAGTGGTTCCAGAGATTACCCTCCACATACAAAATCCACTCTCTCTCTTTATATATTAGTATAGATAACATCTACGTTAAGTGTAAAGCTCTCAAGAGTAATGCGAGAGTTTTTAACTTCTTAAATAATTACAGCTTATTGGAATGTGTACATTAGGGCCCAAATATGGGCAGTGTGAACTCAGATGCAGTAAATTACACCTAAAATGATTTCTCTTACAAATGAATTGATGTTAGAGCCCTTGTTTTGAAGTTTTGGGGTATTACACCTCTATCTGGGGATTTGTTTTCGGACGCAAATGGCCTCTTTTACCCTTTGTGCACACGGAATAAATATAGGGTATAAATTCATGATAGTTTTATTTCTTACAATTAAACAAGAATGTTACTGATATAAGCCTATCCTTATAAAAATATTTTTAACCATTTCAATCACACATCGAAAGACAATTTTCATCACATTTCCTTTTTTGCACAATTAAATAACATCAGTAACTCATAAAACAAAACAGGGATTTTCATTTTACATAACTTCTTGTTTCATGCTTTAAATTCAAACTAGCCACTATGAGCCCAGAATGATAGCTTTTAATTTCATATTTTCTTTACCAAAAAAACTCAATTGAAAGAAACATATATAAGGAATGTGACCATTACCTGTCATCATAAATATGCGTTGTTAAGCGCTAGTGGGATCTCAGCCAAAATATTTTTAATCATTACAAAATTTTCTATAAGGCTGATTCTAAAACATCGTGATTAAAAAATGTGAATTTCCATTACATCAGAACAGAGTTAAAGATAAGACTGAGAAACCAAACACCAATGATTTTAAAAATTACATCCCTCTATGTATGTAATATCTTTCAAAATTAAGATATCTACACTTTATCATTACATCAAATAAGAAATTATTGGAGAAAAAATTTTCACTTAAAAAAAGGAGCAAAAATTCAGCAAGTAGGGAAATAAAGTGTGGATTACATCACCCTCTGTATGTGCTATTGTTCATAATTCAGATATCATACACATATTAATCATATCTATTATACCAAATAAAAAATTGTTGGGAAAATTTCTTCACTTATAAAATGGAGTAAAATTTCAGCAAGTACTAAAACAAGTGTAGAATATTAACCCTAACTTACTATTAAGGTATTATAATGAAATTATTAATACACTGCTGGACACTGTAAATGCAACACCCTGAAGGAAACATGCAAATAACATGAAATTTACAACATGCATTAGCGGAGGTGAGATATGCAAATGATTAGAATTTCAGCGCAGACGCACATCACGCGCGCCTGTGGCGCCACTTAAAAACGCTGTTTAAGGCTTGGAGCTTTCGACGATTTCAAGTTCGGCAATTGTGTTTTTCTTGTGGTTTTTTCAAAAAAACGATCAATTATGCCTCGTCGAAAACAGCGATCAACTTTTGATCAAGTATCCGAGTTCGACAAAGGAAGGATAGTGGCCTACCGAGATTGTGGATTATCTTTCAGGGAAATCGTTAGTCGTGGTGGACGAAACCAAACAACTGTAATGCGGATATGTGATCGTTGGATGCAGGAGGGTACGACGGACCGGCGTGTTCGATCGCATCCACCTCAGCGCACCACTTCAAGTGATGACAGGCAAATTGTGCGCATGGCAGTGACGGATCGCTCAGTCACATCACGAACCATATCACAGCACATGCAGTCTGTAACGCATCATCCAGTGTCTGCGCGTACCATTCGACGCCGTTTACAGCAGAGTGGTCTGTCCGCAAGACGTCCATTGCTTTGTCTACCCTTGACGCAGAACCACAGACGTCTCCGCCGGCAATGGTGCGATGACAGAAGGATGTGGACGGCAGAATGGAATGAAATTGTCTTTACTGACGAGTCACGCTTCTGTCTGCAACACCACGATGGTCGCATTCGAATCTGGTGACACCGTGAAGAGAGGATGCTGAACAGCTGCGTTATGCACCGCCACACTGGTCCTGCACCGGGTATTATGGTATGGGGCGGTATTGGATATCACTCTCGCACACCTGTAGTACGTATTGCCGGTACTTTAAACAGCCAAATGCGCGACCACACGTGGCACGCATTGTCCAATGGTTCTTCGTCAATCGCCAGATTGAATTGCTTCCCTGGCCGCCTCGCTCTCCGGATCTTTCGCCGATAGAAAACATGTGGTCCATGGTTGCTCTACGATTGACCCAGATTCCATCCCCAGCTGCCACAGCAGATCAACTTTGGCAACGTGTGGAAGCTGTTTGGTCTGCTGTACCCCAAGAACTCATCCAAAGTCTCTTTGAATCAATGCCGAGGCGTGTGGCAGCGGTGATCTCCAACAATGGCGGCTACTCTGGCTACTGATTTGGCAGGAACCACACTTCACAGAAGTCTATAAATTTAATCATTTGATACTTGGTCAACATGTTATCTACAAAATAAATTTTGTTGTGATATCTCTTGTCTTTCTTGGTGTTGCAATTTGGGTGGCCAGCAGAGTATTTTACTATGATATTCCTGAAACTTCTTGTTATACACAGTTGAGTATTTCAGAAGTAGAAGATACTACAGGGACATAATCAAAAGAACAGACTCTAGATAAACTTACATACAACTGTCCATGTCTAAACACTGGATTTGATAGGTCTAAACACACTTTGTCAAAAGTTTGTCCTCTTACATACATTTAGAAAAACCGATGGAACAAATGAATAAATTAAGATTATTCGCGAGTAAAATACAAGAATTAAATTGTACCAAATTACGAGCTATCGTCGAGACACTACACACATGCGGTAGGCCGCTAATGTTTACATCTAGTAGTTGCAGCCGTTGCCATTCGGAATGTAGAACTATCGCCGATTTTTGCGCCGATATCTACGCATTATATATATATAGATTTCCACCTTCAAATAGCCGCTGTACTTTGATGTGTCTAAAACTAAAACCCGGTAAAGAAAACTAGCCTATTAACATATCCTTAAAAATAACTTTCAAAAAATTAAGTTATTATTTTTCTTCTGACCTTAAATATATTCTTTTGTGCAGATAACGACGTTCTGAAGTCTACCCCTGACCATAACCTACATTTTGAGGAGGAATCCATCAGAGGAAGACGAGATCCAAAAAGATTAGCGCGAACTAAAAGAGAAGTAAATGTAGATGATATAGTAGAGAAAGCTCTGATGCAATCCACCACTACCAAAAAACATATAATTACGAAAGAATATAGTGCACATGAAAGAACAACCCAATCCAATAATGATTACGATTTAGGAAGAGACATTGGTACTGAAGAACAAAAAATGAAAACATACGAGAATTTTCCAGGTGGTCTGGAAGACAACACATATCAAGAATTAAATAATCAAGCAAGTAGTCACAGAAAGTCTCAGTTAACAAAACAAGATTACAGTTTAGAAAGAAACCCTGGTGAAAGAGTAGAATCTCAGGAGAATGGTTTACCGCTTGATGAATCGGAGTTACAAAACTTGAATGAAGGCATTCCTCTTGAATCACAAACATCCTTGATAGGACATTCCAATATGGATAAAACAGAGCCTAATAGAAAGTTGCAAAACCAGTTTTCTAGCTATCAGCAATCAAAATCTGGTGGTAAAGTTCCAAATGGCAAAAATCGACAAGGCGGTGATCTCACAAATCATGAAAGCATAGATTCGCCTTATTATGATTCTCAAAACAAAATAGCTGACAAAAATGGACAATATGTTGATAATATTACCCAAAATAAGAAAAATATCTACGCGGACCGCAATGAAGAATCGGAGATCATATTAAATATTGATAAGATCCCGGGACCAAGGAGAATTTCCGCTGAGGAAAAAATTTCAAAAATAATATCCTCCTGTTACAGTGATTTCGAGTGCTCTGGAAGTGCTATCTGCGTTAGGAACAACTTGAAACTTTCTGGATTTTGCAAATGTTTACCGGGTTTTTATGGCGTTGGAATTTTCTGTAGAGAAGACATATGGATAAGCAAGAGCAATTTTGATTTAGATGAGTTGCGTAATCCTGAAGATATTCCTTATTCGAATTCTCCATTGGCAGACGACAATATCTAGATACAGCACTTCTTGAGGATTGAATGCTATTTCCCACTACCAATGCCAAAATATATAATTTAAAAGTGTGTAAATATAATTATTCAATTTATCTCTGTAATGTTTGTCGATTATTTTATTGAGTACAGATAATATATTCCTTTGGAAATAAAAGCATCAAATAATATAATATGATTTTTAGAGTACTTTAATGGATCCTCCCCTCGAATTTTCATTTACATGTTCTGCAATGTTCATATAAATTTTAAATGTAGTTAATGGAACTTTTTTAAAACACCTTAATCAACCAAGTACCAGTGTATGACAAACCCTGTTTCTCATCGATCTCTTTTCATACTAAGAAGGTAGTAATATCTTAATTCTATTTTTTGGATTGCTTTTTCTAGGATAGTGTCAGGGTGTTAAATTTTTTTAAGGTTTCCTAGCGTGTTCTTAACTAAATATGAAATATCTTCCCCGACATAATTTAAGGGCAGTATTTCTCCTAAGTAGATGTCTGTAGTATAACTTTAAAAGCCAAAGATATACAAAATTATAATATCCTAAATATGTTTCCAAATAAGAGACTTCTAAGGAAAATGTACTCAGAAAGAACAAGTACTAAGAAGAATCATTTGTAAGAGTAAAAAAAATGTAGGAAAGTGTAATAATGTTTCTGAATCTAATCTTTAAAAACAATATACTAGAAAGTGAAAAATTACAAAGTTTATCCCACTCTTGCTGTTGGGCTTAAATATTGAGTTCGAGTTTTCACAAAAACTAATCTCGGATAACTTTAATTGTAGAAAACCGCTTCCTTCAAAATAAATATATATATTTTTAAATAAATTTTAGAACGTACCACTTTTCAGAAACCTCTTTCTGCAAAACCTAAAAATTTCCAACATAGATTCAAGGTAATAAATAATTCATATTATGTCGAAATGAAAAATTAATTTCTTTAACTATCTCAGTATATATATATATATATATATATATATATATATATATATATATATATATATATATATATATATATATATATATATATATAAGAAATTGCACAAATTAGAAATTGATTACCTTAGCGCATCTGGTTTCGTAAATATTGCCTTACGGAGCATACATATTTATATATCTATCTATATATATAAAAGAGCTTGTCTGTTTGTTTGTCCGGTATAGAATCATAGACTCTTTCACCCACCGGGACCAAATTCGGCACAGTTAATGTTTAGGACCCGAGAAACTTAAATCAGGAAAAACAAAATTTGGGGCTCAATTAGTTTTTTAAAAATTAATTTTTTTAATGATTTTTGTGCCCCTAAGCGCACCTCTTAAATGTGGATACAGCCCCTTCACCACAACCAGTCAAATACGATACCCGGGGGGAAAAGAGGTTTGTTCTGAGGGGTGATTTGGGGGTGGTTTGAGAGTTGGTCTGGGGGTGACGGGGAGGGTCAAAGTGTTTATTTTATTTTTCTTACGTTTAGTGGAGTCGTGAGTCTAAAAACGTTGAGAACCGCTGCTTTAGACAATTTTAGACAATGGCGTTCAAACTAATAGAAATTTAGAAAATTTAGAAAAAAAAAGAAAAATTAAGTTTGTCCCATGGCTAGTTTTTGGAAGCCTTCTGTTGATCTAAATATATTAATTGTTTGAGGATCATAAAATGGGAAAAAGTTTAAGAGTTCTACAGGTTTTTTCCCCTAAATTCGCGAAACAGAGTAACATACTTATATGTATTTGAATAACTTATTCCGTGAAATCATATAAGATAAATCTTTTAGAGTTTTGGGGCTTTTTAAGCAGTGGGAGGAAAAGCTCTTTAAACAGAGAAACATAACGACACATAACTTTCATTCCGAAATAATAGTCCATTAGTTATATTAAGGCATATGAAAATTAATGAAATTATTTTTAAAGAATGATTGCCCGGGTAGATATAAAATTTTTCATGCTTTCCATCAAAAAAATACTGGGTATATCATTTCAGTAGTAACGCGCTAAGCTCATTCTGTATTTTTTTGATGGAATGCATGAAAAATTTTATATCTATATATCTACCCGGGCAATAATGCTAGTATATATGTATGTGTATATATATATATATATATATATATATATATATATATATATATATATATCATCGGGGTCCTGTAGAAAGGGCGAATACCCATAGAGATTTACATATATATTCGCCCTTTTTACGGAACACCGACGATATATATATGCGTGTGTGTGTCTGTGTGTATAAATATATATACATAAATATGTTCGAAAACAATTTATTTCTTCTTTGGAAGGACCTCGAAAATGTAAAAATCTTCATATAAATCATATCAACTTTGAGTATATATAATATATACATAATATTACAAAACTCGAGGGATTCTCATATTTCATGTAAATAATTGATGTTTATGAAACTTGTTTGCGTAAAGTAATTATGAATGTTATACCCTGCAGAAATGGTTTATCAAATACAAAGACATATATGTACACTCATTTTATCTGACGCAACAGAATTGTAAAAGGTAAACGTATAAACATTATTTAATTAGCACAAACAAGAAATTGATTACCTTAGTGCACCTGCTTTCGTAAATATTGCCTTACGGAACATGCATATTTATGCCTTCCCCTTGCGAGAGTGTAGAGGCGTCCGAGATAACAATAAAAAACGCCTACCGTTAATTAAAAAGAGAGTTCGCACGATATCGCTTTATCATGAAATTCCTTCGGAACCTCGTTGTTTGGAGGCGGGGAAAATTAGAAGCAAATGCTGCTCATAATCTAGAAGCTGCTTTTTATCGTGCATGAATATCAACACGTCAGGTGTTAATAGGAAGCCTCCAGATACGCTTGCAATTTGATATGCCTACGTGGAGGGATGCTGACTCTCCACGAAACAAGACAAGGAAAAGGATAACGAGATATCAACGTATTAGAGAATAATTAATATAGTCACAGAAAAGGAAGTTGCTGCATGAAAGGTAATAACTCTCCACGTGAGAGCAATTAATTCGCCAAGAAGAAAAATAAGGTTATATAAATTTTCCCAATCTAAGTGTATCAAAACGAATTACGAGTTCTACAAATTGCGTTTGCTTGTTAATGTTTTATAAGCCTTAGCTTATAAATATATTTTGATCTAAAAGCGGAGATATTTTTTGCCTTATATATATATATATATATATATATATATATATATATATATATATATTTATCTATATATATATATATATATGTATATATATATATATATATATATATATATATATATATATATATATATATATATATATATTTATCTATATATATAAAAGAGCTTGTCTGTTTGTTTGTCCGCTATAGAATCATAGACTGTTTCACCCACCAGGACCAAATTCGGCACAGTTAATGTTTTGGACCCGAGAAACTTAAATCAGGAAAAACGAAATTTGGGGCTCAATTAGTTTTTTTTAAATTAATTTTTTAATGTTTTTTGTGCCCGATAGAGGTGCGTCTACCCCCTGTGGTTTTCCCTCAACCAGCTGCGTTAAGAGGGGTGGTTTGAGGATGACAGGGGGGGGGGAATTCCAATGTGCGGGAGAAAGAGGGTTGGGAATGACCTTAAAATCAGGCGAAGGTCCGCAGGCTCAAAGTTTCTTTTTTTCTTATTGTTTGTATATCATTTCAGTAGAAACGTGCTAAGCACATTCTGTCTGGCCAGATGAACATTCAGAGCGGGAGTAGCAGCACAGTATTTTTTTGATGGAATGCATGAAATATTTTATATCTATATATATATACCCGGGCAACGCCGGGCAATAATGCTAGTCTATATATATAAAAGAGCTTGTCTGTTTGTTTGTCCGCTATAGAATCATAGACTGTTTCACCCACCGGGACCAAATTCGGCACAGTTAATGTTTTGGACCCGAGAAACTTAAATCAGGAAAAACAAAATTTGGGGCTCAATTAGTTTTTTTTTAATTAATTTTTTAATGTTTTTTGTGCCCGATAGAGGTGCGTCGACCCCCTGTGTATTCCGCTCGATCAGCTGCGTTAAGAGGGGTGGTTTGAGGATGACGGAGGGGGGGGGGGGGTCGAATTACAATGCACGGGAGAAAGAGGGTTGGGAATGACCATAAAATCAGACGAAGGTCCGCAGGCTCAAAGTTTCTTTCTTTCTTTCTTATTGTTTGTATATAATTTCAGTAGAAACGTGCTAAGCGCATTCTGTCTGGCCAGATGAACATGAAGAGCGGGAATGCAGCCCAGTATTTTTTTAATGGAATGCATGAAATATTTTATATCTATATATCTACCCGGGCAATAATGCTAGTTTATATATATATATATATATATATATATATATATATATATATATATATATATATATATATATATATATATATATATATATATATATATATATTTATATATATATATATATATATAGGGAGAGGGGGCGAGAGATACGATGGTCATTTCAAAAGTAATACAGAAGATAGCACCATTTCGTACTGGATGATACAATCAGGAAAAGTATTTCGCCATTTGCAGCTGAGGACTAGGGGATTATTCATGTGGGTTTGAAAGTTTTTTTTTAATCGCGTTTAGTTTTGAAGTGACAAATTTTTGAAATGGAGTCTGCAGGTGCCTGGTGTACTGTGTGTGTAGAAGATCAAAAATCATACTTCAGGATTGAAATTTTTTGCTCTGTGGTTTTCTCACTGCTTGACATCGGAAGAAAAACAGAAACACCTGGACATTGCACCGTTGTTGAAACAAAGATTTGGCGTTAAAAGACAGCAATTTGTGTCTCGCATAGTCGCTATCTTCTCCGCGACCCAAAAAAAATTCGATGGGCATAATTAAAAGTGAAGAAAATGATGATCTTTGCTTACGACCAACGAGGAATCATCATGACTGATGAATATCCACGTAGTACAAGTGCGACTGCAGTGTATCATTGTAAATAGATGCAAAAATTGCTTCGAAAGATGCAAAAAACCCGATGTGAATTGCTTCGTGATTGGCTGCTCATCTTGCATGATAACACACGGCTACAGGTGGGAAAGTTGTGACCGATTTGCTGGCGAAATTCAATTGGGAAGTGTTCCATCAACCTCCATACAGTCCGGACACGAGTCCATATTTTTCCAAGTTGAAAGAACCTTAGCGCAGTCAAAGCTTTTCAGCCTTAGAAGAGCTTACTTTAGCCTTTACCCGAGTCATTATAGGACTCAACAAAAGTAACATGCTGCAAGGAATAGAATATCTTCCTAGATGTTCGGTTTGGTTTGGTTTGGAGCGCTACGGTCAATTTTTGCTTCACGAGGGCTAATTATACCGGGACCTACTGATTAAAGCCGATTCCGAACGGCTACAAACGTCCATGCCAAGAGTGGGATTTGAACCCACAGACTTTGTTACTTAATGTCAGCGGCCTAGCCATTCGGCTATCGTCCGGTGCCTAGATGTTGGGACTAAGTAACTGAGAAGCAGGGGGGCTATAATACAAGGACTGTAGAGATAAATTGTCTGAAATCAAAGAGGTATAAAATAACTAATTTAGTGTGCATTACTTTTGAAATGACCCTCGTAGATAGATAGATAGATAGATACTGGCTAGAGGATTTAGTATTGTTATAGGGCCATAATGTGAATTCGACCAAGTTATTCTGAATATCCTTCTTGCAACTATGAACGGGTTTTTAATGTGAAAGTTTATTCCGTATTCACCTCTTAAATGTCAGGGGATATAGGCAAAGAAATACTCTGAAACGCTATGGCATGCATGTTTTATAAATATGATGTACAGTAAAATAAATCAAGAGGAAAAAAAAACAAATATACAGTCTATAATTATTTTGATAACTCATGAGTATTTTGTCAATGGTGTAGAAGATAAAAAAAATGACACTTTTAATTGTTTTATTTTCATTTCACCTTCATCTCCCCAGAAAATTAAAAGGCTGGATAGCCTTTTTTAAGATTATTTCATAAAATCAGAATGTAAATATAAAAACATATTATGAGAATCAATAAAAAAATTCCAGTAAAGTTTTCATCGTTTTAGTTACAACTAGATGAAGTGCTAACTTAAAAGAGAAATCACTTATTTTCCGGTTTCCGTGACTTACTACTTATTTCAAGATGAAATGATCGCACATGTGTTTGCAATTAATCACATCAGAAGCAAATAATGTTATTCTAGACACACAAAAGGTGAAATTGTATCTGAGACACTTTCAGCATAATAATTTTATTTTGATTTACCGTGCTAAATGCTTTTATGGAGAAAAAATTCCGAGAGAAAAGATGATCACGTTTATACCACTCTCGTTTCTAAGATGACAAATTATTTGCTTCTTTTTGAGCACTTATTTGTGTGATTCTGTCACTTTTGTGTGATTTGTGTGATTCTGTCAAGTGCTAATTACGTTTGAAAATGTAAAATGCATATAATGTTCATTTTGGGTGGTGTGCTGAATTCTATCCATATGTATGTCAATGATCGTGTTTCGAGTGATTCTTTGAATTATAAGTAACTCAAGTTAATTATACATCAACGGCTAAGATGTTCAGATATAATGAAGAATTGTCTTTCATTACCTCTCCAGATAGAAATGTAGTATTGATAGTTCTGAGTTTGCCAGTTCGTGTCCTTGGTGCTTTGTATCCGTTTTAGTTTGGCTTTAAAGTGTGTGTCTAGTCTGCAGAATCTCGTTCTGTAGAATTAAGCTAATGATTCCAATTATAGTTAAGTAGATTCCTCCCCTACAATGTCTGACCCCTTTGTATACTTACAAATTTATTGACCTTCTGATAAGTAGCAATTATATAAATGTATTCCTATTGACAGTCGTTGATTATTCAAGGAATAAGAACTAATTTCTGAATCCAAATCTTCTGCATGCAACTACCTTGAGATCACCCTGTTATCACGAAAGAATAGCTAATGTACTCCACTCTCTGTACTCTGCATATATATTGTTCTTATCTAGCATCATTGATTCACAGTGAAAGGGAACCAATAAGGAAACAACGTTTTTACCCTAAGGTTAAGAAAATTATCCCAAGGGCAAAATTAGTGTACAACTGCGATGCTGAAATGTACTATGTTTCATCATCATTCCAATGCAAATTTTCCCCCATTCAAGGATAATTGAATAGCTTTCTTAAAATAAATAACAACGTTGTTATTTTTATTACAAATTTCACGACGTAAAGTCTGCTTATCAGATTTTATGAGAATTTGGATTTTGCACATGAATTCAACATTTTTTCACTCGACAGTGAATATTTTGTTCACTGTGATGAGCCACATTTGAAACGAACATATGTTTGTGCTAAATAAAATTTACTTTCTCATTTTACTCCCCTACTTTGTAATGGAAATAGAACTGCCATTTGTAAACATCTTGGTGATGTATAATAATTTTATATTTATATCTCATTTAGATTATTTTTTTGCATTGCAAGGCATATTTCTTAACAGCTACTGATTCGTATAAGACAGTGTTTCCCAACCTTTTTCGAAATGCGATCCCCTTCAATAGTTTCCACACATCCTGCGATCCCCCTCCCCCTACCCAACTTGCATATTTTCGCTAGAAAGACCCTTTAAGACGTAAAGAAAAAAACTAAAATGCATTTTTCATAACTTAATTCCAACTAAATGTTTCACTTAACAAAAAAAAATTTCGAGAAAATTTAAGAAAGGGAGAGCTTTATCAAATGTTCAACCCTCAGCCAAAGGTATGTAAAAAAAAAATTAGAACTTCAAGAATAATAATGCACCTATCGTAATGTTTCAGAATGATATAACAATAAAAACAGAATAAGTCTTATCTAAAAGAAAAAAATTTTATACCTTTGATAAAACTGCAACCGTTATGCCAAAAGTGACAGCACAGACCGAGGAAAGAAAAACTGACACTTAGAATTCGTGTACTATACATAATAAGCAACTGCGAATTTTAATTTATCACCAAATAAGATTTCTAACGAACTGGGTTCACGCTTTGAATAAAACTTTTTCCTTTAAAAAAACATCACTGTCTTACAGTTTCATGGCTAATAAAAACTGAGAAATATTTCCGGTGACATTCTCTAAAAAGTAATTTTAATTGAAAAAAATATTGGCGACCCCCTAGAAGTAAGCGAACCACAGGTTGGGAACCCTTAGTATCAGATATCCTAGTGCTTTTCCTTCTTATTTTAACTTAATAGTATATAAACTTTAACGCAACAATTCTCAAAGAACTTGTTTTTTATATCCAGCAGTCTGATATGATAGACGTTAACGGCGAAAGAAATTTTATTATTTTTTCTAACCTTCTAATATTTTAACATTGTTATCTCATTAGTACATTTGAGATAAATTTAGAGATTTTTCATCCGGTACTAATTTTCTACCCTTGAGCATTTCAATTTGATATTTCGTGGTAATTAGATTTTCAAAGTTAATTGAATGTTGGCGGATAGGCATCTTTTACTGTTTCTGATAAAAATCTTCAAAACAATTATTAATGCGATTTCATTATAAAGATACCGAAAAATACTGAATATAGAACCACTGAAATAGCGTGAAAGACAAAGAGTTCCAATCGTAAGGCACTGAAGCTATTTGAGTACGGAAATAAAAGATTTAAATTAAATTTTCCAAGAAACGACATTGGAATCGTCAGCACAAATTTCTTTAAAGTAGTTTCATAATGTCTCTTTATTAGTGCTGTGATCGATTATGTTTTATCATATGAAGTTCTATACAAATACCCAAATATAATTTGTATGTATTTCAAAACTGATGAGATAATTAAAGAGGCCTTGATTTATTTTCAGCACAACAAAATAATAATAATAATAATAATAATAATAATAACTCATGTAAAAAATCGCTGTTCAGAGAACTTTTAAATTCGAAATTTCAGTATTTCGTGAGTTTATTAAAGATCTATAAATCTAAGTTTAACCCATTTAAGACTGGCGTTGCGAAAACGCAACATTATTTTCTGTATTTTTTAAAGGCATGTTCAAAATTTTGTACGTCTGAAGTAACATTTGTATTTCATTCTCTATACTTCAATTGATCATAATAATTTTTTTGTTTCCTCATTTCCCCCTTTTAGCACTTGCAAAAAATTGTTTTTTCTGGTGTTTTGAAAGGGAAAAAATGACTATTTTCAAATAATAACCTTAGATAGCAGCACCTGATAAATTTCCAATTTAATGCTTGTTCCGAGTTTACTAGAGACTAAAGAACAAAATGGATTCAACAGATAAATCATAATTTTTGTTTTTATGCTTCTCAATTCATATTTTTAAAAATGTTGCGAAAACGCAACATCAGTCCAAAGTGTATTACTTATTTCCAATGTGTTTTATTAGTGCTGCCTAGTTTTTCATGCAGTGAATTGGTATTGTTTGCATTTCGGTTAAGTTTGTCTCTAGAAAAAAGCGATTTTTTACATTGGAAGAGACATTGGAGTATTTTCATGGGCTAGATGATGATATTTCAGAATCGTCCTCAACAGAAGCTAATGAGGAACCATAATTCGTCATTATCCCTCCAGATCCGGATGATTTGACGGATGAAGAAGATATTGATGATAATATTTTATGTGAAAATGTCGAATCAACTAAAGAAATTGCAGGTGAAATCGACATTTTTGTTTCTAATAAATGTAAAAGTAAGCAATATAGTAAGAAAAAGGAGCATATTGTATGGGAAAAAGGGAGACTCTACATGGATGTAATGAATTCTAAAACAAGTTTATTAGAGTTTAAGAGATCTATATCTTCGAGAGAGCCATATCTTTGATAAAAAGGCTTGAAGAAATGCCAATGAATTCTGTTTTACCTGAAACTTCACATATTGGAAGACCATCTTCAATTCAAAATCTAATTCTCAACGAAACTCGGAAAAACCGTATAGGCCATATTATTACTAAAAATAGTAAAAATAAACAAAAAAATGGTAAACACTGCAAAAGTCAAACAATTTCTGTATGTAATAAGTGTAATGTACCTCTTCATGCTAAATGTTTCAAAGATTTTAAAATTTAAAAAAAAAATTTATAATTTTAAATTTTTATATTTTTTAAGTTTTTATATCGTTTTGGACTGATGTTGCGAAAACGCAACATTTTGTAACTCTCGTAAAAATAAATTTAATTTTATGGAAACAACTTATTTGTGTAATTAATGTTCTAAGAAGTGTTAAAACACTGTTTGGTGCATTTCCAATAATGGAAACATTGAGCGGTCCTAAATGGGTTAAGAGATACTTAATCCCTTTTTTTCCGTTTATCTTATGTCGATCAATAGGTTAAGTTTTAACAGTATTCTCTGTATTTCTAAACGTTTGAAAACGTTCATTATAAATTTGCTCAGTGATTGAAAATACAATCCTGCATTCTGTGTGAATCTGGCAACCAATTGTGGAATGGGGTTGCTAAAATAATTATTGATTAGCTAAAGAGATTAGAGAAAAATACTGAAATTTGCGAGCAAATGTTTACCATACAAATTGGTAGCCCTCAAAACATATTCTGGTCTTGAGTAAAACCTTTTACCAACCCTTTTTAAAAATTCCAAACGTACGTACGGAGAGTAGTTCTCAAAAAAGTATAATTAAAGAAAATTAATAAAAATTATATTTTCTCTAACTTAACAATTCCTTCTGATCAAGAAATACGGGGGTAAAAATCAGAATGCACAGAGGAGCCGAATGAACTAAATGAACTATGTGCTAAATGAACTATGTACTAAATGAACTCAGATAAGTAAGAAGTATTAGAAGAGGAGAGCACTGTTCGAGAATCTACTGATAATTCCTTTTTTGAAGACATGTGTTGCGGGTTATTGTTTTTTTCCATGTTTTTATTAACTTGCTTACTTGTTTGTGTGTTTGTCAAGTACAAATCTTGCAATCGATTTTCAACTAACTTCCCGACTAGATAGACATTTGAAACTTTTAGAATAGCTCAGAACACGATGACAATGTATTTTTTAAATACTTTTAGCCATCTTTAAGCAGAATTAAATTAATTTTAAGTTATTTTCAGTTAATTTTATTTTGTAGACTGGTGCAGCCATCTATTGGCCGGAACGGGAACGAAAAGTTATATGCAAGTTAACCTTCAATTAACTTCTATTTTCTTTCAAGTTGATGGGATAATTCATCAAAAAAATGTTTTAAAAAGCATTTATTAATACATAGAATTGTCAAGTTTATATGATTCAAACGAAAATTTAAAAGCATGGTATAAAAAAAGTTCTTTTTATCTTGTAATTATTCTTTTTTTCTTTTGAAAAGATTCCTGGTCCTGCATTTTTTATTCAAGTGCGTACATGATATCGAGTCCATCAAGTTCATGAGTGCTTTTTAAAATTAGGAAACTCGTTCGGTTTGAGTATGGTAAATTTTAATTTTACTTTTGAGATCAATTACGCCTGGATTCGCCATAGAGTTTGTTAATAAGACGTCTAGTTAAGAAATTTCTAATGCAATTAAATATTGGTAATAGACGGATTTTCAAATGATTTATTCCTAGAATGTACGAGGGAATATATTTAGATTCATTAACTTTTGACTGAGACAATGAAAATCAGCGATATCTCAGAGAGTATGAAATATAATGCAATACTGTAATGAAACAAAAACTCATGGTCTATGTATATAAGTAAGCAGAATATTTTCAAATAATTTCACGGAAACTTCATTTAATAAAGAATCAATAGACCGACAGATGGATGCAGAGAATGTCGAGAAAATTTTATATTTCATGGGATAGCAAAATGCACACACACACACACATACATGCATACACATATGTTATATATATATATATATATATATATATATATATAGATATATATATATATATATATATATATATAAATATATATATATATATGTATATATATATATATATATATATTTTAAATTTATGTTTTGTTAATCTCATAAATTTATACTCTAAGAGTGCTGGTGTATTTTGAACGGATAAATTATTTACCCTATGAGGCATCCACGATTTCAAAAGTCAACAGTAAGCTGATAATCCAGAAAAAACCTGGAAATAGTTGTGTATAAACTATTTAGAAGTATATATATATATATATATATATATATATATATATATATATATATATATATATATATATATATATATATATATATATAGAGAGAGAGAGAGAGAGAGAGAGAGAGAGATACGGTTATATTTTAAAATAAGTATGGATAAAAACTACATTTAAGACTTTGTGCAGGCTTTAAAATATGTAAGCCGGAAATGTAGAGTCTGATTTGTAGGGTCCGAAGGTGGATCCGATGACCCCCCTCCCCAAGATGTCAACCGCGGGGGTACTTGGTCTAAATTGTGGTGACACCAGTGGGGGGGGGGGGCTATCTGCACGGTGCTCCCAGATGAAAAAAAGACAGCCAACAAATTTTCATGTATATATTCGAAAGTCTTCTATGACAAGTGGTCCGCATTAGGAAATAACAGTTAAGTCATTAAATTGCAGACTTGCATCTAAATCTTTCATACCGTCATTACGGGCTTTAATGTAAAGTCATTTACGAATTACCGTAATGGAATTCGAAAGTAGCTGAAGTTGATCGAAAGCCGTAAAAATTTCAAGGAAAAAAAAATATATGTACATAACTGTATGAAATGGCAAATTGCTCTTATGATAACGATAATATAAACTTCCAAACATGCGTCGGACATGTCAGGCTTCAGTCAGGACTAATATATATTTACTTTATTTTTTAATCTTGAAGATTTAATGCTTTACACTGTCAATCTTACGACCTTGATACTAAAATGTTAACGGAGCTGTCTATCAACGACAGCTTTGCTTTGTGGTAAAACCCATCTCCCCCCGGGGCTGTTGGATCTACTTGTAATGCCCATAAGTATCAATAGGAATTTCAAATGTAAAGAGGGGAAAAAAAAAGTGTTCGCCGGGGTCGAAATGTCAATACCTTGGCCTCAATCTGGTCCACGAGGCATGGCCCGATGTGAGATGACGAATGTGGACCCGTCGGCTACACTAAAAGGAAAAAAAATCGAAAAAAAAAATATTCAGAAGATGATACGACTCTTGCGTCATTTAGCTTCTGGGAGGGAACGAAAGCGATGTGGTTTCCTTATACCGGTTTGTATTGCCGGATGATCGGGCGAAAGTGTTCCTGGAGATTTCGTAAGAGAGCGGCGAAAAAATTGTGTGGTCACTCGGTGTTTTAAGTCCAGAGCAATTTTCATGCTTGAGGTGTAAGAGTTTCAAGCATGAAAATTGAAATTTTTATTTTTTAATTATTATTAAAAAATAAAATTTTTTATTTTAATTTAAAAGTTCATGAATCTAAATATATTCTCTCGTACATTCTAGGAATAAATCATTTGAAAATCCGTTTATTACCAATATTTAATTGCATTAGAAATTTCTTAACTAGCCGTCTTATTAACAGAATAAAAATTAAATATTTTAATTTTTATTCTATTTCATACTCTCTGAGATATCGCTGATTTTCATTGTCTCAGTCAAAAGTTAATGAATCTAAATATATTCCCTCGTACATTCTAGGAATAAATCATTTGAAAATCCGTCTATTACCAATATTTAATTGCATTAGAAATTTCTTAACTAGCCGTCTTATTAATAGAATAAAAATTAAATATTTTAATTTTTATTCTATTTCATACTCTCTGAGATATCGCTGATTTTCATTGTCTCACTCAAAAGTTAATGAATCTAAATATATTCCCTCGTACATTCTAGGAATAAATCATTTGAAAATCCGTCTATTACCAATATTTAATTGCATTAGAAATTTCTTAACTAGCCGTCTTATTAATAGAATAAAAATTAAATATTTTAATTTTTATTCTATTTCATACTCTCTGAGATATCGCTGATTTTCATTGTCTCAGTCAAAAGTTAATGAATCTAAATATATTCCCTCGTACATTCTAGGAATAAATCATTTGAAAATCCGTCTATTACCAATATTTAATTGCATTAGAAATTTCTTAACTAGACGTCTTATTAACAAACTCTATGGCGAATCCAGGTGAAATCGATGAGTTAAGAATGGTCATGACATAAACCTCATCAGAAGTAGTATTTTTACGGTAGATGTTTTTTGCATTAATCTCTAGTAATAAGGAGGTCCTTATGAAGGATAGGATAGTTGCATTATGACTGATAAACCTTTTGTAGTGGTTTAGTGATAAAATATAACGGAAGTGGCGCTGTTGTATTTAGTAGTGGTAACATAATGAATTATTAGACATAAGGATACCGTGATAAGGGTTTTATGAGACACAATTATAGATATTTTTAGTTTTATATTCAGACATATATATTTTACTATATTAAATTAAAGTTTATAAATTAGATTGTATAATGCGGTATTTTAAATATGTATAGATAAATAATATGACTAAATATGACTAAATAATCAAATATGATTATATGACTAAATAATCAAGCTAAATAACCACCATAATTTACAGCTCGAGAAAAACCGAGCAGTGTTACCCCCCTCCCCATTAATATGATTGGACTTATGGGACTATCTACTAATAGTCTCCATGGGACTTGTTACTAATAAAAAATATATTTTTGTGGTTTATAAAGTTAACGTTTTTATTGTTAATTCGAGTAAAATCTGAAATTTCAGATAAGGTAATTATTTTTATAATTAAAACTAAATAATCAATATATGCTGTGTATTAAAGACTTCTAAATATTTTATACACAACTATTTCCAGGTTTTTTCTGGATTACCAGCTTACTGTTTACTCTTGAAATCGTAGATGCCTCATAGGATAAATAATTTATCCGTTCAAAGTGCACCAGAATTTTTAGAGTATAAATTTCTGAGATTAACAAAACATAAATTAAAACTATATATATATATATATATATATATATATATATATATATATATATATATGTATATATGAATTTATTTCTACTATTTCTTAATTTATGGTGATTACAAAAATTCTAATAAAATTAAAACTTCAACAGCAGATTTTCTTAATGCATGAAATAAAACCATTTATGATCTTTATTGTAAAAAAATATGAATTATTTGTGACATCTAATGTCTCATAAATTAATACTTTGTTTATATTATGTACAAATTGTTTCATGCTACAAATGTAAGTAAAGAAGTAATTTGAATACTACTTCCAAGCTTAAAAGATACTGCATGTGAATTACTGCAGGAGGATAGAAAATAATGTAAATATCTTTAAAAAAACAAGGCAAGTGACGAACCAAGGAGATATAGAGGAACCGTGTAACAATAAGAAAAAAAAGGGATAATGAATCGAAAGATCTACTTAGTTTGAAATGGATAACCACCAGTAACCACCATAATTTACAGCTCGAGAAAATCCGAGCAGTGTTACCCCCTCCCCCCCAACCACCACCACCAAAAAAAAAAGAAAGAAGTAGAAAATAGATTCACTCTAACGTACTATTTTAGTTTCCTTTTACAAGACAATTTTTTGGACACTAGAAGTGAAAATAAAATTAGGCATAAAAATAATCTTTTGATCCCTCCGTAAGAATTATATCTGAATCATTCCTAAAGCTTTAGAGACACCTACTGACATTCGCATTACATTTTTTTCGCGTATTATATTTGATAAAAATATTCATGATAATTTTTATCATCTTTCTATTTCTCAGTAATAATAATAATGAAATAAATATTTTAACCTTAAAGGAAAAGTAAATTTCAGATTCTTTAAGTTATTGTGCTTACAGCAAAATAATAATCCATTTATCAAACTTTGCGGCGTTTACACATTTCTTAATTATCTCATTCACCACCTACACTCAAATGTAAATTTACAGAAGATGAGACTTCAAGCTTCAAGAGTTTTATTTATATGCTTATAACGCATACAATACAATTTGCATATAATGCCTTTATCTCATTCGTCTTTGTCATATTCTCAACCGAATCAAATATACACTAAAACCTTCGGAAAATAGAATGCTTTATGCTTAACACTTCTTCTTGTGCAGACTGATTCATTAAAAATAAAGGAAACTTTTTTTATCCAACTGGATTTCCCGCATATCATTTGAATGTATACTCCTTTTACAATAAAAACTGGCATAAAAGACCAATAATTTGAATATTTATTTAAAAAAAAGGATTTTGTATTCACGTAGATTCCACATTACATTCTGAAAAGGATTAATAAAGGAATATCTTGATAGAATTTAGAATATTTTGCAAGATTTTACGAGGTTCGTTAAGGAAAATATCGAAATTCGGTGCTGCGAAAATATTATGTTAAAGAAGATTAAAATGTAGATGATTAGTGAAAATATGAATTAATTATCAGTTGCCTTATCCAAGACAAAGATAGAACAGTTTTTGTTACAGATGGGAGATAAAGAGATTGTGAACCATTATCGTCGTGATCTGACAAATCATTATCTTGTAGAAGTAATCATAACTGTAGAACCAACTATTATTTACATCTAGTTTATTGAAACATTAAAATCTTGGTTAAATAAATCATTTACAAAGGTTCGTTCCGACGAATGTTAATACACTCATGAGAGCAGGGCTCATTATTCAAAGTCCGCCCGAGACCCTCTCTCTCTCCGTACGCGTGGCGACGTTTCAACCGGCCAAGTCTATTCTAATCTTCATTCGCAACCGCGACGTTATTTATGCATTCTTCTCAGCCCTTTCTCGAACAATCTCGAATACCGGACCTTTTCCGGTTCCGCCCTCTGCAGACCACCTATGGTGAATTTCTTTCCTGACGGCTCTTCCCTTGGAAAAGCGCGCCGCTAATGGGTTTCACAAATCATTCTAAATGACTTGCGTACCTTTACCTATTGTCGCACATCTCCAAAGGTGTATATCGTTCGACACCTGTTTGCGTTTATTTTGGGCTTATTGAAGACGCTATTACTCACCTTCATCAATTCCACTTAAGAATGGGAGACGAGAGTCTGACAGAGATTTTCTTCGGAATATGCCAGGTGATGGACGAATGGGTAAGGCGCTGGCATTCGGTTCAGATCCTGTGGGTTCGAGTCCCACTAATGGCATGGATGTTTGTAGCGGTTCAGAATCGGCTTTAAACTATACGTCCCAGTCTAATTAACCCTCTTGTAGCAAAAATTTGACCGTAGCGCTCCAAACAAAACCAATCTTCTGAATATATGGGGAAGGCTTGAAAGAATAATTGTACGCCGGGCGAAAAGTATGTGTTCCGGTTTCGATTATGAAGTCTATCTAGTAGTCTCCTTTGTTTTAGCGGAAAAAGTATGCTTCAGTGTGATAGATTAATAGCAGTTATATCTGTTGCACCGTAAACAGGAAATGCTATTTTGGGCATATTGCAAAAATAGAAACATAATTAGAAGGGTAAGAAAATACGTTTAAGATACAAAATCGGGGTACCCAAAACAGCTAAACCGGCTACACAGAAATAATATTACAACCTGAAACAGGTTAATTTTCTAACCTGAAGCAGCATTTTGTACATACAGTACAATGTATGCTTAGTGTACACGCAATGAAGAAACTATTTTTTTTAACATTCTGAAATTTTTTCGATACATTAAATATATGTAAATAGTGTGAAATTATAATTATTATGTACATTGCTCTCTAACATGGACATATACATTAAATACATGCACGTGTAAAGAAACAATTTTGGCTCAATGATGCTCCCATAATGACGTAGCCAAACATTGCGGTGTATGGGCGGATGTCTCCGGCCACATACCTTTAGCACTAGGGGAAAATATGGACACAAAATATTTTGATGAATAACAAGTAGTATTTGATGAGTAAAAACGTGAATAAATCAATCCTTTTTTAAAATTTTGTGTTAATTATGTAAATTTTTCTCGGTCATTAAATAAATTTTACCCCTCTCTGTTCTCTAACCTCTCACTGTATAAAGTAATCTCTATGATGAGTTTACGTTCTTTCTCTATCTGCTATGTTTATTAAAAAAAAAAGAAACTATTCATTTTACTCAAGAGCTAGTGGGGAAAACATTTGGTTTAGGAAATATTCTTTTTTCTTATGGAAAGGAAATCACTCGTAACTTGCTGTTTTACATTAGTTTACTTAACAATTTTCACACGATTTTGTAGAATTTTCCTGAAATTTCCATGTACATTGTAGAAAATTTTTGTAATTTGATATTCTATAAATTTTTGAACCGGTAAGTAATGAACTCCTTAAAGTTTTCGACGACATCTCAGAGTGATTACAAGGATCCATAACGTTTAAACTAAAAATGAAGGTTGCGATTGTATAAACATGAGAGGAAAACAGAAGTATTTTTAGAAATTGTAAGAGTTTTAATAAACATTTTAATACAGAAACAAAACTAGGCGTATGGAAATTCAATGTAAGATTTGTCTTCATTTAACCTTGGGCACATAGACAAACATTGGTTCAGTTCTTAAATTAAAAATTTGACTTCGACATCGAGATTAAGTAAATCTGTTCCTATGTTTAGTTTTAATAGCATGTGTGGACAAGTATATCAGTTCTCACAAATAAGTTGAGTAAAATAGAATAAAAGTCCTTGAAGATTTTCATGCAAATTCTGGATATTCCTCTTTATGTAAATTATATGCCTTTAAAACTACTTTAAATGTTTTTAAAAATGAAAAAATAAACCATGTGGGTTTGCATAAAAACTAAGAAAAGTAATTTTAGGATATAAAACACTGCTAGTGATGCATTAGGAAAATTCGTTTTGATAGAAAATGTTTGAGAGCAATTTTTCTTTACAAAGAGGCGCTGCGAAGTGAAAAATGTTTAAAATGAGAGGAGAAAAGACACGTTTCCCTTCTTATTAAAAATCTATGCCGAGAAACTTCCAGCATATTTGATACCTGCATTTGTTGTCTTAAACGGATTCCTTCAAAAACTATGTGCTGCCAGGGTGACTTTATGCCTCTGAATACTTTATGGATTATCGTATATGCTTTGGACGTGTTTCACAATACAACATCGGAGAGCCCAGAGCTCAATTCTAGTTGACAGAACTTCAATGACAACAACATTTTGTTTTCGTTTTATTAAAGTGCAGTGTGGCAATTACGTGTCATTATTTGTGCAGATTCTACTGTTCTTTGCGATGCTGATTTGTTCGTAGTCTCATCAATCACGGATGTACATTGTGATTTTATTACACAAATAACCTTTTCATTTCGTTAGAAATAACGAAAACTGTAGTATACAAACATCTGTCATCCATCACTCCACGAATTCAATGAAAATCAAAACTCATGATTCAACAACCAATACCATCATTTCCGCAGATGTTCGCAAATTGGTGGTTAAACAGGTCTCTAACGTTCAAATCGCGAAAAATGCCCAATTATGAAGAAATCCCGATCGCATCGGGGTCATCGTGTGGTGCTCTAGGAGATGAAAGAGGGGTGGAGAGAGATACCATCGCCACCTTGCTGTTGATTGAAGGCACCTCCAGACAAATCGGTGACCACCTTGAGAGATTCAACCCGTGACCCGCGGCTTTCAATCCGCCTTCACACCTGCATTCAAGGAGGTATTTCCGCTCTCCCGATCATCAAGTCGAGAAAAGAAGGTCATGCAAAATAATGAGTGCAGACCATTTCTTTGAGCCATCATCGCTTTTCTTTTCCGATTTTAGAAAATGGCAACACGCTGCGAGGGGGAGCACTCCGCGTGTTGCCCACTGACACATGTTCGTTTTGGGTTTAGAGACGCGAAAAAAAAAAATGTTACCAGGAAAATGTTCGGTCCTACTGTGGGGATTATCTCACTTTTTCCTATTTACCCCATGGTGGGTCGACATATGGGTTATTATGAACGAGACAAAAAAAAGGCGGAAATATTGTATAAAAATTTTATACGAGATGAAGCTATGCAGGAAACGGGTAAAATAACAGAGACGTTAAATAAAAACAACGTAAGATCACAATTGAAACCCCAGCTAAGAGATTTGGGGAACTTGTGAGTTTAAAATAAAATATTATCCTTTTTATATATTTCCAGTTTACATAAATTCTCTTGTCTTTTCTTTTCTCAAAAAGATATATATATATTTAATATCCTTCCTTTCTCTTCCAGTCAGTATATAAATATGTAATATTCTGTTAAACATTAATCCTATATTAGTACTGTATTAGTGAGAATATTTTAAGCTTTCGAACAGAATACTTCAATAAAAACAAAAACTCCCCGATTCTTTAATTTACAGAAATTATTAAAATCGGCAACAAATTTTGAACTAATGTACAGTCCTTAAATAGCCCGAAAAGTTTTAGACGACCGTTTCTCAATGAACAGTTTGCAAATTCTTGTTAGACTTTTTATTTAATATCATTTATAAGTTTCATGCATGCAAAATTATTTTTCTGGAATGCTTGTATTTGTATCATTCTTATTTGACACTACTTATCCTGTAGGAATTAATGTAGTCACATATAAGAATATATATTGACCTTTTATTTTCTCTTTCGCTTTATTTTTGATTTGTTTTATTTTGAAATGTACTATTAAGAATTTAATTGGTTTAATTATCACTCTCTCAAACACATTAAAAACCTAATCTATCGTGGTTTTCTTGTAAATTGTAAACCCTATGATCATCCCTAACTTCACTTACTCAAAATAGTCGTTGAGTAACTCCTTAAAAGTTTTAAAAATTCTGTCCCGCAATAAATTTTGGATTTTGCGAGCTGAATTTTACGGTCCATGGCACAAAATTGTCCCTATTGAAAATAATTTATAAAAGTGACGAATGACACTTAATTCCTCCTGGTCTCATGAAAAACTATTGTTATTAGTTCGCAATTATTTCCCAATTTGACTATGTATTGTGGATTTGAAGAAAATATGAGTTATTGTCTAGCATCCTCAGCAATGTGTTAAATGTAATTCCTCATTATGGGACATTTTCATTGATAACATTTTCTCAATAACTTTCTATTTAATCTATATATATAAAACAATTCCGTAACTGAGTGACTGACTGACTGATTGATTGACTGACTGACTGACATATAACGCACAGACCAAATCGCTCGAACTAAAGGGCTGAAATTTTGCATGGTGATTCTTCTTATAGTGCAGAGGTTCACTAAGAGAGATTTTTGAAAAATTCTTATATTTTTTTCAAATTAAATTGTTAAGCTGTTTTTGTAACATTCTTTAAAGTTTGCATTTAAAATAATATTCTGAGGATTATAAAATTTATATCGCGAGAAAGATCATAAAAATTCCTTTAAAATGAAATCTTTTTCAAATCTTTACCTTCTTTTCCTGATTTTTTGTGAATTTTAAAAGATTAATTTTCAGAATTTAATTTATTAAATACTGATCCCGTGGTTTCTTTTCTTTTTGTGATACTTTAAACTAATTTTGAATCACGATCATAACAACGAAATAGACAAAAAAAGACACCTTTTTTTCTTGCTAATGCGGCAGACGATTGGAAACTATCCAAAAAAGTGTTAAAATACAGTAAAAGATATGTTCCTCAAACTGTACTATATTAACTGAACTATATTCTTTAGTACGTTCTATTAGATTTAATTTGAATATTTTCTTCTATATTATTTTGTCCATAAAAATATACCTTACGATTTTTTAATAAATATATTTTTTTGTTTTTTTACACTAATTGCATACATTGATCGTTTCATTTATTATATATATATATATATATATATATATATATATATATATATATATATATATGTATATGTATATATATGTATATATATATATATATATATATATATATATATATATATATATATATATATATATATATATATATATATATATATATATATATATATATATATATATATTGCCATTAATTGCATACATTGACCGTTGTACTTAATTTGAATGTACACCGTAGCGAAGTACGAGTTTTCAGCTAGTATTCACATAAAGTTAACAACTGATTGGTATTTTCGCCTCATCAAGGTTAACGTAATTCCTCTGCTCCCTGATTTTCTTCAAGTGGTTTATTTTCTTGAAAGTGTTTCAAGTATTCTGCGTATTTTCAGTGTTTAATTAGAAAGTATGAACACGAAACGTGTTAAACTAAAAGGAATAAAACTATTTTTTTTCGTGACTTTTTTCCAGAAATACGTTGAAAAAAGTATTACTGTGAGACAAATTTAATATTCACTAAATCTCCAAGAAAATCAAACAATTTTCAATCATGATTTTATTTATGGCACTTATTTCAGGGCTACATCCATAACTCTTTGCGAGGAGAATCAGTTTTCGAATCCCGTGGCATTTTCCTTAAAGCGAAATGGACCTTGATGACCTTGTGATATTTGTTCTCACTTATTTGCTTTTAAATGTGAGCATCTTCACCGCCGATCTTTATTTAAGAATCATAGAAACAGTCATTATTATTAATTTTTTCTTTTAGGCTATATTTACTAAAATGGGTCAGGGTTGAAATGCGTAATTAAAGTGGCCATACTTCAAACACAGAATAACATCTCTGAGAAATGACTACCAAATGATTACTGTTTTTCTGGGGGAACCACAATAAGTGCATCACATCCTGCTTTGATATCTTTCCAAACAGTGATAAATTTCATAACATGTATGAAATAGAACTGTATTGCGTAAGAATTCCTTTTCAGAACTGTAGAGAATATTTGCAGAATTCTTACTTGATGTTCTTTTAAATTTAGTTTTATTAAATATAATGTGAGCTGATATAAGATGACGTAAGGACTTCATGAAAGGGAACTGTTTTTGTATGACATAACACTACACAAATATGAATATCCTGGAAAAATATTCAGTAAGAGTATACTGAAAAAAATAATAACCTGGAGATGGAGCACAAGGGTTCCATTCATGGTTTAATCACGAGCTAATTATTGGGAAGAGACTGGCTCTTAACATTTAACCCTTCGCTAAAAGGAAGAATGTAGTTCTCTTCATAAAACAGCTTACTTCGCTGGCTTGTTAATAGAATATAACCATTCTACCTGATTCAACATTCCACTTGCTCGTTAAATTTATACCTACATACATACATACACACACACACACACATATATATCTATATATATAAAATAGCTTGTCTGTTTGTTTGTCCGCTATAGAATCATAGACTGTTTCACCCACCGGGACCAAATTCGGCACAGTTAATGTTTTGGACTCGAGAAACTTAAATCAGGAAAAACGAAATTTGGGGCTCAATTAGTTTTTTTTAAATTAATTTTTTAATGTTTTTTGTGCCCGATAGAGGTGCGTCTACCCCCTGTGGATTCCCCTCGACCAGCTGCTTTAAGAGCGGTGGTTTGAGGATGACTGGGGGGGGGGGGTCAAATTCCAATGCGGAGAAAGAGGGTTGGGAATGACCTTAAAATCAGACGAAGGTCCGCAGGCTCAAAGTTTCTTTCTTTCTTATTGTTTGTATATCATTTCAGTAGAAACGTGCTAAGCGCATTCTGTCTGGCCAGATGAACGTAAAGAGCGGGAGTGCAGCCCAGTATTTTTTTGATGGAATGCATGAAATATTTTATATCTATATATCTACCCGGGCAACGCCGGGCAATAATGCTAGTATATATATATATATATATATATATATATATATATATATATATATATATATATATACAGAGAGAGATGCATGTACCGTAAAATCTTGAGTATAATACGCATTTTGTCACATTTTAGTCCGCAAAAATGAGGGTGCGTATTATACTCATTTAAAAAAATGTAGTTTTAAACATTGATTAAACGATGTATTCTAGTGAAAGTGATTAAGACTGATAATATGAGATTATTGTTTGTTTTGAATTTAAAATTTAAATTTTTTGGTACCGAATTTCACATTTTCGTTTATTTTTTTTGCAAATTTTATCTATGTTAATAAGTATTTGTGCAATTTTTAATTAAAATATTGAAAAGTCATGGGTGCGTATTATAGTCGAATTTTAATTTTTTCCGAAAATTTCGAGCAAAATCAAGCATGCGTATTATACACGTGTGCGTATAATAGTTAAGATTTTACGGTATATAAAATCTCGAATCAAGTGTTTTTATATTTCGTATTTTATTATAGATACGTATTGAGTGTTAACCCTTTCAGCTTTAGACTTTATGTTATTTATTTATATTAATATTATTTCAGAAGTAGTAGTGTGTACATTCATTCTATTCTTCTTAAAATACAAAGTATAAGACACTTATTCAGAAGTACTCATTTCCATATATTCACCATTGGAAAAACCATATTTCATTTTCCTTACTTGCACGTATTTTTATTTTTTTACGGATTATTGATGAACTGGAACGAAATGAAATGGCAGTAAAAAATTTAACTAAAAGATTATAATCTATTAAATATCGTTCACGAATTGCAAAGCGCATTGTGATAGATAACACCTTGATAAAGGTCCTAATATCTTAAAATCCGTAAAGAAATCTCATTGTTAGAAATAACACCCAAGTACGAACGCTCGCTATTACGGAGGACGACATACCCCCCCGCTCAATATTTCACGACGAATCGTGCCGTGACTTCACAGGCGGGCATCACATCAAGTCACGGCCCAAACCGAGAGCCAGTTAAATCGCAAGAACTATATTTGATAACCTACCAACCACTGAAAAGAAAGTTGAAATCAAGGAAATCAGTCCAGGTGCTAGATAAGCAGAAGCAGAAATCGTGAAGAATACTCTGGAGATGGAACACAGGGATTCCATTCATGGTTTAATCACGAGCTAAGAACTGGGCAGAGACTGCCTCTTAACATTTAACCCCTTCGCTAAAAGGAAGAATGTAGTTGTTTTCATAAATCAGTTCCTCGGTTAAATTTTGTTATCTGAAGTTTTTAACTTACTTACCCTTTTGACTGACGAGTTTATCATACAGTTTAACAACCCCCCCCCCCCCAAAAAAAAAAAAAATAAAAATAAAAAAAAATTCAGCCGCAAATCTTTTTAATCCATACTTCTAATCACAATTATTAATCCATATTCCTTCACTCATTTATGTTGTAAAGAATTTTGTTATTATAATCCGTTTCTAACCATACTATAATTAAAGTTTTCTTTCCCATTGAAAATTATCCCGCCGCTCCTTTCTGTCGCACCGGGGATATAATAATAGTTTTTAAAAACCACACGTGAATTAGAGACTGTGAGGTCGGAATGGAACGGGTTATTTTGGGTGAAAGAAAACCGCAGACGATGATTTTCCGGGCATGAGTGTATCAGCAGTGGAAATAAATCTAAGGGTGCTGTCGTTACAATGACCGTACAAGCGCTAGACAGAAGAAACCAGTTAAGATGGAGGGATTAGAAGCACGTAGGAATTAGTTAGTAGATATTAGAACATGGGTTAGAGAGGTACAAGAACAGTGTTGGAGTACTTTGTAAGCCAAGGCACACAAATGGGTATACCTTTGATTTGACGTATGACTGAAAATTCCGAAAGAAAACTGCCATCACTAAAAGATATTGAGGCTCTGGTCTTCGTTCAACCTCCGATATAAGAAAGGGCAATATTTTCTTAATATTTTATTTCCGTATAAAAATTCTATACAGGCGCTATTTGAGCATTGTTTCATCTCTGTATGTCACATACAAAATCCATGAGAAATTAATTTCCCTTTACAAGTTGAATAAACTATAAATGCTTAATTATAACAACTTTCACCAACAGAAACCTGGTTGAGAACTCTTGCACTTTACAGGATATCAGGGAAGCTTTATCACATAAATTCCCTCCTTTGCGAGCAAATTTTTCACTAATATGAATATATACTAATTAGGAATTTTATCGTATATTCGTCATCCATTCTCAGCTGCATCTATCATGTCGAAAATCAATCAATTTTGGATTGTTACATAGTTCATATTTTATTTATCTTCCATTTTATTGACGATAGTTACAACATGTTAGGTTCAAGAAACATTTATTAACAGAACAATATAACACAAAAATGTACATATACTATTAAAACATTTATAAAAATGCAACTCTTTTGCAACTTCCCTTATATTTCAAGTGTTATTGAAAATTCAAGAATTTTAATCCTAAATTAAAGGCAATTGATGCTAATTTATGCCAATTGCACTGTTCATAACGCTTTATTAATTTTCCTTCTAGTGTACCAGTTAATGCTTCTTGTTTCATTTTTCATATTTAGTTAGGTTTCTATACATGAATGAGCTTTCTAACATTCAAATATCTATTTATATATATGTATATATACAGGGTTCCCACCTATATCCGTTACACCTCCCTTAACTTCTAAACAGTGACAGCTTAGGCCACAAAGTTGGTGTCTAGGTATAGTAAAAAGGCTATGCGCTACTCGATGAGACAACTTACAACGGCATCTATCGGCAAATTTTGGAATTAGCGTTTTTATCTCAAAACCGGTACGAGATACGGGAAAAAAGTCAATTACAAAGTAGTTCAACATCCTCGATTTAGTAAAAAACGACACCTTACGCACATTAATACTTAAAACAGAATGTAGAAAATGAACATTTGTTTGGTCACGATTTCGAAAATTTCCATGCCATAAAGAGTGGAAGAAAGAAACTGAGACGCTTTCCTATCTTCAGGATCGTTTATTTACAGTGAAGTGCCACCGAATTAGGGATACCTACCTAGTAACGAGTTGGGCCTCCTCTGGCCTTGATAATGGCTGCCACACGACGAGGCATAGATTCAACAAGTTTCTGGAAACGTTCCACGGGAATGGCTTGCCAAATATTGGCTAAAGCTGTCCATAATTCAGTAAGGTTCTTTGGTGCTGTGTGATGGCCTTTCACGCCTTGTTCCAAAACATCCCAAAGATGCTCAATAGGATTTAAGTCTGGGCTTCTAGGTGGCCAATTCATGACAGAGAAGTCAGAGGAATGCTCATCCAACCAGCCAGTAGCCAACCGGGACTTGTGAGAGGTACAGTTGTCTTGCTGGAAAACTCCATTACCGTGCGGATAACAGAACAGCATAAACGGATGGAGGTGATCACCCAGCAACTCTACGTACCGAATTGCATTGAGGGAAGTTGGTACACGCACCAAAGATCCCAAACTGTGCCTTGAAAAAACACCTCAGACCATGATTGAGCCACCATGTCCTTGTACAGTTCCAGACAGGCATGCAGGATCCATGGCTTCATGAGCCTGACGCCATATTCTCAGCCTCCCGTCGGCGTTAAGTAGTCGGAATCGAGACTCATCACTCCATGCTACTCGTTTCCAGTCCTCTACACTCCAGTCTCTGTGCTCTCTTGCCCAGGCAAGACGTGCAGCCCGATGGCGAGTATAGAGCGATGGTACTCTCGTAGGTCGACGGCTCCCGAAACCCATACGGTGAAGCGAGCGTTGCACAGTCCGCTTACTGACTGTACGACTGGCACCGTCATTAAACTGGGTGGTAATTTGAGCTAATGTTTGGCTTCGCTGGCTACGTACAATACGCCTGAGCGGTCTCTCACCACGCACTGTCAAGGCTAATTGTCCTTTGCAGTTTGCCCGATCACTAGTTTTTTTTCCACCATCCATGTATTTTTGGTATACTCTTGACACTGTCGACCTTGAAAATCCTAGCTGTCTGACGATTTCGGAAATTGAATGGCCCATGCGTCGCGCACCTACGATTTGTCCGCGATCGAAGGCGTCTAAATCAGGCAGTTTACCCATACTGGCAATTCCAACAACTAATTCAGAACAACCACAGTACGCGCTATATATGCAGTTACCACAGCGCCCTCACTTGCGCATACATGATGGGCAGCGCTACACAATTTGCATAGGCTTTGCTATCCCTAATTCAGTGGCACTTCAGTGTATGTTGCTGAAAATGGTTTCCATTAGCCACTATACATTCTATTTGCACTTTGGACTGGATTTGTCGCTGCAAATTGTGCAACATGGCAGATGTTACGGAGGCACAAACTTCAGTAATACGTCGTCGAAGATCCTGCAATGTTGGCGGAGGAGTCGCATATACCTGCCCTTTTATGTTCCCTCATAAGAAGAAGTCCAATAGGATCAAGTCGGATGAGCGCAGGAGCCATTCTACGAAACCACCATGCCCGATGACTTGATTCTCGAATGTCTCCATTACGTACTGCTTAACGCTTGATTTCTTATGCGGAGGGGTGCCGTTATGTCGGAGACATACATTTCTTAGTTGGAGCAACGGTAGATTCTCAACAAATTCAGTTATTACATCCTGCAGAAGCTCCAAGACATTCAGTAAAACTCGCAACTGGTGGGGACAGAACAATAGTCCTCAAAAATGCGAATCGCTTGCGTTTCCCCTGCGCCACTACGCAGACTGGTATTCAGTCCGTAGGGTGGTCTTTTCGAGCTTCGCTCGCGTTTCACGACGCCATAGTGTTGAAAATCACGACCAAACAAATGATCATTTTTTACATTCCTTTTTTAGCATTAATGTGCGCAAGGTGTCTTTTCTTACTAAATTGGTGATGCAGAACAACTTTGTAATTGCCATTTTTCCCGTATCTCGTACCATTTTTGAGATAAAAACGCTAATTTCAAAATATACCGATAGATGGCGTTGTAAGTTTTCTCATCGAGTAGAGCATAGCCTTTTTACTTTACCTAGACACCACCTTCATGGCCTAAGCTGTCACCGTTTAGAAGTTGTAACGGATGTAGTTGGATGTAACGGATATAGGTGGGAACCCTGTATATTAGATGCATTTTCTTTAACTTTTAAAAATATGATTCAAGCATTCAATCTCTAAATATTATCAAGGACAGGAAATTAAACTCTTACTTTTATTTATTTCCTTTAATAAATTCCCCCAGAGTGACAGTTAAAACTTAGATGACAGTTAAAACTTGAGTTTCACTTTAGACTTACGGAAGCTAAAAATATCTCATTTTCCTCCTCCTTCTGAAGTTTAACTGAAGTCAAAATAGTGCTCTTACTGGTTATATCACGATATCCCACTCTAAGCCTATTCTGACAGACTTTATGTATCTAATATATATATATATATATATATATATATATATATATATGTAGACTTTCCTGTCTACGTGGTGGCGTCTAGGGGGGTGTATAAGAAGAACACACTTGAGTCATAAATTAACTATACCTTTTAAACCTTAACAATAATCATTTATTAATGGAGATAGAAATTGCGAGATGTCGGAGAGTCTACTTCTACTGTCTCCGGTACAATATAACAATAATCACGGGATAGCTTCGCTTCCCTTCAACAGAACAAAAGATCGGGCAGCTTTCTCGCTCTCGTCAAATACACCACAACGTAGGCCTTGACTCGCCCCGTTGGAATTATAATCTCCCCCGTGCCTCGCGCAGAGTCCCAAACACAACCTCCCTCAGCAAGGTCTGTCCCTCTCTCTTCCCGTGCACAGGGCATTTTTTCACCACGCTTCCAATTGCCTCCAAGCCGGGGTCATTCAACCCTCGACTGTCCCCTCAAGAATGTCGCAGGAAAAAGGGCTTGGTGCGTCTCTGGCTACGCGTAGCAACAGAGAATATTACTATGGCATAAGAAGATATTTCGCATAAATCCTACACACACACACATATATATATATTGCTATTCTAACAAATTAGTTGTTGTATAGGCTATTTTTTAAGAAAATGTTATGAGCGTTGTATGTTAAAAATTGTAATTATTTCAATTTTTCTTTGTGTAAATTTAGAGATATTCACGATGAAAAGGGAGCAAAATATATTTTCTTCTTGCATATATATTGAATAATATAAGTGAAAACTCTAATTAAATAACACGAGTTTATTTTATTTAACAACGCACAAACTCTAGTTAAATAAAATCTCAAAAATAAATTTTTGAAACTTGACAATTTTCAAAACTTAACTTTTGAGAAATTTGGATTAAACCCATTGCTAGCATCTTTCAGAATCTGTAACGTAATAAATATTTTATACGATGGTGAAATACATTGTATGTTTATTTTAAAAGACCCAGGTTGGTCTTAAAGCTAATTTAGTGTTATTTATTTTCTATATCATTCATCATTAATGTCTTAAAATATCCAAGCACCCTACCTTCTTTAATTACCTATAGATTATTTGAAGGAAAATTAAAAGTAAATACTCCCCATAAAGGAAAAAAAAAATCTTTATAAAAATAAATTACCTCACAAAGTATATATAGTTACATCAACTTTCTATTTTTTTACACGTGTAATATCTTGTCCCATCCATCAAAAAAAAATGTTTACAGCTAAAAAAAACCCTTAATAACCTACTTAGCTTATATTGAAAAAACTCAAAAACATTTTTTACCAAGTTGTAGCTCCAAGATTCATTTCGATATTCGCCGAAGGGTATGTATTTTTTTTTCTTCGAAAGTAACCACCATCATGTAGGCAAAATTAAAAATGGTGCACCATTTTTAATTTTGCGTACATGATGGTGGTTTTTTAAACACTTACTCAAGATGTCTATTTATGAAATGATTAATTAATTTCATATCAATGTATTTTAATGGTTAGAATTTTATTGACTGTTTTCAGAAACTAATGAAACGGAAAAATAAACAGAATTTAAGAATTTCATTCATTTGAAATACATGCAAAAATGTTTAAGAAGTTCTGGGAAACTCTTCAAACGCAAAATTGTCTTGCTTAGAGATATTTCCTTTATGAAATTTAGCGTAATTAAGAGGATATATCAATACTTGTAATGTTAGAGTTATTATTAAAAAGGTATATTTTTTTTACAAGTATTTATTCAATTTTTTCATGTACAGGGTGATTTTTATTAAACTGACACTACTCTGAGCCATCTGTAGCGCGATCTATATCAGCCAGAATTCCACCAAAATTGATAGAAGAACTAAAGACGATATGTGGAAGAGTTTCCGTGGGAAAAAAAAAATAGTTCCAAAAATCGACGATAGGGGAAGATATGGTGCTGTAGTTGTCGGCGCACTCAAGAATTTGTATCAAACGCAAGTAAAGCATCAAAATGCAAATTCACGACTGCGTAATCGACAGCAGCGCTAGTATTTCGGGCTATAAAGATACGTGGTGAATACCGAAAAAGTTGTAATAAGCAGACAAATGAATAACAAAGAAATTTCACTGCAGAAACCGCTTTATTCAGCAAATTCACTTCTCCCTCCTTCAATGTGACCACCGGCCTGATGGACGACACATTGCGTCTTGAACACTGCGTTCTCAACAGCTGAGCGTAACATGTCCCCAGAAATGTTAATCAAAGGCCGGGATATTTTGTCACTTAGGGCCGCCAAGTTTGAGACTCCACCAAGATACACCTTGGACTTTAAAAAAACCCACAGAAAGAAGTCACACAAGTTAGGTCCGGGGAGCGAGATCATCATGCAAGTGGAAAAAGCCACTGATGACCTTTTCTTCTGTAAAGTGATGGCTCAACAGATTACACACTGATCTGCATAGCCCAAAATACTGGCATTGCTGTCGACTACGTATCCATGAATTTGCATTTTGATGTTTTACTTGCATTTATGAGAATTCTTTAGTGCGCCGACAACTACAGCGCCATATTTTCCCCTATCGGCAACTTTTGGAACAATTTTTTTTTTCGTCCATGTCGTCCTTAGTCCCTCTATCAATTTTGGTGGAATTTTGGCTGATAGATCGCACTACAGGTGTGGCCCTGAGTAGTGTTAGTTGAATAAAAATCACCCTTGTATATCTTGTATTTTGTAATTAATATGACGCAACCTTGAATCCTCTTATTTGCTTATTTGCTTTATATTTGAAAAGTCATGGTTATTTCCTTGTAAAATCTTTACATGATCAAATGAAAGGGTTATAAAACTGTTAATTCCTTAAATAGTTACAAATCAAAGTAAAAAATACAGGTCTGAATGCTGTATATCGTGGATTTTATTAAATAATTACGAGATCATATCAAGAAACTTATATTTACATTTTAACATAAAGTATAGATAATGTGAAACATAAAATTAATTTTTCCTGGAGAAATAAATGTAACCCAATTTTTAAGGGATGAAAGTTTTATTCAAATTGGTAATAAACATTGCATAACTTTTCTATGGAAAACCTTGAGTCAAAGAATAAGAAGTTCCTAATAATTTCTTCACAAATGAAAAGCTTCGCTTCTAGAAATAGTTTTGTTCTTTATGATACATATTGGTTATTGAGGAAACTTTTTTGACTTTCCAAATATAGCATTGCTTTTAGGAAATTTAGTGTTACTTTTTCCTAAGCACCTGAAACCCTAAAGCAATATGCTAATCTATTATTTGCAGCTATATGCAAATGTTATATTTATTTGCTTGCAAGTTTGATCAACAGCATGTCACGGTAGTTCAACGGTTGGAATATCACTGCGGGAGGCGAAAGCGTTTGCTTCCTGACCGGCCATCCTCTGCTTAGAAAGATAGAAAATAAATGCGAATAAATAAAGTGGAAGAGATGAGGGAAATGGAAAACACCTCACCCTTTCTCAAAAGAAAATAAACTCATGATGTAATTAATTATAACATATTATTAAAGTTTTATCATTGAATTTTCTTTAGAATGTTATTCACTTTACTTTGAAAAATGTATCATATTTATGTTTTAAAGTAACATGCATATATATATATATATATATATATATATATATATCCAAAATGTCCACTAGAGGGCGTCTTTTCGGGAAAAACATGAAATTTAACACAATAAGCGACCGAAACGGAATACAGAAACAATATTAACAATCCAGAACAAGAATTATGAGTAATAAAATGTAAAACCGAGAAAAGCTGTCAGTTGTAGGAGAAAAATGTCGAGATTTGCATGCTTGGGAAGAAGAGGAAGCTTTACGCAAAACACGTTAAGGTATAAACCGTTTGCATACGTTGTCATGTTTAAGTCTATGTTTCCGGCTGTGCTAATGACGGTCTCTTTAGTTGAACATGCGTTATTGGTGAAGCTGTTTTACAAAAACAAGGGGAACGCTTCTGCTGCAGTTCGTGAATATCGTCGTAGAAAGAACCTACGGCGTGGACCAATGTCTACTAAAGGTATCCGGGCCATGAATAAGAGATTTGAAGAGACGGGGAAATTAGGAGTTCAATCTGGAAGAGGCCGTAAACGGGTCACAAATTGTTCTTGTTTCTGCAAACTGAACTGTTTTTGTTTCTCCCTTACCTTTACTAATAGTGGTTCGATGACAAGGTGATCCGAAACTAGTCAATAAATGTTAATATTGTTTCTGTATTCCGTTTTGGTCGTTTATTGTGTTAAATTTTATGTTTTTCCCGAAAAGGCGCCCTCTGGTGGACATTTTGGAACTAAATTATTTTTTTCGAAATTCCTTGAGCGCATCTCGTATATAGCCCATATACAAAATTTCGTTGCATTCCGTTCACCCGTTTGCGTTGTAGGATGCCGTTTATAGGGGAAGTTTAATTATAAACACCCGGTATATATATATATATATATATATATATATATATATATATATATATATATATATATATATATATATATATATATATATATATACACATTTACACTTCTTTAGCTCTGTTCATACACTCGTTCAATACCATTTTCCGCAAACAATGTTGTGCGAAGGTTATTAAACTGCATTACAGATTGTATAACTTTAAATTCTATCGATATTTACTTATAAATTCCTTTAAAGTAATTCGAAAATTCTTCGTAATTATCAGTCCTTATCTACATGGAAGGAGAAAATAAATATTAGGAAAGGAAACAGCTGACAATAAATAATTATTTTCTTCTAATGCTAACTTAATTAATTGATTTTGGAGAATGATCTACTAAATCAATAAACTGAAAATGGAAATGAGTCCAAATTCTCACTTCAAAATTTTGAATTCTTAAATGTAAATGTGTTCCCATGTGTAATGTTTATGTACTTTACAACATTCACCGGGACAAAAAGAAATATATATATATATATATATATATATACACACAAACACACACACACACACACACATATATATATATATATATATATATATATATATATATATATATCACGCCATTATGTCTCTACAAGTATTTATTTGCTAAATGACTGCGTATCAGTTTATAATCTTACTCTAGCAGAAAATAAAATGATCTCTCAGAAAAAAAAGCAGAAGCCAACAAAAGGTTTTAAATCTTTGACCTAAAAATTTGCAACCTTTTCAGAAAACTAAAAAGAACTTCTCTTTTCATTGGTTACCATCAATTTTCTACAGACCTCAGTTTGCGTCTACCAGAATTTCTTTTAGCGTAGAAAAGATAAGAGCTTTATAATCGATGCAGTTTCTAATTTAAATGTCTTCGATAAAAAAGGAAGAAAAATCAATAATTAAGTATGATAAGAGGCCCAAAGGACGGAAAAAAAATTCATTGATCTAAAATCAATTTAAAATGTTTATATAATGAAAATGAGTGTTCGCTTTTGTTCCGCTTCATTTTCTATTTTCTCTCCGTACAACAAAATGTTATACAAAAAGGGTTGGTATGCGTTCAGCAATATGTTGATTTTATAAATTCATAAAAATTGGTTGATATTATAAAAAAACATTATACGCAGAACGTTCGAGTGAAACAGTAATGCATGGACATTGTACATAAAAGCATGGTACACAGTAATGCATGGACAAAACATTAACAACGTTGCTTTAATGTTTTTTCTGCATAGATTTTATTTTTAGATAGTTTTCTATTAAATCTAACCGGTTTCTTTCAGAAAATATCGAGCTAAAATGTTACTACAATTTTACTCAGTCGACTTAAAAATCTGAATTAATTTTTCAAATCCGTAGTGCCATAATCCTTTAACAAAATTTGTGTTTCTGGGTTAATGTGATATGAGATTTATCATTTAATCTAAATTATAACTCAAATGCTGTTTATTAAAAATTATTCAAGGAGGAGGAAGAATGTCTTCCATACAAGACTTTTAAAAATAGTTTGTAAAGATGACCATGGTGTCTCCAACCAGCCAAAGAGCGCCATCTGTTAACAAAAATGCCCTCCCCAATAATCACTCTCAACAGTAAATTGAAAATCTCTTTAGCTCTGTAAGAATTATCAATGTATTGGGTGCATTTAATCCTCAGTTATTGGTCATGAACAGTTTACTGTTGATGTTGTATTAGCCTAATTTTTCAGTTTAAAGAATAAAATCGAGTTAGTTTTAACGTAGGATACGTTTCTCCATAACGGTCTTCCGAAAAGGAAAATTTCATACGCTGAAACTGTCCGTCCATCCGTCCTCGCGAGTTATGACTTTGGCAGCACGCCAAACCCAGTCTATCGCTTGGACAAGTTAAACAGAAAAGTACCAAGATGCGTCAAATTTTTGACATACATATATGTATATATATACATACGTACATATATATAGATACATATATATAGATACATATACACATACAAAAGAGGTAAGCAACGATAAGTAATCCTACGTTAATAACCCGCGGTAGTTTCATTAGAAGAGACTACCAGAATTTTTTTTTCAAGAGGTACTTACATCGATACTTATACGAATACGAACACAAAATATTAAATCAACCCATTAGACTTGATTTGCAGTGATTACAGAGTACAGTGATTCCAGTGATCCAAAAGTATCCCAAAAACTAAGAAATGAGAATTTTCTTATGTATTTGAAGTTCAATTTTTTTTCGACTACTTTAAGAATTGTTGTAGTTTACGTGCATTTTTCTTCCTATTTAACTATTATATCCCTTCACCTTCTGAATTTCAACTTCTTTTCTTTACTGGAGACCAATTTATAATGCAAGAAATAGCATGCTGAAGGAGGAATCAATTAGAACAATTAGACTATTCATTAAGGTAATATGAACGTCCTTTTATGTAATAATAACATGATTCTTTGTTTGATAATAAAATATTCATAAGCTTTTCTCCCAGTAGTATTTAAAAACGTGACGGAATGTTGTAGTATACAGTTATAAAACAATTGGATGTCTTGTAATAAATCCTGATTTATATAGCCCGAACTTGTAATAGATCCTGTCAATTGGAGGTTAAGTCAAATTTGAACATAGACCAAATTGGCAACAATCGACATCTTTTTGTGTTTCATGTAGACTCAATTGCCTCCACATTTGGTGACCGAGCGAGTTGCCTGTGATTGCAGTACTAAACGAGATGAGGCTGCGTCGAGGGCATCCTCTTTTACATAAATAATCCTCGGTGATCTACCGCAGCTAAAGTCCTTGGCGGATCTCTCTGTGGTGACTCTTAGGAAAGACCAGTTATCCCAGAAAAAGGCATTTCTTTGGTAATCCGCAGAAATGTTGACCGACGTTCTAGATGATGTCAGAAAGAAAGGTCTAGCGGGTCATCTCTCGGGATGAATTTGTCTATCAAATGCACCCATTAAATCCATCACGTAAAGTGCTCCGGTACGATGGATTCCTTTCAGGACAACATCAATGTAAGTGTTGATGCGGATGAAAAAGATACTGTAATAGCTGTCATAATAAAAAGCTCACGCATATATCCATGCTTGTCAGTCAATTTGAATCATTTTGTGAACATGTTTAAACGCCTTTGTTAGACTTGTGGAGATACCAGGGGTGTTACATTGGATATTGCCAATATGATAACTTCCCTTGATTACGAGAATGATAACTTCCCTTGAAGTTATCATTCTCGTATGGCCATTTCCGTTGAGACAAATATAGATGGCTATCATTCTAAAGTGTTCAGACCAGTAATCCATATCTCCTAACATCTTGAATAAGTAGGTAGGCCCACTACGTGTTTTATGGACAAAGTTAGGCATCTTTGTCCTACTGGAGACGAAGCCAGTTATGCTGTATAGGCTATTGTTACTACCTATAAACTTCACATTTAATTTTTATTCTGTTGCAGCCATTTCCATAGAGGCGAGTCCGGTTGTCTTTTTTTTTCTTTTTAATCCCCGTTTTCACCACAATGTTTTATGAAGCCGTTTTAAGGCTCATGTTCCAGGCGTTCGGATGTCATTACCCACAATCCTGTTTTAAATACACGTTTTCCATCCAACAGCAATATGACGCAAATTAGAAATTCTATCGCAGTGCTGTAGAGGTAACTCCAAGAATGGTGAAAACTACTTATTGCAGGTAAAGAAAAGTTTTAAACACATCTTACTATTAACGCGTAATAAACGCGGGCTAGAGATAGCCTAGTGGTAGCGTGTCGGCTTCCGTTTCTGAAAAGTGTAAGGTATATATAAGATTCGATTCACAAGAATCGAAATTTTGAGTGAATTAATTAAAGAAGCTGCTTGAGATATGCTAATTTCGGCATACGCCCTTGGTATAAATGCCAAGTGCGTATGCCGAAATTGGTATAAATACCGCGCTTGGTATAAATACCAAGTGCGTATGCCGAAATTAGCATCTCTGAAGCAGCTTCTTTAATTCATTCACTCAAAAGTTCGATTCTTGTGAATCGAATCTTATGTATATCTTACAAGGTGCTCGGATCGAATCCCGACAAGGGCCATTAAATAACTTCCGTTTATAGGCCAGATATGGGCACGTTAAATCCGTAGACCGGAAAGTCCTTCTTTGAGATCAGTGGATGGGGAGGTACGATCCTCCAGTTGTCACCCATGGGGGCGCTCTGTCAAAATTGAGGTGGCACCTGGCTGAGTCGGACTCCGACCCTTATGGTATCATTATAAAACAGAATAGCACCCCTCAGACAGAAAGCCAATATGGACCTAGTCTGGAATACATTCAGGTTAGGTGGCACAAGCTACAACAATAACAACAACGTAATAAACGCACCTACAAATCCACAATAAATTGAAAAGGATGACTACATGTTTCGAACTAATTAATAGTTCATCGTCAAGCCGAGAAGCACTAGGTGTTTTTGTCCCTATGAACAATTCACAAATGCCTCGCCCATTTGTAAATTGTTTACAGAGAAAATCGTATCTAATACTCCTTGGCCAAGGGATGTGTAAGGTATACACAAGATTCGATTCACAAGAATCGAACTTTTGAGTGAATGAATTAAAGAAGCTGCTTGAGATATGCTAATTTCGGCATACGCGCTTGGTATAAATACCATGCAGCTTGATTAAGTGAGGGTTGAAAGAGGTTGTTGTTAAGGTTGATAGATAAGCGAGTTAAGGGAGCTACGAGGAAAGCAGCTCCAGGTGCTATCCTGCACTAGTGTTTAGGGGTGCCCAAAGTTTACGTGGCAGTACTGCTGGTTTGACTCTCTGCTGGTTTGTGAGTATTTGCAAAGTGTATTTCTATTGAATGTTAATATATATATTCCGTACAAGTAGTACGTATGCTTATTGCTTTAAAAGCAAATTCTATATGTGCAACGAATTCAATAAACATTGTTTCATGTATAAACTGTGTTTGTATCAAATTCATTTAGAGTGCCACTTCAAATTATATACACCCAAGTCTGGGTAGAAGTGATCTATATACTCTACAGATGTACTATTCGAAACTTACATCATTCCTTTTAATTTATTGTGGATTTGAAGACGTGTTTATTACGTGTGAGTTTTCCAAACGTTTTTATTTAGTCATATACTATATTACTGTTACACTTTATAATCAAACCAGGAATTCATTAATACTACATATGATGCTTTTTAATTTCACTCACCAACGTGCTTATCAGCAGGTATACTAATTAGCAGACGGTCTGACAGTTTTCTCGCTGTGAACATCGATGTTTTTTTGTCGGGAAGCACATTCACGCTACTGTAATCCCCAGTTTGAAACGAGGCAGTATCATTATGGTAAATATTGCCTTTGAAATTCGAGAAATGTTATGAATTAATTTTAGTAAATTATTTCGCGTTGCAAACAGAAGTGTTCTTATCATGGAGAAGGAAGTATCATTCTAAAACACATATCGCTATTAGAAACGTTGAAAGCTGTGATTACTCTTGAATCAGAAAATATCCATACTGAACTTTAAAAAAAGTTTTGAGAGTATATGTAAGTATTTTTTTCAAGAAATAGTTAAAGATAGTTAGCTGATATATTCCGGTTTTTCATATATTATTTTTTGTTTCTTCTATTTAGTACTTTTTAAAATTTAAATTATACAGGGTGTTTCAAAAAGAATCATCCGATCTAAATAAATCCTAACTATTCATCTTTATATCTGTTTGGATCGAATAATGTATAGGCAGAAAGAGGGAAATCTCGAGTTTCACTCAGTTGCCGACAAGTAGCGATAACTCTCTTCCTTCGCCCGCCACTTCAGTGTTTGTAAAGATGGTGACTGCACAACAGAAATCATTTTGTGTTCTACGCTTTGCGAAGTGTGAGTCCGTAACTCTTCAGCGTGATTTTCGTCGACAAAACCCTGGTAGATTGAAGTTCCTACCTCCCAGAACATTAAGCGATGGTATAAGCAATTCCAAGACTCGGATTGTCTGTGTACGCATAACACCCGTGGAAGCAGTGTATACAGACATGCTTGAAAAAGTTTGGGACGAATTTGCCTACCGTTTAGACATATGTCGTGCATCCAATGGTGGGCATATTGAGCATGTTTAATTTAGTTTGTAAAAAATACTTTATGATTAGCCATGCAATATAAAATTAATTTTAAGTTACTATGTTCAATATTTTTCATAATATACTCATTTCAAATCGAGTGATTCTTTTTGAAACACCCTGTATTTTAAATGAAGTTAATATAGTCGTTAAAATAAAGCAGTGATAACTTTTAAAAACATGCAATGCTTTCATTATTTGGAGCTATTCAAATTGCAACAAAAAAGAAAACTCCTAGCAACAATACATTTGCAAACTGCTTAAGATTACAGTTATTGCCTGTGGAAAACATATTTTACCATAGTTTCACATTATATTGGGCATGTAAACTATTTTAGATACCTAAAATATGTACCGGCTTTGCCCACAAACAACGCGCATATCAGGAAGTATCCGGAAAAAGTAATAGATTTAACCACAGGAGTTCCGCCATACCCTCGGATGGCTTACCCATTGTTTTTAATGACAAAACACTACAAACATCTTTCTTTTATCAATCGCCTATATGTTCTGACACAACTTTCTATTCGAATGCTAATACCTACCGACCCCTACCCGACCTTCCTGGCAACAGTTCCCTCCAGCTGTTATCTCCTTGAAAGTAGGTTGCATGGGAAGAGGTAGAGGGAACAGTTAATTTGTTTTCTCTTTCACTGGTCACCGGTGGGCCCAGGTCAATGGGACGAACAAATAAACTGTATTAGAGGGCACTTTGTCTTTTGCAGGTGCCTAAGCGTTTGATACTTGTCATTTCTCCCCTTCAGAAACTTGTTTAATCTCGGGTTGTTTAATATAAATTTAACACATTGTTTTAGTCTGTCTCTGGCCTTCAGGAAGATTATCCCTCGGTTGATCTACAAGTGTTATCTTAAACTTACACAAAAGTACTTATGCTGTTCTTCAGAACCTATCCTCCGGTAAGCCGAAAAGGTTTTGAGCTTTTTCAAAGTTCTGATAAAAAAATAATAATAAAGGGTTATTTTTTTTTTGAGTTGAGAAATAAAGAAACAGAGTCTTCCAAAAATGCTAGTATCCGTCACAAGAGTTGTTTCTTATCACTTCATTGAGCCCAAGTAAAATTATCGGACATAGAAAACACTGTATACAAAATTTTAAGTAAGTGATGAATTACAGAGATTGTTCTAAGGGAATTTTCGATATATTTCGTAGGAAATAAAATGACTGATAAAATTAAACAACAAAACAGGTTTTTTTATCTTCAAAAAATTTGCAATAAAAAAACTTCGAAATAATACCTGAATAACAACAGATTAGAAATAGAAACATTTGGAGACCAAATTGTATACCTATTGATTTCAGTTGCTTATTCAAGTTATTGGTTGTTAGTATGCAGTCCACTGGTATCAATAATAGCTTGGAATCTTTCTCCACTGATTAAACTAGATCTGGAGTTATTTCGTTAGCTATTTTGGCTCATTCAGTTTCGATTAACCCATTAATGCCGACTTCGTTTTCTTTAACCATTTTTGCTACTTCTCTCATATTTGTATGTTTTAAGTCTATTAATGTGTATTATACTAAAATTATATTTTTAGTTGCACTTTAACTATTTTTTTTTACTGTTACGTTTTCGTACCAATCGGCGTTCGTGTGTAGTACACATCGAGAATAAAAGCTAATATTAAATTTATTTATTAATGAAAATAATAACAAAATCGGAAATACCACAATTAAATGAAAAGCACGTTAGATGATTTTCTGACAGAATAAAACAATAAATGTCTATTGAGTGCAAACATGATAGTTTTTATGGCACTGAGGATGCAGTGGCACATTACACTTTTCGCACTTGTAGCTGCTTCTACCGTAACAGTTCTTACAACGGGCATGTTCTTGATCTGATCTGATTCACCAGTGACTATTCTTGTCAAATCTTATTTGTGAGAGCGCTTTATACCTAAATTAAATTGGCTTACCTGGCCCTCTAGGCAATGTTCCATAAGTGCCTAACAGTTCCTGTGCGCATTGTCGTACGAACTCAAGAAGTGGGATTTCATGAATATCATTTTTCATTTTATACAATTTCCATCCATTTATAACACTGGCACTAAGTCCAAAGAAAACAATGGTCACCACCACTTTTTAGAATTAATTCTTACGCGATAATTTTCCACAGCTTGATCAACAAGGTCGACACCACCTATATGCTTATTATAAATTTTTAGCTGTTGTGTCATGGAAACATTCATTTTCTTTTTTTCTGCGGCCCTCCATCGAGTAGCAGATGCAATACATTTTGTAGAAACTTTGTTACTTGCAACAGTAACAACTTTATTGTCATTCCATTTGACGATACTGATATCTTCATGACATATGTATTCATATGTCCCCCTTGCCGACTTTTTCAAGATTTCTTTGGATGATAAAGGAGCATTTTTCAGCCTGTTTTCTCTCAATGTCCCGGTTCCTGCTATGCCTCTTTTCTATAGCTCTTTCAGCAAGGGAATGCTAGTAAATAAGTTTTCCATGACAACTATGTGTCCTAGGTGGAATCTCGCATTTGTCTAGTAACCCAAGAACAACATCGGCACCTTGGCCTAAATCAGATTTAGATAATTTTGTAGATGCTCCACAATAAGGTTCATCATGCAATAAAAGACCATTAGAAGAAAACATAGTCCAAAGTTTGAAGCCAAAACGTATTGGCTTACCACTTATGAATTGTTTTAGTCCGTGGTGCCCGAAATATGGAATTATAGACTCATCTACACTCAAAATTTTATACCAACAGCATAAAATCCTGACTTTCAAATGGCAACAATTTATAAAATACACTTTTATAACAATGATTTAAAAGTCAAAATATTATTTAAAAAAATTCTAATTCAAAGTGAAATATTTTCGATTTTAATTCAAACGTGAAAGATTTCCGATTTTAATTCAAACTTGACTATACATTAGCCGGTTGGTACGGTTTCGTACCAACGATATATAAGTTTTTATATTTTATAATACAAAGCAAAACATGACTTTCGAGTGGCATGAATTTATAAAATACACTTTTAAAACAGTGATTAATAGTCAATATATAATTTTGAGATAAATCCAAAATTCTAAACTTACTATTTTCTATGTGATGTCAGAGGGATCTTGTTTCACGACGCTTTCACCTGAGCATAAAGTAAAATAACAACAAGAACTTGAGAGCAAATGGCGGAAAATCTATTTTTCCCTCTATCAGTGAACTATTCTTGAAGCACATGAACAATATTGGACAACTAGACACATTTAGTGCAGAGAAAAAAAATATTCTTAAGCTGGTATGTTTTCGTACCAATCGGCATTAATGGGTTAATGATTGTAGCTTAACTGTGCTAGCAATGTGACACTTTCAAACTTTTAAGTTCAGAACGAGCCATAAAGTTTCAATAACATTAATATCAGGAAACTGGGAAAGTATAATTAATTCATCTTCTTTTGACATCATACAGCAACCAATCACGATTAATATGAACAGTATATTTAGGGATCATCAACGATCACGAAATAATAAGTGTTTTCAGTTCCCTGTTTTTGGACACTAGACCATAAATTATACAACAAAATATCAATATAGGGCCTCGTATTCATATTTCCTTCAACACTAGAATTACACGACTGTCGTCATTTTAACGGTTTCGGGCATACTATTGAGCGCTATGTCTGTATTTATATCCTCAGGCTTCTGAAATTTTATGACTTTTTCTAATTTTATGCGAAATATGCACACAGATTTGCAAAATTATATTCGATAGTAAAGAGGGGGATAAAATGTGTTGTATACCTACTAAGACTGAAAGCCGTCAATTTCACGGTAATATGGAAAACAGGCAGAAATCTTTAAAATAATATCGGAAAAATGTTAGTTATTTTTCATCTCTTCCCCCTTTTGCAAACATTGGCTCTTCGGAAATATTGGTGTTGAAAAATAAGGACTGCACATATTATGCATATATTTTTACGGATAAACCATACCAGGTTGTCAGCTCGGCATAACTGCATAAAAATATATCTAAATATATACTAATTTATTATATATTGTCATAAAATCGTTCAAAATTTAAAGTATTTAACCATAAAAAAACATTAAATATTTTATATTCTTGATTTTATTTCCAACAGGTCAAAATGCCGGCTTTCAGTCTCTTTAGTAAGAAAAAATTCCCTTCTTTCTAGTGTTAATAAAGTTACCAATGCCAACATTTAACATGTACTCCAACAGCATAACATGACCTCAGCCATATTTATCTGCCGGTGAAATGTTCTTTGGTTTCAACTCCGTATTAGAGTGGCGCCAAATAGTTTTACCACCATCTGAACCAAAAAGGTTGAATTTGATGATAAATTTTTTCGATATTAAACAGATTTGTTTATGTGCTGATTTTTGAAGAGAAATTGCTTCTTCCTGTTATCTTCTTCATTATATGGCTTTTTCCTGGGTACCCTACAGGTATATTCACCACCTTTTAAAACATTCGAATGTAGTAGATGCACAAAGACCTTTACCTTCTGATTCAGCAATGATGTCAGCACATGTTTGCGCACTCATACAAGCAATTATTAGCACTTGTTCAATAATGCATCAATGATCTCTGTCGGATAACTTTTTGGGACGACCTGAACGGTCCATAACGGTCCATATTTCAATTCCATAAGCCTCATACCTCTTATTTACATATCTAACAATAGAAAAGCATACCTCTACTTTTTTATACCCTCCTCTTCTTTACGGATGTCATGATAATTTTTACCTTCAAATTAAAGATAAATAACTTTTTCCCGACGAGAATCGGATAACTCAAAAAGCTTTAAGAAACATTTTGTTGCTTCAGGAAAATGTTGCTTCAGGAAAGACCATACATCATTGTCCTTACTTATATAACCTTTAATGAAGTCATTTGACTAAGACGTCTAGATTTCTGATTTGGCACAATCTATAAATTATAATTTTGTACAGCCAGTCATAAGTGTGCAAATGCTTTTTGTGTCCTAAATTTCGCATTTCCAACCGATAAGCCTGAAAATTTTGAAATTTTATATATTTTTGCCTCCCTAACTTACTTAATTTGCGACTTGATATGACAGTTGTAACAGAACATGATCTTAAATATTTACCAATTTCTACAAGATATATGAGAGAAACCTTATGTGCAAATACTTTTTATACCCACTGATTGGTATGTATCTCTATGCGCACTGTGATAGCTCATACATTTTAAAACCTTTCATTAACATTTATTATCACCCTCTGTGTCAACCAGAAATCTCCCTCATAAAGTAAAGTGTTGCTAATCAAAGTCGGAAAGTAAATGTATTATCGATATATGCAAGAAAGAAACGAACAAGCGCATAATAAAGGCGATCCAATATTGTGGGCCGTCAGTAATGTGGGCTTTCACTATCTTTCTGCTTCTAGATGAAGAAGAGATAGGTAAAGCTTCTTCATAACAACTTATGTAACCCAGGGTATTTTCACCAGGCGTGAACAAGTGTGCCTCGACTACGAAATGCGAAATTTTAAACAATTTTGATGACTTCAGACAAGGTGGTGTCATTGAACTGAGAGAGATTGGGTGATTTTCAAATGGTGGACTAAAATAATGATATTAGGAAATGTTTCTGCCTCTTTGCTATCCATGAAAGTACGCATACCCACTATGAATGTTCTGAAAGGTCGGATAAATGATGCTAAGTTTGGATTGTGGCATTGTGCGATTTGTAGAAACAGAACTAACAAATTAGCTGAATGCTAATCGGACACATTTCCTCTACCTCACCACATAACGAAGTATTTGTAAGCGACAAAAATAGGTTAAACCCCTGAATCAGTAGACTTGATGACGTTAACTTTTCACATTTTGTCATTGAAACCTCTATCATGAGTACCTAGCCCATCAATCCTGGAAAGAGTCCTTCTGACATCGCAAAATAGTATTTGAGGATGAATCTTACGTCCACCTTGTAGGAGATGTGTGTTATGAAGAAGACCACTGTAAAATATGTTACAGAGTTCTTTTCCCACTTAAAGACTGGTATTGCTCAACAGTATGTTAGAGGTCTTTTATGTAGACCCTCATGAAAACAAATTAAAAAAAATCACCAAATCGTTTTAAAGTGTAATCTAATACTTCTCTATTAATATTAAAATTTCGTATGTTTCGTAATACATTTAATATTTAGTACACTATGAATATTAAAAACCGATTTAAATATTTTTTTAAAAATATAGTCTGAATTTTAAAGTCTACCTTTATTTGGGTTTGGGAGAAATTTGGATGATCGAAAAAATGAAAGAGGATAATTAATGAATTATTTCACTCATTAATATTAACTTTAATTATCTTCTGTGTATTTATTTCACACACACATTTACATAGATATATAGATAGATAGATATTGTCTCAAAATTTTGTTCTAGCATTGTCGATGATAAGGTGTTTTAACCAAGAAGATGGTGCAAAGTTCTGGAATTCTTCAAATTGTTCATGCTTGTACAGGCATTGAGACTTATACCTGATTTAAGAAGGAAATAGAGAATAAACATAGAAGGGAATGGAAACTAAAAAGAAATTTCTAATTCTCATGAACAAATTGCATTATAATGTTGACAGATAATACTCTTAATGGGTGCAACAACAAAAAATTGGTTTATTCATATAGTAAACCTAAAATTAAATTAATCACTACCGATATACCATATATTCAATAAAAATTTTAACTATACATTAATATTTATCTACTACACACATTATACCTCCAAGTAGAGTTCACCTCACACTTTTCAATAGTCTAGCAGTTGTCTGCCGCCAAATAATGCATAATTACTGAAATAACACTGAGATACTTCTGACAAACTTTTACTGTCCTTTGACTTACCTAAGTTTTACAGTATTTTTATACGGCACAAAATTCTGCTTTTTACTTTAGATTGTTTTTGTTTTAACAATTTGGAAGACACTACAGTTTGTTTTCTGTATAATAATAGTGACAGCTTCGTGTGAAATATTTCTCACATGCCCCGCGTGCTGGCGTAAAATAATTTATCACATTTTCGTATTAAAATGACTTATCAAGCTCGGAGAACCTTGGATGGCACCTTTAACCTAGATGTAATCTAGTAGCTTATATCAAGAAGGGAAGCAAACTCATTGCCTATTATTTCTTGTGATTTGCATTGCATATTCAATTCTTTAATTTTATCACTATAGACTGTTACTGAATTTTTATACCATTATTCATTCCCTCTCATGCATAATTCCATAATTTAGTTTAGCATCTTTGAGGTGAATGTGCATGTACTTTACGTATGTTTGGAAGGATGGTTACTGTAATAAGCAGTTTAAAAAAAAATGTTCATGATGTTTTCAAAAGTGATCTCCATGTTCCTCCTCATTTTATGATTTTTTCACGTGTTGAAATGATCGTCCTAAGTTATGAGTGAATCTTTAAACATTTATATGCAAAGTTTTTATATAAAAGATAAAGAAGCCTTGATATAATCTTCGTTTCTGATCTTAACCTTGTAGAATGAGCTCCTCAGTTGTTATCACTTTAGATTGCACCTGGCCCTGTCAGATCTATAATTAATCCATCCCCTTCCTTTAAATAGCAAACTAATATTTAATTTCCAACATTTTTTCAGAAAAAGTTTACTCCGTTAGGTAAAAGAGTGCTACTTTTATAAACTTGGCCTTCTCGTGATGCACCCTGGATAACGCTAAATCTGATTCAGTTTTCCGTCTAGCTCTCCAAGCCTTTTTTTTTACCATGCTATTAAATTCCATAAATAAATGTCCTTTTAAGGATTTAAATATTCTTCAATGGAACTCAGGGAGTCCTCTCCCATGAAAAGTGAATACAGCCTCTGACTGTTTGTAAGTCTTTTGATATTGATATTTTCGTTATTCTTGAGGCAAATTTTACCGACGATTCTTTGAATGACCACCATTTTGGTCAGTATGATGTCTGAGTTCTGACGAAAACAAGACAAACTGCAAGTGGCATCCTGATTAGTCTCTTTCGTTTTAATATTGTCAACTTACCTGTGTGTATTTTGTGTTCAACCGGACAAGATATGACTGCTGGGCACATAGATAAATGCCCTGCATTATCTCCTTGTAATTGTGTTGTAGAAAATTATTGGAGAGCACGAAGCCTTATGACCTAATAGTCAATAGGCTGGCATTGATAAAAAAATAAAATACATTTATAACCTTGTAGCTTGCAATTTACGCCACCCACATCGTATAGTGCTTAGCTTCACGAGCTTACACAGAATCCCGATCAAGGCTATGACGTTCCTATGCTGTCTCCTCTTAGCAATTTTGGTTCACTTATATGGTGCTCCCATAAGGCTTCTGTATGTTTAACCCTATTGGGTTCGCTCACTTGAATGTTAACCTATTGAGAAAATGCGTCTACTACTTACAGCTGCATAAATGCTTATAATCCAATAAAAATGGTATTTTTAGACAGCCTGAAATTTCCTGCAATTGTAACAGGATTCATTTCATAAATTTCGTTCACCAAAGGAATTTTGGAAAGTTTAAAACACACTATACCAAATTATCCCCCCAATAATTCAAATTTAAAAATATTTGCATAAAAAATGAATAATTACAAGATAAAAAGAACATTTTATGTACCATATTTTTAAATTTTCTGTTGAATCATATAAACTTCACAATTCTATGTATTATTAAATACTTAAAAAATTTTTTTTTGATGAATTATCCCATCAACTTGAAAGAAAATGAAGTTAATTGGAAGTTAACTTGCATATAACTTTTCGTTCCCGTTCCGGCCAGTAGATGGCTGCACCAGTCTACAAAACAAAATTAACTGAAAATAACTTAAAATAAATTTAATTCTGCTCAAAGATGGCTAAAAGTATTAAAAAATGCATTGTCATCGCGTTCTGAGCTATTCTAAAAGTTTCAAATGGCTAGCTAGTCGGGAAGTTAGTTAAAAATCGATTGCAAGATTTGTACTTGCCAAACACACAAACACACAAGAAAGCAAGTTAATAAAAACATGGTAAAAATACCCAAAGGTGTAAAATTTCTTTCTCTATTAAGGAGTACAATTAAAAAAAGAATGTTCAAATTGAAATCGGCAATCCTTGGACACATTTTTTCCATAGGTTAACATTGTGGGAAGTGAATAAAGTAGGGTTGTTACACAGCAGCCTTAATAAAGCAACGCATTAAATTTTTCGGTGGGGAGGAACAAGTCGGCAAGAGGTGCCTGCCGCGAAGAAATAAAAGTTTGCATTTCATTTAATATTTTTTTTTTTCACTTTCAATTTCCTGTCATACAAAATGAGTATACTCTTAACAAAGATAAACTGACTATCTTGATGAGAAATAAGATCATGCATTTCTCATCAAAGAAGAAAGGACGCAAATTTTAATGCGAATTATGCCCGGAGTTATCTTTCAAGAGCGTGCAAGCAGAATAGCTAGTGGAGCAGGCAAGTTTCGAATGACTAGTTTAGCTTACTGAACGTGAACATTTCGAATGACCAATGTATAGGCACATGATCTGCCAAATAGAATCAAAGAACATTATATCTGCAATTAAAATGTCTGCAATTAAAATGAGGTTTTATAATAATTTCTTGGTTGATTTCAAGGTTTGCAACTTTTAAATAAACCTCAAAATAAAATGTAGCCTGAAAGGAGATAATCTCTAAATTTTGGAATTCTACGGAAGAAAAACTACAACGTCTCAAACAAAACTTCGTTTCCCCATTTTTCTCGAAAAGTTAAAAATGTTAACTAGGACACTTTAACTAAGAAGTGCAGTATTATAGAGAACACTTAGAAAATACGTTGTTTTTATGCAAGAAAAATATTATTCAGATATTTAAATTTATCTATATTTATATCAAAGTTATATATTAGATACTTAAGAGAGTCCTATAATTTCTAACGTTATGCTAGAATTAAATTTACCACCATATAATCAAAGTAATTTCTCTTCTAACATACGATAGCAGAGCACGTAATGAAACATTTTTGTGAAATGCTTAATGCAAACAGGAAACTGCACTAAAGTTTATTTGTCTTTATATTATGTATTAGGGATTAAAAGCTTAAGAGGCGCTCTTTTTTGACATGTCAGTAATATTAGATATACCATATTTTTCATTTAATCAAAATTTCATGTACTTAAAAAAATCTTAAGACTACTGTATACGGTAAAATACTTATTATAAATTTACATATTTTGCTCTAAAAAAGTCTTGTCCATGCCCTTTATACTCAAGATTAAAACACCACCATTTATAGAGATAAGTAAGAATTATTGGTTAGAATAGTACTAATGTTTAGAACAGGAGTAATGGGGACATATTATCAACGAACACCATACTCACCTGGCATAGAATCTTTACAGTTATCGATGGAAAAGTTTATTGGTCAATCCAGTGATCGTTGTTTACCTTAAACAGATGTTCTTGTACAATTTATTAGAAAAAAGAATAAATAAAATATGTGAGTGATATTTACTTACATACAAATCCCTAGAGTTAATAATAATTTGAATAATTTTTTAATCTTTAAAAAAAATTATATATTGACATACTTATTACGAAAAAAAACTTTTTTCATAGAAGTAAACAAAAAGAAATTATGAAAATTGAGAGTAAATAAATTATGTGATAATACACCTATTAATGTATACGATATAGACATTGATAGGTGGTGAGTTACAAGAGAGATCATTACTCTGAATTTAAAACAAAAGTAATTTTAAAACTCAAATGTGCAGATCAATTTTAAAAGCTAAAATAAAAAGGAAAAAGATTTATTATTACGTTAACACTTTTTATAATTAATATATGAAATGTAAATAATTATTTATTATTTACATTTCATAATCAAAAATAATTCATTAAGAGTCAGTCCCTGAAATAACACATATTAACATCCTAGGCAGTTAAAGATTGACTCATCTTTAAAGATTGACTCACCTTTAACCGAGATGAGTCAATCTCGAACATTTGATAAAATATATTAATATTTAAATTATGCCTTAACATCCTCATGCACCATAAAAATTGTGTAAAAATTCAAGAGAACGAAAATAAACAATACAGTCACGAAGAATATATATCCAAAAAAAAAATCGATTTCACTCCTTCTAAGCTGAGTTAAAACGACGCCTTACAAGGAGGTAGTAATGCAGACCGATCAATTCCAAGGAGTCACACATTTAATAAAAAAATAGTAACTCCAGAACTGCACTTCTCATTTCTACCCCCCTATTTTAGGAACGTTTTCATTTTGCCCCTCTGTAAAGGATAAGAAATGTTAAGAGAAATAACATACAGAAGAAGCGAACATTTAGAAGTGATGTTGCTTTTATGCTCGAGACCTAGAAATACAATTTAGAGGTTTAATTTTTTTCAATAGCTATATCAAACTTATATATTAAGTTCTTGAGAGTCAAATATTCAAATAATAAAATTTCCAACGTCACATGAGAATTACTCATCTCCGTCTGGTGAAATCAGAGTGCCCTCTCTTCTAACATAAAATAATAAAAATAATAATAATTAAAAAAAATCATGATACGTGAAAGGAAACTTATGTATCTATAAAAGTGATTCTCAACCACTGTACTGCGGCACTAAAGTATAACGCGAGATTCTTGAAGTGTGCCGCCCCTGAGGATTATTTCGCATGCAATTTTTACAAAATAAATTATATTTGCATTATTAATTATTACAGTAAAATTCTTTTAAATTTATCTTATTGTTAGTGTGCCGCCAAAATTTTAAAATTATTAAAAGTGTACAGTGACGATTAAAGGGTTGAGAATCACTGATTTATACAGAGGTAAAAATTAACTTTTTAATTCAAGGGGTGGGAAGCTAGTTATCGTGTTGAATATAAATGGCGAATAGTTGCAATCGTAAAAATGCTTGTGAACAATTATTTATTTATTTTTTATTTATTTGAATGTTTATTTCGTTAACGATAGAAACAGCGAAGAAAATTTGCACACATTTCTGGCACATTTTCTTCTCCCTCCCCCCCCCCCCCCCAACCTTTAGTCTTTTGAAAAATTCTAAATGCATTTTTCATTGAAATATATTCATTGCACACTGGAACCCAAACAGTGATTATTTTCTTTTCGAAGTAATTGCAAAATGTCACATTAACGAGGTCATAAATAATGTTAGGTTGGAAAGTTAATCCTTCTCAGACAATTATTACTTTTCTATTCAGGTAAGCTCCAATCTACATTGAAAAAGAGTCAAGATTTATGCTTTAGTTTTCAATTATACAATTCCTATGTCTATTGAGGACTCCTTACAACTGGAGGGGAAAAGGTGGCTCCGAATGTTCCTCAATAAACATAATTGCCTGTCACTATTGTCTCAGCACATCATAACATATCGTAAGATCTAACTGGCGCCATCTACCAACAGAAAGGAAAAACTTTTTCACCACATTTTTTTTTTAATGCTATAAATAAGTTATATGTTATGCATTTAAATTCCCTAAAACTTATCCACGTGTTAATTGAAATAAGTATAAAAAAGAACACGTCACTTTTAAATCAAAATGTGATTAAAAATTGTCTGAGTTCAAGATTTTTAATTTTCATATTAAATTATTACTAAATGATGATTTAGTACGACATTTTTAGAGCGATTAGATCGACATTTTTTTACAATTAATTTATTTTATAAAATTGAAATAGACTGCAAAATAAAATACGTTCCTTTCTCGCATTTTTATTTTGTTGTGATTGGAAAAAAATGAAACGTTTTTTTACAAATGGCTATAGCAGTAAAAGTAAAAATTAAGAATTAAAGTACAGTCTTTACAAAAGCTTTTAAATATTATTGCGGTTCATTATATTAGCTTAAGTGAAGAATTCTCAAATAATTCTGATTTATCAGATCACTTCCAGATATTTTATTTTACTGTTAGAATATGTCTTGTACGGGAATGGGAGTCTGCTCTTCGAACACAGTTACAGACTTTTATACCCCCAAGACATGTTATTATGCTTTAGAATCTTCAAACATTATTTTAATGGATTCTTTTCTTAAAATATTTAATTACATTTTTTGGAAGTTATTGATACGGATTTGCTAATATTTTAATTTAAGAGCAATATCACAAATTAAATTAACCTAAATTTGCAAACGTTGTTTGTTCCATCAATACGATTTCAAACGACGAGATAAATCATAGGTCTCATAATTTTAACATATATTAGACTTTTGCCCTTAATAATTATACAATTAAAATTTATTCTGACGTAAAAAATTAACTATTTAAAATTTTCCAAACTTTTGGTTTTAGAAGACAGCTTTTTTATTTTCAAATAACTTTGAGGTAAATTTAAATATTACTTTTGCTGCTATACATATTGCAATATTACGTGTAACATATCGTTCGATTTCAATTAGAATACGATATATACTGGCACTTTAAGATTTTTATGAAATAAATTTATTATTAAAACATTTCTATCAATATTACTATTATTATTATCATTATTAATTTTATTATATATTTCACATGTCTGTAAATAGCTGTTTTTTGTAATATTCCTATCAACTCACCAAAGTAAGAGCAAAAAATTTAGTGCTGCCATCTAGAGATAGATTTACTAACTAAAATTATGTCCTTATTGTTCACAGTTTTATAACATCCAAAAATATTTAATAAAACTATTGAGAAAAATTGAAAATGAGAAATTTGCAAACTATTAAAATGATATGGTTATTTATTGAAATAAAGCTTTATGCAAACCAAATGGAGAATATATATATACATTTATTTTGAACGTTATATAAAGCACCTTTGCCGACATACAGATTATTTAATTTGCAAACAATTATTGAAAAGTAAAGGCGTAATACAGCCACTTTATATTAATTTCAGATGAATTAATCGTAAAGTTTAGGTAAGTTTTTTTCCAAGTAAAATCATTCTATCTGAAATTATTGGACATTTAAAAATATATCTGATTAAAGCAAGAATTTTTACAAAAGGTATAGAAACACAAACACAAATTTGTTACTAACGGAGATTTGATGCAAATCAGAATTTAATTCGTTTTTTTTTTCAATTCAAATTTTATAGATCGAGGGAGACATATTTTAAATTTAAATTGAAACCAGGATTAATATCAATAACGTTATTTTGATGAAAAGTTGGACTTATTGAAACATCTGTCGTAATTATTCGTTCATTTTCTCAGAATGTAGTGTTTTAATGGACATCGAGAGCACGCACTAGGTTGAAGACATATATACTCACATAACAAGCTTTGTATAACATGCAGACTGTTTATGATTATTCTGCAGTCATTGCGGTTACATTAATAAGTGTAGACTAAATTTTTCTCATTGAGTAAAAGATTCAAACGTCAAATAAAGGAAGTTATTTGATATAATTGAAAAATAACTTCCTTTATTTTATGTTAATAAGAAAATTATTAAGTTAAAAGAATTAAGAAGTTTTCATGTTACTAAAAAAAGGTCAATCCTCAGGGCAGAAAAAAGTAAGATATATAAAGAAACTAGCTGATACCCGAGCTTCGCTACGGAGTACATTCAAATTAAATACAACGGTCAATGTATGCAATTAATGCAAAAAAAATATATAAATATATATTTATAATAAATGCGACGATCAATGTATACAATTGATGTGAAAAAAATAATATATATATATATATTTATAAAAAAATCGTAAGGGATATTTATTTTTTTTTTATAATATCCAATCGTCTGCTGCATTAGAAAGAAAAAAAAATATTTTTTGTCCATTTAGTTGTTATGCACGTGACGATAAATTTATTTGAAGTACCAGAAAAGGAAATCACGTGATCAGCATTTAATAATTTAAATTCTAAAAATTAATCTTTAAAAATTCTCCAAAAATCAGAAAATCGAGGTAAAGGTTCGAAAAAGATATCATTTTAAAGGAGTTTTTATGATCTTCCTTGTGATATAAATTTTATAACCCTCAAATTATTATTTTAAATGCAAACTTAAAAAAAGTTACAAAAACAGCTTAAAAATTTAATTAAAAGAAATCTAAGAAGAATTTTTCAAAAATCTTTCTTAGTGCACCCCTACACTATAAGAAGAATCGCCATGCAACATTTCAGCCCTTTAGGTCCAGCGGTTTGGTCTGTGCGTTGTATGTCAGTGAGTCAATCAGTTGCGGAACTGTTATATATATATATATATATATATATATATATATATATATATATATATATATATATATATATATATAGATAGAGAACATCTCTGACATAATTTAAGGTTGCATTTTTCTGAATGCAAACCAAGAAAGAAAAATATCAATTTCCCAACTTTCATTAATTTATAAAAATTTAGAATTATGTCTGTCTGCAAGCATGATTAATTTCTCCGCCATCGTTTTCATTTAATCTGCTCCAAATATAGAATAGTTGCTCCATTTGTACATGAGAGGATTACATCCTTCTTCAAAATGCTGTTACAACCTCCCCCTAATTTTAATTTCATTTTAATTTCAAAATTTGAAATCCTCTTAAATATTCTATTTTTAGGATTGTTTTCTAATACCCATCATTTGGCTGATTGGTTTCTCAAGAACAAATATATTTGCTCTAGAATGCATTATTGTTTTATTTTCATATTTCTATAGATGTTGATCAAGGTTCAAGAAATCCGAGAATCCCTGTATCAATACTTAGCCGTGAAATTATGATATTACTCCTGTTAGACTATAAATTATCACTTAACAAAATATAATTAATAAAAGTATAATGTAGTATTATATTTTCATTTACACTAAAGTCGCATAAGGACTGATTAATAAGGTTCGGAATTCCCAAGGCCTCCTTACATCAATTTGCCTTTTCGCCTGTCCTGGAGCTCGTATATCCTGGCACCAGTTCTGGATGACGGTATGTCTTTCGCAGATGTATTTGAGCTACCTTACCAGTTTTGATGGCTAACCTAAAGTGAACGGTCATTGGAATGACATTTATTCACGAATTTGATGCGATTGTGAATTTTATATCAGTAACTTGAAACACTGGTTTCTGATTGGCTCAAGCTAGTTCCATAGAGTACAGCCAGATTTTTGTTTATCTGTTTCAATTAATAGTTTTTAGGTTTTTAACTTCTAAATTCTTATTTTGACCCTCTACATTATTTCTTTAGGAGGTTAAGAAATAATTTTGTCCCAGGATCTTCCAGTAAGCCAAACTCTGCCTTGCCAAATTAAATGATATAACAAATCTGTTTCAATTAATAATTTTTAGATTTTTAACTTCTAAATTCTTATTTTGACCCTCTACATTATTTCTTTAGGAGGTTAAGAAATAATTTTGTCCCAGGATCTTCCAGTAAGCCAAACTCTGCCTTGCCAAATTAAACGATATAACAAATCTGTTTCAATTAATAATTTTTAGGTTTTTAACTTCTAAATTTTTAATTTGACCCCCTACATTATTTCTTTAGGAGGTTAAGAAATAATTTTGTCCCAGGATCTTCCAGTAAGCCAAACTCTGCCTTGCCAAATTAAATGATATAACAAATCTGTTTCAATTAATAATTTTTAGGTTTTTAACTTCTAAATTCTTATTTTGACCCTCTACATTATTTCTTTAGGAGGTTAAGAAATAATTTTGTCCCAGGATCTTCCAGTAAGCCAAACTCTGCCTTGCCAAATTAAATGATATAACAAATCTGTTTCAATTAATAATTTTTAGGTTTTTAACTTCTAAATTCTTATTTTGACCCTCTACATTATTTCTTTAGGAGGTTAAGAAATAATTTTGTCCCAGGATCTTCCAGTAAGCCAAACTCTGCCTTGCCAAATTAAATGATATAACAAATCTGTTTCAATTAATAATTTTTAGGTTTTTAACTTCTAAATTCTTATTTTGACCCTCTACATTATTTCTTTAGGAGGTTAAGAAATAATTTTGTCCCAGGATCTTCCAGTAAGCCAAACTCTGCCTTGCCAAATTAAATGATATAACAAATCTGTTTCAATTAATAACTTTTAGGTTTTTAACTTCTAAATTCTTATTTTGACCCTCTACATTATTTCTTTAGGAGGTTAAGAAATAATTTTGTCCCAGGATCTTCCAGTAAGCCAAACTCTGCCATGCCAAATTAAATGAATGAACGTAAGCACATTGTAAGATCTCCCTGTGCTTACGTTCAGGAGACGTAAGCACAGGGAGGTTATCGTCACACTGGAGGGCCACAGCACATTTGATTATATTCTTGATCTTTAAACTTACGCAACCAAGAAAATTGTACTTTGCTTATTTCGCCAACCGGCAGGGAGATTCGAACGTCCGGACATAGGCCACATGACGTAGAATCCCCAATCGTTTCTGACGTGTCCTGGAAAAGTCAAATTTAAAAAAAAATGAACTAGTGGATTGTTTGTTGAGTGTCTTGTATTTTAATTTTCTCTACCTCCTCTATTTTGCTCTTCGGCTTTTGAACCTGCGTGGTCTGATCTAGGATTTATGTGGTTTTCACCTATAAATAGATTCTACAGAGGTCCCAATTTTTCTAAACAAAATTTACTGCAATTTCATTACTGGAGTGACAGACCTGTTTTAATGTGCAATACAAAAAAATACAATAATAGTATTTCTTGAGATTTTGATGCAACATCTTATCTATATATATATAAAACAGTTCCGTAACTGACTCACTGACTGACATACAACGCACAGACCAAACCGCTGGAACTAAAGGGCTGAAATTATGCATGGCGATTCTTCTTATGGTGTAGGGGTGCACTAAGAAACATTTTTGAAAAATTCTTCTTAGATTTTTTAAAATTAAATTGTTAAGCTGTTTTTGTAACTTGTTTTGTTTACATTCAAAATAATGATTTGAGGGTTATAAAATTTATATCACGAGAAAGATCATAAAAATTCCTTTAAAATGAAATCTTTTTGGAATCTTTACCTCGATTTTCTGATTTTTGATAAGTTTTTAACGATTCATTTTTAGAATTTAATTTATTAAATGCTGATCACGTGATTTCTTTTTCTGGTACTTTAAATAAATTTATCGTCACGTGCATAACAACTAAATAGACAAAAAAATATTTTTCTTTTTTCTAATGCAGCAGACGATTAGATATTATCTAAAAAAATAAATATCCCTCACGATTTTTTTTATAAAATATATTTTTTACATTAATTCTGTACATTGATCGTCGCATTTATTATAAATATATATATTTATTTTTTTGGCATTAATTGCATACATTGGGCGTTGTATTTCATTTGAATGTACTCCGTAGCAAAGCGCGGGTTTTCAGCTAGTCTGCCAATAAGAATGGGCCAATTTATTTAGTGTTAGTTTGCTATTCATTATTACAGAATTTTGTGATATTAACAGAAGAAAATTAACAAACGTACAATTACAATTTTTTTTTTTTTTTTTTTTTTTAACCTTATGGCAGAAGGTAAATTTTTTTTTGTATCTTGTAGTTTCTTTTCTGTTGTCATGTGTTTTTAAATTTTGTTTGTTGGGTGAGTGGCCAGACTTGTATGGGTTAAGTTTCAGTCGGCCAAGTGTAACAATAACAACAAGAACAACAGTTTTTTTTACAATGCTATCAACATCAATTTACTATAAATTATCTATGAATTTCGATGGCAATCTCTTGTAATCATTTAATTATGTATTAAGGCATGGTAGGAAAGACAGACACTGGACTATATTCCTCTGTCTGCTCATTTATGTGAAATTTAATTTCTGAAAATAAAAATGAAAGGCAATGATATTTGCTATCGTACTTGGGAAAACTGCAAAAAACAGTCATGCATATATATTTTTAAGGAAATCAAATTCTCAGGTCCGACGTATTAATTATTTTCTTTTCAGCAATGTTATTATTTCTGCCTGCCATTATTTTGATTTTAAGTATTCCCTCTACATTCGGACGTCTAATAGGCAAACTTCTGTTTTTGAATCGAACTGTATTTAATACCTATTTTTCACATTTCTGGATCTTTAAATTCAATCGATCAGAAATCGTTCTTTGGAGTTATATCAAATTTGTTTGAATGCCACAGATTCACTATTTATGGTTTAGTAAAATATTTGATTTTGGGGAAATTCAATTCTTTTCTGAATATTCCTACAAAAAAAAAATATATGTAAGGTTGTTGTAAAATAAAATAAATATTTGTTATTTATTATTAAGTGCAATAGACAGAATACAGAAAAAAAATATTTCTTTTTAGTAACTGGAACTTTGCATAAGTAGTTCCCCTCCTGAGTGACAATATTAATAAAAAAAACAGGAATTAATACACTTTTTTATTTATCCCCTTTATACTTTAAACAAAGGGAAAAAAACTGACATAACCTTTTTTCCCCCTAAAAGGGAAAAAAATAATTCAAACCAGCATTTTAATTAAGGAAACATTCACAAGTTGTATTCTAAATAGAATTAGCGAAGCAAGGGACTTCACGAGATTAAAAAATCTAATTAACTCGTTTTTAATTTTACAATCTAAATTCTGTCTGTTTCCGCTTCTATGTTTTCCTATACATTATTCGGACGTCAGATGATGGCATTTGGAAAATTGCTGCTCTAAAGTCCTGCATCGAAAATGAGGTTGCAGTAATGCAGAAATAATAAATTATTAAAATTTTAATTATCAATGAATGATTGGTTTAAGGAGTTTTGTTCTCCGAGAAGCCCAGTTTCGTAATCCGTAACGCCGTCTGGGAATTTCTTTAAACTGGATGATGTGGTCTCGCGAATAAATGGATAGTAGACGGTTCGTTAATATATTTTTTTTCATGTGGTTTAAAAAAAAATCTTTTCCGATATTCATGCACAGAGATAGAAGATGTGAGTAACTAAGACAGAATAAATGCAGATTTTTTTTCTTAAAAACTGAATGAGATGGTCTGGCGAATAAATGGATAGTAGACGGTTCGTTAATATATTTTTTCATGTGGTTTAAGAAAAAAAATCTTTTCCGATATTCATGCACAGAGATAGAAGATGTGAGTAAATAAGACAGAATAAATGCAGATTTTTTTCTTAACCCCTTAACGATCGCATAATTTCAATAAAACGGTAATAAAAGTGCCTATTTTTTTCGGAGGATTCCATTTATTTCTTGATCTGTCATATCTAATTTAAAATAAACCATCCCCAATTACATTATAAATAGTCTGGTGCTGCCATCTGGTATGCAAAATAAGAAATAAAATTTTTTAGGGTACATGTAATGTATTGTTTTAATCTTTCAGGTGCGTTACTTTTGGACGCTCCAGCCCGGCAATATCACGGGCACGAGAAATAGAAGGCGAAAAAACACCCCGTGATTTTCACGGCAGCGAGAAGGAAGGGGTTAAAAACTGAATGATGTGGTCTGGCGAATAAATGGATAGTAGACGGTTCGTCAATATATTTTTTCATGTGGTTTTAAAAAAAATCTTTTCCGATATTCATACACAGAGATAGAAGATGTGAGTAACTAAGACAGAATAAATGCAGATTTTTTTTAATGGGCATTTTTGTTTCTATATTTCCAGTATCGCTTTCTACTACGACAATGGTTCTGAAATTTTATTTGGTGCATTTGCTAAGGGTGTAAGTAAATGTTAAATGGGGTTTACTTAAAATGGTTTTATATTTTCAATTAAAAAAAATCATTTCCAGAATCTCATTATCTTGTTTGGTGGCGTTAATGACTAAAATAGAAATAATGGCAATTTTTCACGATTTATTTTCTTGTAAATTCTGAAAAAACTGTGTATTTCAGAGCCGGGACTTGATAAGGTTCGCTTAAAACGATTACTCATCTGATTTTTAAAAACTTTTCAGTTGTAGGCCTTAGTGTACTTGTTTGTAAGCGGAAAAAAACTACCACGCATTTATGTAACATTGTCAAATGGAAAAAATCTTTTATTTAGCGATCATATTACAGCAGACATTCAGATCCTGAGAAACCCTTTGATTAAAATATCTGCTTTAAGGATTTATGAGAATCTCATGAAGCTATCTTACATGGACAAGTGGCAGGATTATGTTAATGAACCCTTAAGACTAAAGACGAAATGAAGTTTTGTTCAATCTGTGCTCTGGGAAAGGTTGACGTCCTACTTGATTTTTTATACAATCTCAATTTTACCCCTTTCTAATCCGACTGATATCAGAAACATCACTTATTACCTAGAATCTTTCTCGACGGACATTGGAACTTGGCAGCGAAGTGATTTTTGGTTGAGCTATTCTCTCAATCTATCTGACTTTTTCTTATACATCTACACTGATTGCTCTAGAGTCGAAGATCTAGTGAGACCTGGTTCTGGAATTTACTGTGACATTTTTTTCCCACTATCTACCTTTTGGAACACTTAACACCACTTTTGATGCCAAAGTTAGGGTAATTTTGATTACTTTATAACAGTATTTGATTACATTGAACTGTTCTTTAACCTAAGCCCCAAATTTATTCGATTCTAATGTCAACCAAGACATACCGACTACTTGTCATGAAATTGAAGTGATCACGCTGAATCTGGCAGTCTCCATAACTGCCAAAAAACATTGTCGAACTTGGGAATGAAGCTGCAGCTTCCCTTTCAAAAAATGCAACTCCCCTTGTTCATTCTGTGCTTTCCTGGACTTCATATAAATCTGCATTTTCCATCAACCGTCACAAATAGGAATTTATGAAATCCTAGCAAATAATATTAAAATCAAAACGTTGAAAAAGCTACTTGTCCATCAGCCTGACTGTCCAATAGAACAAACGTAGGCATCTTTTCGACTGACAACCTGTCACGATTGTGTCGCGTCCCACTAGCACTCTAATGAAAATCCTTCTAGTTCTAAATACATCATCTGTGGGTGTTGAGACCATGGAAGACACACACTTGTCTTTTTGCCCTGCATTATCCTCTCGATTTCTGTATTTCTGCTACTGGGAGGACAGAAAACTTATGATTTCTGGGTAACTCTAACTGCATGTTTTTTGCTTCATATATATATATATATATATATATATATATATATATACACAGTGGTACCTCGACTTGCGAGTTTTTTGAGATACGAGCATTCTCTCGGCAAATTTTTTGCATTTTTAGTAACTGGAACATTTTTTTGCATTTTTAGTTACGAGCTAAAATTCGGGTTACGAGCAAGCTTCAGATACCCCACAAATAGTTTGCGCAGCGAACGCCATGTGCTCGTCAAATGAGAACACGAGAAGCATTTAATCTTTACAACTTTTATGTACAATTATTAAACAATTGTATAAATATTATTCTAAGACTACTATCCAGTCTAAAACCTAGAGACCAACATTCAACAATTATCACCCGGGGCAGCTCGCTCTGCCCACACTTGAGTCGCCCTCCGAAACCGATCAGCGTCCTCCCTCTCTCGCAGAGATAGCTTCAGTTCCCTCCCTCACACTGGTACACGCCATGGGTTCTAGTAGATGGGATGACCTTAGTCCTAGGATCGCAAGCTCTTCTCCTTCTACGGATTCAGAGAAAATGATCTTCGGATTCTAAGAAAGATGAATTTGGACATTACATCCCAATGAAAGATGCAACAATCGTTCAGCTTCCGTGTCTCACTTTAAGAGGGTAGCTCGTAATAAAAGCGAAAGCGAGGAAAATGGGGCGAAAAGATCAAAAATCAACGAATAAGATTTAATTTTTCAGTTCAGCTTTTCTCCTCCTCTTTCATCAGCCTCTTCAAGTCTGATCTTCAAGGTAAATATTGTACATTACACTTAATAAAACAAGTTTATTGCCGTACATTCGTTGTATTGCGTTTTTATACAACGTTCGTCATTTATATGAACATTTTTCTTATTTAAAAACATGTAACCAAAAATTGTGTGTTTTGGGGAACCCCGGAACGAATTAATGGCATTTCCATTCATTCCAATGGGGAAAATTTATTCGAGATAAGAGTATATATATACATATATATATATATATATATATATATGTGTGTGTGTGTGTGTGTTTGTTTGTTTTGTTCCCTTTCCTTCATACAAACTTCATGTTATGTATATATTTGTATCGAACTGACTAAGTACTTTCTTCCAATGACTTAGCTGTATAGGAAAGGAAAAATTTTCTAAATGTGAAAAGCTGAAATATAAGTAATGTTATTTTTAGGGATTTCATTTTTTGTAAATCCTGCAAAAATGTTTATTTCAGAGCAGTGACTCCGAAACTGAAACTGGATGATTGGTTCGGGCGAATAAATAAATAACTGATTCAGTTCATCTAAAACTGTTATTATTACCTGGTTTTTAACGCTCTTATATGGATCTATTTCTCTAGATTCCCTATATATGTAAATGACTGATAAAGAAATAATTCCGATTTTTATGAATGTCTTTATCTTTTTGTAAATCTTTCAAAATTGTTTATTTTACGGCTCTGCCTCCGAAACTGTAACTGATTGATAAGGTTGGGGGAATGAATTAATAACTGATCAGATTCATTTAAAATAGTTATTGATTTAAACCAAGTATTCATATTTCTTGTTTTAGAGCAACGGCTCCCAAACGTTGACTGGTTGATTGATTCAAAAGAATAATATTTAATAAATTGATTGAGTTAATAATTAAACTGTTTTTGCATCTCATTTTCAAAATCTTTTCAGCAAATATTGATTATTTTGCAGTGGTTCCGAGACTTCCTCTAGGGGAAAAAATGAAGGTTAAAAAAATTTAAAATAGTTCGTCCTCAGGTTTTAATGGTACTTTTAGATATCTGTACATAAAGTTCGCTGTCTAGACTAACTAAAATCGAAATAATTGATTTTTTTAATGGATTTTTTTTCTAAATCCTTATATATTGTTTAATTCAGATCTTCGGATCGAAAATATGAAATGGATGCTTTTTTTTTTTTCAGATGAATAAATAAAAAATCTATTGTGTTAATTTAAAATAGTTCTTCATGGAATGTTTCAAAATATTTTCAGAGATCTGTACTGATCGGTTGTGTAAGATGCGGATAACTTAATTGGAAGTAATGCAGGTTTTAAAATGGAATTGTTCGGCTAAATCAGTAAATATTGTTTAATTTAGTGTCACTGTACGTAAAATATAACTGAATGATTAATTTAGCTTGCAGTGCAAATGTTTATTTATTTTTTCATTTATTTGTGTATAGCTGTATGTATATGGAAAAAAAATATATCCTACGAAAAAAAACACTTAAAAAGTTTAGTAAGCATGAATATCTTATCGCCCAGTTTATGCTAACTAATAAATGGAGGGTAAAAAAAAAATAAAAGTAAAAAAAATAAATGCTAGACGAAAGCGTCATTTTATTCATTCATTCTCTAACTTTTTTCGTCCTACTCATTTAATCTGTACAAGAAAACGAAAGAAGAAAAAAAATGTGTGCACATAAACTTTTCCTTTACCGAAAAGGAATTTAAAGCTAGCGTTTTAATTAAGAAAACATTCACAAGTTGTTCTTCAAGCAGAGTGAAAAAAAAGGTAAGGGATTTCAGGAGATTAAAAAAAATCTAATTAACTCGTTTTTAATTTTTCAATTTAAATTCCATCCTTTCCGAATTTATTGAGATTCTCCATCAGCATCTGAATTCGAGGAGAGGCAATAATCAGAAAATTCCTGTTCTAAGAGATCCTGCTTGAATAAATCTGTTTGAAGTTGGAAGTAATAATAAATTATTGAAATTTTAATCATCTGATATACATCTTTTGTAAGTCAACATGCTGCCTGTAATCCACGATTTTTTTTTTTGATTTTGTAATGTAAAGGGTAAAATAATGCTTTTGATCAAATCTTTCAAAAAATTTTACACAAATTAATTACATTTAATTTTTTTAGTTTTTCAGTAATTTTTATTTTACCCGAAAATGTAACTGATTAACCTTTTCCTTACGGGATGGGATAGCATGTATCCCAAGAATAAATAAATAAATAAATAAATAAATAAATAAATATATATATATATATATATATATATATATATATATATATATATATATATATATATATATATATATATATATATACATACATATATATATATATATATATATACATACATATATATACATACATATATATATACATACATATATATATATATATATATATATATATATATATATATATACGTATATATATATATAAATATAGATACATACATGTAATATAGTCATTACATCTCGTTCTTAAAAGGCAACCTGAAAAGGAAAACTAGCTCAAATTTACATGGCTGGAGCTAGACTCAGCCTGAAAGAATTTAAATTTTGAAGCAGTCGGGTCGAATCATTTTATTAGGAGCGATAGTAACATACGTCCTTTCATTTCAGATGCTCGGAGCGAAGTGCAACATCACCTTTCAACCTTACGCGCTAGAAGCGAGGTACATGTGGCTGTTGTTTTGAAATGTCAGCGGAATTTCGGGCTGGCAATGCGAACTCACGCCTTTCTTGGGACGTATACACGTGTAGAAATGCAACGTTTGCTGTTTTATGGGAAGTCCTGTTGCTATGGGTTTTTAAAGCGTTAAAGTAATGTTACTGGGGATTGGATTTAGGAAAGGGAATTTAACTGATAGAATGGAGGGCCTAATATTTAATTTATTACATACATATACATACATACATACATATATATATATATATATATATATATATATATATATATATATATATATATATATATATATATATATATATATATATATATATACACTGCTGGCCACTGTAAATGCAACACCGTGAAGGAAACATGCAAATAACATGAAATTTACAACATGCATTAGCGGAGGTGAGATATGCAAATGATTAGAATTTCAGCGCACACGCACATCACGCGCGCCTGTGGCGCCACTTCAAAGCGCTATTTAAGGCTTCGAGATTTCGACGATTTCAAGTTCGGCAATTGTGTTTTTCTTGTGTTTTTTTTCAAAAAAAAAACGATCAATTATGCCTCGTCAAAAGCAGCGATCATCTTTTGATCAAGTATCCGAGTTCGACAGAGGAAGGATAGTGGCCTACCGAGATTGTGGATTATCTTTCAGGGAAATCGGTAGTCGTGTTGGACGAAACCAAACAACTGTAATGCGGATATGTGATCGTTGGATGCAGGAGGGTACGACGGACCGGCGTGTTCGATCGCATCCACCTCAGCGCACCACTTCACGCGATGACAGGCAAATTGTGCGCATGGCAGTGACGGATCGCTCAGTCACATCACGAATCATAGCACAGCACATGCAGTCTGTAACGCATCATCCAGTGTCTGCGCGTACCATTCGACGCCGTTTACAGCAGAGTGGTCTGTCCGCAAGACGTCCATTGCTTTGTCTACCCTTGACGCAGAACCACAGACGTCTCCGCCGCCAATGGTGCAATGACAGAAGGATGTGGACGGCAGAATGGAATGAAATTGTCTTTACTGACGAGTCACGCTTCTGTCTGCAACACCACGACGGTCGCATTCGAGTCTGGAGACACCGTGAAGAGAGGATGCTGAACAGCTGCGTTATGAACCGCCACACTGGTCCTGCACCGGGTATTACGGTATGGGGCGGTATTGGATATCACTCTCGCACACCTCTAGTACGCATTGCCGGTACTTTAAACAGCCAGCGCTAGATCTCCGAGGTGTTGGAGCCAGTTGTCCTTCCTTACTTTCAGGGCTTGCCCACAGCCATATTTCAACAGGATAATGCGCGACCACACGTGACACGCATTGTCCAACGGTTCTTCGTCAATCGCCAGATTGAATTGCTTCCCTGGCCGCCTCGCTCTCCGGATCTTTCGCCGATAGAAAACATGTGGTCCATGGTTGCTCTACGATTGACCCAGATTCCATCCCCAGCTGCCACAGCAGATCAACTTTGGCAACGTGTAGAAGCTGCTGGGTCTGCTGTACCCAAAGAACTCATCCAAAGTCTCTTTGAATCAATGCCAAGTTGTGTGGCAGGGGTGATCTCCAACAATGGCGGCTACTCTCGCTACTGATTTTGGCAGGAACCACACTTCACAGAAGTCTATAAATTTAATCATTTGATACTTGGTCAACATGTTATCTACAAAATAAATTTTGTTGGGATATCTCTTGTCTTTCTTGGTGTTGCAATTTGGGTGGCCAGCAGTGTATATATATTTAAACCCCTTAATTGCCATTCTTACAAAGGGGGTATGAAATATTTCGTTCTAACGAGGGAATAGGAAAAATGGACCCCGTAAGCTAAGGGTTAACATGTTCTATTTTTTTTTCAGATAAACTTATAAGAGGGTTCATATTTTGTGTTATTCTACTGGGATGTTCTTTTATATTCAACAAGTATTGAGTGATTTTTCTCTGCATCTTTTATTCAATTTGATAATCCTTAATTCTCCTGCAGAACCTATAACTGTCTAAATTTAGATGTTATTCAAACCCTGTTCATACATTATAACATGCAATACGTATGCTCTCTCATGCCTCTTTCTCAGATTGTGTGTAGCACAAACTTCTGATATCATAATTTGAAATTTATGAAAACTTCTGTCGAAGTAGTGTGTATTGTTTAATTCAGTGGTGTGTAAAATGTTTCAACTGCGACCCATTTTCTTTGAATAAATATCACGAGATCCCAAATAAAAATTTATTGATAAAAGCAAATTTTTTAAACAATTAGAAAAATTTTAAGAAAATAATTGAAACACGAAAAAAGTATTGAGAAACTATGAACTGAAGAGAAATCAATGAGTTGTAGATTTTGGATATATATATACACACACACACACACACACACACACACACATATATATATATATATATATATATATATATATATATATATAACTAAATTTAACAGAGCAAGATAATTATAAGACGAATGTAGACAAAAACAATACAGAAATTTCTGTATTATTTTTGTTTATATTCTTCTTATAATTATCTTGTTCTGTTAAATTTACTTATATTTGCCTTTTTAAATATGAAGTTATGAAGCAACTGCGTAATCTTTTATTGAAAAGTTATTTATGTTTTCAATACTAGGGTAGGATTTGGGTTAATTTCTATGGTAGTCTATGCCCGCCTTTAAATTTTTTTGCTTATGTTGATTTGTTTATATTTTTATACCTTACAAATTATATATATACATATATATATATATATTTACTTTATACAATAACAGTAAAAAATTGTCTTCCTTACCAACTACATTTGTTTAATGCCAAATTTCACGTGAATAAAACTATATCTAAATACTAAAACGTATTTGTGTTTAGATATGAATCCTTTAGGTAAAAATTAAACAACAAAAAATATAAAATCAAAAACGAGTATTATTTGCAAATTATAAACTTGCTATTAAAACCTTAAAAATTATAAGCTTAATTTATTTATATGAAACAAAAGTAGAAAAAAAAGCTAATGAAAGGTGAGCCAAGACCACGGATAATAATCTTTCAATATTTGGTAATATATATGAGAATGCTGCTCTGGTATCATCGTATCATCAATAACAATAAAAAATGTTTTCCTTACCATCTACATTTTTTTTTGCGAAATTTCATTGACTAAAACTTCATATCTAAATACTAAAACGTGTTTGTATTTAGATATGAATCCTTTTGGTAATAAATTAATGAAAAATAAAATTAAAAAAGATTATGATTTGTAAATAATAAGCTTGCTATTAAACCAATAAAAATTATAAGCTTCATTTATTTATATGAAACAAAAATAGAAAAAAAAATAATGAAAGGTGGGCCAAGACCTCGGATAATATTCTTTTAATATTTGGTGATATATATGACAATGATACTCTTGTATCATCGTATCATCCATAACGATAAAAAAAGTTTTCCTTACCATCTACATTTGTTTTTTTTTTGCGAAATTTAATGTGAGTAAAACTTCATATCTAACTACTAAAACGTATTTGTATTTAGATATGAATCCTTTAAGTAAAAGTTAACAAAAAATAAATTTAAAATTGAGTATGATTTGTAAATTATAAGCTTGCTATTAAAACATTAAAAATTATAAGCTTCATTTACTTATATGAAACAAAAATAGAAAAAAACAATTAAGCCAAGACATTGGATAATATTCTGTCAATATTTGGTGATATATTAGAATGCTACTTTCGTATTATCGGTGTTTTGTATTTATAGCTACTAATTTTGAAAAGCTAGTCTTGCACATATAGGTAAAAGCGAACAGAGACAATGTAGTCTTGTAAGACTGTTTAACACCATATTTAATAATATGATATATTTTTAACATAAAATATATAAATAAAAATTTAATAAATTTGTAATTATAGAAAATTTAAAGCATGTTTTTTCAATATAATGATTCATTATGATATAAATTCACTTCAGACTTTCAGTGAACCACAGTTTGCACACCACTGGTTTAATCTATGAGCGTCAAATATGGCCGACTATATGAAGCGTGATGTTTGGAGAGGAAAAGGCTGGAGGTAATCGCAAAGATATTTCACCCCTAACTCTTACAATTGAGGATGTTTTATTGTACAATTTTAAAATTCTATATGTACCTTCTTATTGCATATATCCATAACTCATTTTGTGCTGTTTGTTTTCTTCAATAAGGTTATAAATAAAAAATCTATAAATTTTAGTTTATAATTAATACAAAACAGTAGAACTGTGGAGGAAATAAATCTGTAATCATTCTTTACCTTTCTGATTAAATTGAGATAAGAAAGTTTCATGCCAAACGGGAGTATTCCAAAAAGTTGCTGATATGCATCACTCATTTTGTGCAGTTTGTTTTCTTCAATAAGCAGATAAATAAAAAATCTATCAATTTAAGTGTATAATTAATACAAAAAAGTAGAACTGTGGAGGAAATTAATCTCAAATTATTCTTTACCTTTCTGATTAAATTAAGATTAAAAAGTTTCATGCCAAAGGGGAGTATTCCAAAAAGCTGCTTATATGCATAACTCATGTTGCGCAGTTCGATTTCATCAATTAGTTTATAAATAAAAAATCTATCAATTTAAGTTTATAATTAATACAAAAAGTAGAACTGTTGAGGAAATTAATCTGCAATTATTTTTTACCTTTCTGATTAAATTGAAGTTAGAAAGTTTCATGCCAAAGGGGAGTATTCCAAATAGCTGCTGAAAAAAAATGAGCTTCGTTATTTATATCGCAAAGAAGTCAGACGTTATTCGACTCAAGTGTGGTACGATACCAAGGAGGAAGAATCAAAATGGATATTGTCAGGATCTGAACGAAACTGCCTTTTCTTTAATGCAAGATGTTTGTCTAGTACTAAATTTCATGAACTTAAGACTATTATTGACTCAGCAAAAACAGATGTCTTCGCCAGTGCCGAGGCTGGTGCTTCAGCTGATTCATTATGTTATAATCAATATAAAAATTTTGTTCTATACACACTCTCCAAAACATGGCAGATTGCCTCGGGCATCATTGTGGGTTTGAAAAGGGCCAGTGTTAAATTTAATATTTTACATGAGATGACAAAAAAATTTGAGGTTGTTTAAGGAAATCCATGAAAAAATAATAATCGTGCCAAGACATTTTTTTTGTTTATAATTCTTAGTTCCTGTTCAAATATTGTTAAGCAACATTGTGTTTTCCTTAAAAAATATCTTGGTTCAATATAAGTAGTTAAGATGTTGAAAATGCAAAGTATTCAATCTTGCTCTTGAAGAATAACATTTAGTAGGTTTTAATACGACCATTGATAATAAAAAGCCTTGCACATAGCTATCTGCACGTAAGAATAGTATATACATATGGCGAATTCAGAAAATATGACTATGCTAAATAAGAACTTCAGCTAGAAAATCAAACAGTTAGAACAAATGATATATCCACTGAATTGAACTAAAAGTGAGAGAATATGTAATTAATTAAAGTAGAAATTTAACACTGGAATACTTTATTTAACAAAGCAAAAGATATATCGAGTTATAAATATTTTTATAATAGAGTAGAATATTGGTATTCCAAATGTGGGTTGGACGTAATTTTATTCAAGCCGAAAAATAAAAATAAGTAATGTAACAATCGTTACTTCGTCAAATAGCAATTACTTATCGAGAAATTCTAGAAAATATGAATTTTTCACAATATGAATTTTTCATATTTATTTATACCATTATATGTAGTTAAATAAATTGTGTTCGAAACATGTCAGTTACACTTAGTTATTTTCATAGCATCAATCAAAAGAAAAATTAGCTGAGAAAACTAAAAAGCGACCAATATTACACAGAGCAGTACTACAATGATATATTGTTCTACGTAAACGATCTTCGACGTGAAACATACCTTCAAGTGTACTTCTCCAGCAGCTACTGGACGTGGCGATTCGAAATTTTGTTCCTTTCCCTCACTTTTATTTCAAAGACATCTTGTCCTGCCTGGTTTTGAAAAGACCTTCATCTTAAAGTACAGCTTTGGTACCCGGAGTCATCACAATTTTTTGTTACACGTACAGCTCAAATTTTTTTTCCACAGCACTGGGACATTTAAAAAGGTAGTGTAGAGACACACCAGATAGGCAAATCTTCCAGTAGGCCATATACTCTATACAAAGAAGTGTCTAGATGAGTGATTCTCAACCACTGTGCGAGATTCTTGAAGTGTGCTGCCACTGAGAATACCCATACATAAGCGACGTCAGACAAGTAGTTCAATCAGTTCTGCCTTCCTAGCGGGGACTGGCTGAACCAATGCGCATGACTTTTACAGTTCTCGACTGGTAACTGGTAACTCTGGACTATTACAGTTCTGGACTTTTAAATCTGGATCAAAAAATGAGAGTTGCATTATCATTTTTGCACCCAAATATAAATGAAGTTATCAAAAAACAACAAGCTGAAATTTGGCATTAAATGCAATTTGCAGATAAATAAACATTTTGTTTACTTTGTAATGCAATTTAATTTTATATTGCAACGGAAATTATTTCGTATGCTATTTTTAGAAAATATATTATAGGTACATCAATCAATTATCCAAGTAAATTTTCTTAAAATTTATCTTATTTTTAGTGTGCTGCCAAATTTTAAAATTATTAAAAGTATACCTTGATGAAAAAAAAGGTTGAGAATCACTGGTCTAGACAGATGTATCAGAGATATCCAAAATAAACAGTTTAAAGAGCCATCTGGGAATGTCTACATATTCCGAAAAGCCCCAAAGCAATAAAAGGTTGTATTAAGTTGACAAGTAAGGAAATTTAAGCTTTATTTTTCTAATATTTTTATTAAATATGTCATTCTCAAAAGGAAAGAATTATTAATGTTTCTAAATTTTTAAATAGTTTTAATCTTTAATAATTATATTTTTTTAATTGTTTTTTCTATATTATTCATATCCTGGATATACTGAGTTGTTGCAATTAATATAAATTCGTTTAAATGTTGATAAAAAGTGGGAAATAAAAAATTCTAAAAATTAATCTTTAAAAATTCAGCAAAAATCAGAAAATAGAGGTAAAGATTTCATTTTAAAGAAATTTTTATGATATTTCTCGTGATATAAATTTCATAACCCTCAAATTATTATTTTAAATGCAAACTTAAAAAAAGTTACTAAAACAGCTTAAAAATTTAATTTAAAAAAAATCCAAGAAGAATTTTTCAAAATCTTTCTTAGTGCCCCCCTCACTGCACTATAAGAAGAATCGCTGTGCAAAATTTCAGCCCTTTAGGTCCAGCGGTTTAGTCTGTGCGTTGTATGTCAGTCAGTCAATCAGTTAGCCAGTGAGTCGGGCAGTTACGGAACTGTTTTATATATATAGATTTGCAAAAATTGGTCACTGAACAATTAGCCACGAAAACGCGGCAGGAGCCGCAAAGAAAATGACAAAGTTTCACATGTGGCTCGCGAGCCGTGATTTGGACACCCCTAGTATAGACATTCGCTAGGTTTCTTAACTTTTCATCATTGTTTGTATCCTTAATTGTCGCCTCCACCATGCTCACACAATAGTGTGGCCAACAAAACCGCGGTGTGGATGGGCAAGTGTCCTCAGGACGTTGTGTCTGTCACGTTGGAAAAAAAAGGATCTCTAATTGTCTGGCATTTGACTTTACCAGACCACTGTTTTATTCTTCGCATTTTCTCCCTTTCAACTCCATGCATAACCGCAGCTCTTAAAGCTGCTGTGTACTAACTCTATTGGATTCGCTCAATGTTGACCTATGGAGAAAACTTGTCTACTATTTACGGCTATACGAATGGTGATCATCAAGTAAAAATGGCATTTTCAGATAGCCTGAACTTTTCTGCACCTTGCAACAGAATTCATTTCATAAATTTCTTCCACCAAGGGAATTCATGAGCCTTTAAAACACACCATACAAGATTTTTTCCCCCGAATAATTTAAATTAAAAAATATTTGTGTTTTTTAAACGAAAAATTCCGCCAGGTGTAAAATTTCTTTCTCTATTACGGAGTACAATTTAAAAGAAATCTTTAAATCCAAGTTGGCAATCTTTGGACACATTTTCTCCAAAGGTTAACACTGAGGTAAGCGAATCGATTTCTTCGCTAACTATACATCACATTAATATTAACCAGAAAAGAAAGGGATAATATGGATTGTTCGAAACATTTGCTAATTCAAACAGGCCCGGCTACCATTCAATTCGGATTAAAGTTCGGTATAATAACTGCGGTAAATCAGCTATGCATGCATAAGACCACTAGATAAAGTAAAAAGTATTCAACTGTCATGCAGAATAATTTTATACAACAAGTTCCTCGTTACTTTTATTCATACTTTACTGATAAATGAATGTTAGAGAGAAAACAAATATCATAACGGCAAAAACTAATTACAAATATATTAATAAATTAACCCAGTGATTCAGATTAAAAGAAAATAGTGATTTTTCACCATTGTTTATAATTTTATGGATGATATATGCTCGATTATTAAAATCTCATTTCGGCCTCTTAATATACAAACTCTTTTCTTAGAATTATATCGAAACGAAACCTCTATCTTATTACAAATGTTGAAGCGAATTATTTTTTGCAAGAAACCCCTGATTTCATTTGTTCTTTGAAAGACAGAAATAAGGTCTGATTCTCTCTGATTCTGGTGCCTGAAAAAATATAATTAAATGCGCCTCAAACCATTCGGATAAGGCAATTACTAGAATAAATTGGTTCATAAACAAAACATTTATAAGGAAATTCAAGCCAAAGTAATAGTCAGCCTGGTCTGAGAGAATTGAGAAAGCTTGCATTTTAAAAGTCCCTTTGAAATATTTATTTCTTATTAAACAGTTCTACTATTTATCTTCAAAGTATAATTTATTGCAGGATATATTTTTTCATGTTTTACTAAATGTGCAATGAACTACATTCATATATAATATAGTTCAATATAACTTTTATGTATTTAGTGTAATTTTTATAGGCGTTTTTCTCTACGACTGGTATGAATTTAGTATGGAACAAATGTGTACATAAAAAAATCAAAAGAATTAATAATTAAAAGTTTAGTTGATTCTTAACTTATTTCTTATTTTTTTCCACTTGCATTGTCACCTCGCTCCTCAGATCTAACTCATGTGACTTCTTTCTGTGGGGTTATTTTAATTCCAAGGTTTATCTTGGTGAAGTCTCTAACTTGGCGGCTCTAAAGGACAATATATCGCGGACTGTGTTGAACATCCCTGGTGACATGTTACGATCGGCCGTTGAGAACTTAGTGTTCAGGATGCAATGGGTCATCCACTAGGATTGAGGTCACACCGAAGGAAGGAGAAGGGAATTTGCTTCATAAATCTGTGCTGATGTGAAATTCTTTTTGTTATTTATTTGTCTGCATTTTACAACTTTTTCGGTATTCACCTCTTATCTTTATAGCCCGAAATACTCGCGCTGCTGTCGACTACGTAGTCATGAATTTTCATTTTCATGTTTTACTTGCATTTTGTGCAAATTCTCGGGTGCGAAGACAACAACAGCGCCATATCTTCCCCTATTGGTGACTTTTGGAACTTTTTTTTTTCATGGAAATTCTTTCCCATATCGTCCTTAGTCCCTCTTCAATTTTGGTGGAATTCCGGTTGGTAGATCGCGCTACAGATGGCTCTGAGTAGTGTCAGTTTGCTAAAAATCACCCTGTAATTCTATTTTATTATTTGTTTATTCTACATCTTATAAAATGAAAGGGGAAAACTAAGTAATAAAGGAAAGTACGGTTCTTCGATTTTTTCTATTAATAGAATCAACATGATTATATTCTGCTAAATTTAAAAGTATTTGATTATCAATAGAGTTTTGAAAGTTAACTGCAATATTTTGATGGAAACCTCGGATATTAGCGACTCCATATTCTTTGCAAATTCCAGCATTTTTGAAATGCCAAGGCATTCCTAATCGCTATAGGACGTTGCAGGAAAGTTAATCTTAACTTCAATGCACGGGCTGAGCCCTCAATTGCAGGCGTGTCTGACTATTTAGCATGGTTGCCTTAAATGGCCATAAGAAAGAAAATAACAAAGAAAGGAAAGTATAATAAGACGATTTGGGAGTTCAAATGCAGAAACAAAAACAAATTTAAAATAAAGGAAATTACATAAATAGCTGAAAGGAAGTTTAAACAAAGAATAATTTAATTTAGCTGCGGCAAGCATGAGAAACGTTAAGGGGAAAAGTAAGAAGATTCATACAAACGTACGTATTTGGATTCTTTTTTTACTAGCCAAAAGGAAATGATAAAAAGTAGAGTTGTGGTAATCAAAAAATTGTATCCTGACGCTGGTTTCATGAACCAATCCAGAGACAGAACTTCGACCAAGGAATGTGCTTGAATCAGGGGATGTAGAATACAAAGGGATAAAGGAGAATAATTAAGAATTGAGGAGAAGGATTTTAAATGCAAACCTTATAACCATTTTTAAAATTGCAGTCCGAATCATGACTTTGTCCAGCATCTAAGCGGAGGAAGAGGGTTTTTCCCTTTCTGGTGAAGACTAGTTCCCGCCGATGCAGTCTAAACTGTAATGAGAACGAGATCCCAGGATCAAGTCTTATTCTCTGGAGAGATTCTGCCGCGATAACTTGTCCCGAGTTCATTGATAGAAATCTATCGTACAGGAATTTCGGAGATACTAGAGTGACTGTGACAAATGTGTCGAGAGAGGGATTCCGAATTAATAATTTAAGCTGGTCTATACGGGGTTATCGAGATTTATGGAAGACATACAACTCCATTAAAACATTATACTTGTTTTTACGAAACAGTTTGTTAATTACTTTTGAACGACAACACAACGACAAGGATAAATATCACTGAGATTCTCGAACAATCGTAAAAGACAGACTTTATATTGACACTTGACAAGTCGTTACTGTTCTTATTTAAATTGCAGACAGTGATTTGAAACCAAAACTAAATTACTGGTTTTCTTTTGCAACAGAAAATATGTAAGGATAAAGTTAACTATTCCAATAAATGTCTAAGTGAGCACAGTTCATTCTAGGTTTCAAGTGTTTACAACGATTTTGCTCTCCATCACCACTGCAAACTATATAATTAGTTTTATAAATTAATTATTTTACTCTTTCTAGAGACAAAATGATTTAATTTATGTGATATCATTTCAAAATTTTCAAGAATTTCATTTTGATATATTATAACTTTTGTTTGATTTTTTTCTATTCAAGGGGGCTAAAATGATGAAAATGTTGGATTGAATAAATTAAAAAAAAGAGTTTGTTCCAAATTTTCCGAAATATATCATCCAAAATATTTCACTTAACAGTCTTTTATTCAAATTTTGGTAAATTTAATAAATCTGTTTGAAAATTCCAATCACGATACGAACGAGACAATTGCTTTTTAATTGATTATTTAAAAAACTACATTAGAACATTTAGTCATGATTCGGAACTGATGTAATATTATACACTAGCATAAATATTTGTCTAAAGCAGAGTTTTATTAATGTTTTACTAACTCAAAAATATTTCATATGATTGACGTAAACTAATATTACCTCGCATCAGAAATGCGCAATTTCGTATCAATTTCTCCCTGGAAGCATAAAAATAAGACCTGATTTCCGCATTGTTTTAAAAAAAGAACGAAATTAAATACGCCTCAAACCCTTCTGGTAAAGGGAATTACCGGATTAAATTGGGTTCTCAAACAACGGAAGTCCATTAGAAAATTTTTAAAGAATCTATTAGTTTCACTGCCAGAGAAAATTAAGATAGTTCGCATTTTAAAGGTCACAATTAAAAATTCTGTAACTTTAAACAGAATTGCCAATAAATTATGAAGTGTTTTTTAGAAGTAAACGGAATAATTTCTACTATTTATCATATAATTTTCTTTATTGTAGCATCTTTCTTACGTCTATTAGATATTTCCTGAAACATCTTTTTCGACAATAGACAATAGACAAACATTTGTTGTTGTTTCTAATGCCCCCTGGCCGGCATTTATTCATGACCAGGTCCATGTAGGATATCGAGTTGAGGGGTGTGGTTACGGTTTGTAGCGGCACCACAAGGGTCGGAGTCCGATTTAGCCAGGTGCCACCACAATTTTGACTGAGTACCCCCAGAGGTGGCATCTGGGGGTGGGGGTGGTCGTGCCCTCTCCCACCCTCTCTGACCTCATAGAGGGACTTTACGGTCTACAGATTTAACATGCCCTTATCTGGCGTAGACAAGGCGATATTTTAACGGTGCTTGTCGGGATTCGATTCGAGCACCTTCAGCACCGAACGCCGACGCGCTACCGCTAGGCCACCTCAAGTCTAGAATAAATAAAACTTCGAGCCGAAAATATTTCATGTCAGCTCAAAGTATTATCTCAAGACGTGTAACTTTCGTTATCGATAGCTTCTTCAATGTTGTTGAGCAGAGATTTAGAATTGATTAAAAATTTGTAAATTGAGTGGGTCGATAAAATGAGGACCAAGCATGCTTGGGAACTAAACTCTTGGGGGGGGGGGGGTCCCACGTCAGGTTGACCACCTGACTGAGACATATATCGTATGGCACCTCAAGCCCAAAGTTAAAAAAAAAAACGGAGATGGACACCGCCGGCCTTGGTCCACATCGGACTGTTGCGCCATGAGTTTAATTTTTAAAAATTTGTAAAATAATGAACGAGTATTATCATCAGGATAATTTTTTTAACGGAATGCTAATTATACTTAACTAACATAAACTATCTCAGACATTTCCAACAACAATGAATTTCAGTTTTCTATCAATGAACACTCATATTTATAACTGGACTCAATTTTCCTAAGCAATATATCTTTAATCCCTTTCCAATTAAACTACAACCGTTAGGGTTGCTCGCTTAATGGGTTTCATGTTTATTACTTCTATACAGAAAGATGAGATGAGATGTCGAATTGGTAGAAAATACGTCTAAATGAGTTGTAGCAGTAATTAAAGGAAACTTGGCCTTGCGAATTAATCTAATGCAAAATGAAGCTTTTTTTCGGAAAAATTAGCTTACTTTTTTTTTGTATCCTATGTATGCAAATCATACCTCCTAAATTATTATTTTTAATTTTTTGAGCCATTTTAAATTGATTTGAAACGTTTAAGGGATTCTTGGGGAACTTTTTAACTGTACTAAATATTTACGAATGCTTTTAAAGGTATTGAACATTTTCGTTGTTTAATCTTAAGTAGTACTACAAAACGTAATGCTGCCTTAAACAACCTATTTTTTGTTAGGCCTGAACTTGAAAAAAACTACACTCTTAGTAAAATTTGTTGCAAAAAACAGTTTTGAATATTGTTTTAGAGAATCATTAATAAATAAAAACACGAGAAACGCATTTTTACAACCTATCTAGCATTATAGTATCAAACTTTCTCTTTGAGTATTTCACCAGCTTCCCGTGTAGGAACAAGGAACCAATGTAGTAGGTTTTTGAAAGGTTTTATAATAATATTTGATATAAACATCTCGTTTTCGTTTTAAATAGGAACATTTGAAATATTAAGGAACTCTGTGTCGTGTAAGTTTTATGAAATTTAATTGGTAAATTTGCTTGTGTTGGCCCTGTGGTACAGCGCCCTGGATTTCGGTGCTGAGAATGCTGGGATCGAATCCCAGCGTCGCGCCGCTAAGATACCTCCGTTTGTGTTGTCCCTTCATAGGGGGTAATGCTGGACCGCCTATATGGTGCCCTCATAATAAAATGTCCAACAAACCATGGTGAATTATAGGCGAATGTGTACACGACAAGTGCCTCCGCTTAAAATATATATAAATAAATAAATATTAATAAAAAATATTGAAAAAAATTACGTCAATTTTTTGACAGAAAAAAAATCAAAATTTTATTTAAATTTTCATGATAGAATTCAGGTATTCAAATACAAGGCATTTCCTCAAACTTAAACATTTTAAATTTAACATATAAAAAAGTCAAGGAAAATTCTTCTAACAAAGTTATGATTTTCCATCTGTATTAATTTTCTAAAGAACTTTATTAACCAGTAAATTTTACATTGCACCATAAAAAAAATTTTAACATACTCAAATTAATAACAAAAATTCTTTAACAATTATAATATACGCATTATTAGGAAGCCACGGATGCAAAAACCTGCATACAGCTGACTGTCCCGGTACCTCATTGATCAATTTTAAGACTGTTAAAATCAATGTTAAGACTGTTAATAAGTTAAAAAGAAATTAATTTAAGTAACTGTTGTTTATATAAAAGGTCATAAATTTTTCAGAAAAACTGGTTTCGCATAAAAAGAAATATATTTATCTAAATTGAGTCAAAATTGATAAACTAACAAATATTACGCGAAAGACTTAATCTTATAAATGCATCATATACGTTTCATAAAAATACCAGAGGTAAAAAAGCAAATAGCTTACAAATAAATTTGCAGATTAAAGAAGGTTTCCAAAATTTCAATCTTGATGATTATATTCATTCATAACTTGGAACTGAATTTATTGTAGAATGATATCAATTCCATACACAAGATTTAGCACTGTAGAAACATTTTTTCTTATTATAGTAATAAATTGTGAGTACACTAAAACCTCGTTTATCCGGATCAGATTTGTAGACATTTTTATTTAATGTTCACATTAGATAATAATTTTTAACTATGATAGCAAGAACGTAACTACAAGTACGCCAAATATTCGCTTTTTAGTTTGACTCAATGTACAGTTCCTGCATAAACTGTACAATAAATTATGGTAATAAAATGCCTTTTTTTGAGTTTCAGAAAGCTTAACTAAAGTTACCAATTCTTTGTTCAGAAATTCTTTGTTGTGAAACGTTATTTTTATATTTTTTAATGTCTTGTAAACAGTAGTATATAATTCTGTTACAAAACATAGATTTTTATCGTAATAAATGGTAAATCTGCTTAGATAAGTATTTTGTTTTCCTTATTACCCATATTACCCGGATTAAACGGATTGCCTATGGTCCCAGTTAGTCCATAAAAACGAGGTTTTACTGTAATTGTTGTTCAAAGTGACTGCTCAGTCAAATATACCGTTATAAAGAATGATATTATAAACTAAGAATTCCTTCTTTCAAACTAGTTTTAAGATCGAAATTTTTACATTTAAAATCGAATTAAATGTAAAAATGATTATATTTAAGAAAGTTTTTGGTTGAAAAAGTTTTGCATGAATTTTTTTGAAACGTCAAACTAAATTCTTTTTTAAATAATAATTTAAATAATTTATTCAATAAGATAATAACAAACTGTTGGTAGCTAAGCAGTCTATCAATTTATTCTAAAATCACGAAATTTGACAACTACAAGAATTAAATTGATTTTCGTTTAACTCAAATTAAATTTTTACAATACTTCATGCATTTCCTACTAAAATCTGCTACCTTTCCCAACAGTAGTCATTAATAAATTTGCTGTCCTCAACTCTCCATGGATCGATAAAATTATTTACACCAAATGCAGATGGAATGGAGACACAATTTAAATCTGGAACTCATCAACAGTCTTAGATTTCACTAAATTATCAATCAAAAAAAAAGTTTATAACTTTTTATGGAAAATGTTATTTTTGCGAGACTCTGGAAAAATATCACTTTTCGTGAGAAATGCTCACCTTCCAACATATTGTTCCAGGAGGAATGGAAATGGGGTCTGGTTCTGGCTGCGCGAGTCAGGAAAGAACGTATAATTAAATACGCCTCCTGGCAGTTGGATAAGGCAATTACGGGGAATAATATGGGCTCCGAACAAAGAAAATCCATTATGAAATTCAAATTGATTTGTTAGTTTCTCTGGAAAGGAAGATTAAGGAATCTCGCATTTTAAATGCCAATTTAGGACGGTGTATAAAAAGAATTTGATATTGGTTTATGTTATAAATTGCAGGGTGAAGGCTTCTAGCGGATTTCAACGTATTGAGAAAGGCAACACCAATAAATGAACATTCTTTTTTATTTGAACATTTTTTTAATATGATGTATAAAATATCAAGGATCGAAGTTGGACTATTTACAGAAAAATCAAAGCTGATTTTTAAAGTCATCTAGATTTCTGTATACTGTCAACGAATATTATATTAAATTTTTAGCATTCGTGGAGCGATAATGGCAATTTATGGTTTTTGTAATCTTTTTAATAGGTCGAATCTTGTACCGTGCACCATATGAAAAATAAGCAACAACCATGATTTTATGCATTATATTTTAGTAGGACATTTTTAACTATGATGGGTAAAGTTACGAATAGTAAAGACATTTTTTTCTAAGGGGGCAATTACATTGTTTTGAACAATTGCCAAGCGTACTTCGCGAAATTGTTGGCTTCAGCATTTAGGTGAACTAATATCACTCCCTAGTGGAACAGAAGAAGAACGTCCATGAGTTGACTCAGTTTTGAACTCAAGTCCAGTTCTTGGAAGCTCATGACACTAACTACTACTCTATTTGGGTGGGAAATCGTGTAGTAGTTAGTAATCGTGTAGTAGTAGAAACACAAAAAAGCCGACATTATAAAAAGGCCATGCTTTAATGGTTTTTGCACATTGCCTTTGAATACAGTCTTTCATTTAATCGTGGCTTTTTATCATTTAATTGTCGCAGGAACCGGAAACTACGTCGAAATGCACTGACGTCATGAAAATAATTAGCGAATATTTGAAGAAACATGGGATTATGTGGGGAAAACTCCCTGGTTTTGTACGGTTGGTGCTCCTGCTATGCTAGGATTACGCTCTGGTCTACCAACATTAGTTAAAGAATAAAAATTCTTCGACATAAACAAAAAATAACCTTCATCACCTAGCTTTAACTTCCAAAGCCCTTCCATAGTGATTTAATAATGATGAAATTGGCCATTCAAAGTGGTAAACGTTATAAAAAAACAGTGTGCTTAATACCGGCTATTCAAAAAAGTGTGTCTCGAGATGGACCCCGAATATGAAACGCTACTATTTCACCTCCGAAGTTCGTTGACTTTCGAGAGGAACATGTTGGGACGATTGTACGAACTAAAGGAGAAGGTTAGGTTGATTTTGCAGAGAAAAAAATTATGGTTTGTTTGAACAGTTTTGTTAACTGAAATCTCAGATTCATCTAGCTTATCTTGTGAATATTTTTACCCAGTCAACTAAGCCTAATTTAGATTTACAAGGATACCGAAATAAAAATTTTAGAAAACGATAAACTTATTTTTGTGAAAGGGAGCTGTGGATTGACATAGTGGAGAAGATTATTCTCCTTTTGACACTCTGAAAGGGCTCATTGATGATGGAAAATATGTTTGACCAGACATAACATTATACGCAACCTGAAAAAAGGCTGACATTGGGGAATAAAAGTTATTTTCTGGAATGCATACAAACTGCAACAGTTGCCCGGAGATTGATTCGTATTCCATTCACAATCAAATTTGCAGGAATTCCGGAGGAAATCTCCGAAGAGGCCATCGAATTACAAAATGATAGCAACTACAAGGATTTGTTTGAATCGGACAACACCTAGGATTCTGGTGTAAAAAAAGCGGTTTCATATTCCAACCTTCGGGAAATCGTCTCGAAGTATTATGTTCACTTTTCGACGACCTAGTTGTGTGAACAAGGATTTTTGAACTGCTTTTGATATTAACAAGCAGATGATTCGTTTGAATGGAAACGATGATAAGCGGATAGCTTTGAGTAATATTAAGCCAAGGATTTTACAGCTAGTAAAGCTAAAAAATCTCATTAATTATTAAGTTTTCAAAGGCATCTTATGTCTTTTTAACATAAATTCCTTCAGCATCAACATTTATTGTTTATTTTTACATTAATTTTGTTATTGTCACTAAGTTTATTGGCAACCCGTTTATTAAAATTGTTTATCATAAATAGCTTGTTTATTCAGAAAATTAAACCAATTTTTCAGCAGATGGGCGGAGAGGCAATCGTGTTCCGTAGGCAGACGGAAGGCTGCAACTGCATTACCTCATAGATAGGGGTGCAACGTGGATCCACCTCCGTGTGGTGCACCCTGGGCAAAGTCCCTGGTGGCTAAGTGATCTATAATTTTGGCACGCTGTCACCTTGCTCTGCTTTCGTGAAACTTGAGGTTTTACAGTAGAATGCAGGTGGATCATCCCAGTCCAAGAAAATCCAGATCCAATATTATCTTTCCTCTGTTCTTTTATTTTTCAACGCCGAAGTTCTTTGGGTGTACTGATCGAAATCTCTGTAAATGAAGGCTTGGTCCATTGCAGTTTCTTCAATATGCCCTGTTTAGTACTGTGTAGAGCATAGCTCACTTCTACCCACACTTGGGTGTATATAATTTGAAGTGGCACTCTAAATGAATTTGATACAAACACAGTTTATACATGAAACAATGTTTATTGAATTCGTTGCACATATAGAATTTGCTTTTACAGCAATAAGCATACGTACTACTTGTACGGAATATATATTAGCATTCAATAAAAAAACACTTTGCAATACTCACAAACCAGCAGAGATTCAAACCAACAGTTCTGCCACGTAAACTTTGGGCCCCCTAAGCACAATCACCAGTTAACACCTGGAGCTGTGTACCTCGTAGCTTCCTTACTTCGCTTATCTATCAACCTTTTCTTCAACCTCCTCACTTAATCAAGCTGCTTGGTATTTATACCAAGCGCGTATGCCGAAATTAGCATATCTCAAGCAGCTTCTTTAATTCATTCACTCAAAAGTTCGATTCTTGAGAATCGAATCTTATGTATACCTTACACTGTAACACAAAAAATGTGGGAGAAAAGCCTTTGGAAATTGTATCGAAGGCAACCTGTCTTTCATCCTGCAGAAACTGTTTGGTTGGTCGATTTAGGCTGAACTGAAGACAGCACAAATTAGGGAATGATGATAGGGAAAAACCGTCAAAATATTCATCATAAATAAAGAACAAGAAACTATCAAGAATTTCTAAAGGTGATACGGTTTTTTTAGGATCTGAATAAAAACAAGGGCACAGTGTAAGTAATTACGGGAAATATCCCGCAGATAGTGTTAACGCTTAGTAAGAGTGTCCATTTGACAACAGACAACTGCAAGAGGGAAAAATTGTCAACCGAAAATTAGAAGATAGTGATCAAAACAAGAAGAAAAGAATAGCCAATATGTAAGGAAAAAGCACTGGATAAATCTAACGAAATATGAAAAAGGAGAAACAATTAGTGAATAACAGTCTTCCTAACTAAATTAATGACACCAAAATGCTCAATGTGTTAAATATTCAACGAGTCCATTTTTCAATCAATATATATATATATATATATATATATATATATTTAAATATTGGCAATAAATAACTGAATAGAAATTACGGTTTCAATCTGACAAAGGTGGATTGAAAGCAACCTTAAGCCATTGTCGATGCAAGATCCTTTCCGTAGGTCGTAATCTTTTGTTCTAAAAATACACACTAATGGACTTTGCAACGCCCTCTTTCTGAGGTTTCTCTTCAAGCCTATAACGCAATACAGCCAGCTAAAAGTCAAATGTAATGGATTTTGTGAGTAAAACTTGATTCACAGACCACTTTATACAAAAATTGATACGAGGGAAATTTTCTACAAAAAGAGTGAAAGTAGTATATCAGCAAAAGAATATATTTTAAAATTTCCTTTTTCTCAAATCTTTATTTTGAGGCATAAACTATAATACAAATTGAAATTCCTTTTAAGTTTTAAATTTAAATGTAAGAATATAAACTCATAGTATTGTAACACAAACATTACTTAGTTGCAAAATTTTTTCAAAATATTTAGAAAAAAAAATAAGACAAAGCACCTTTTTTTTTCAGAATTATAACCGTTATAATCTATACTTATATATAAAGAGAGAGCGATTTTGTACGTGGAGGGTAATCTTCAGAACCACTGTATCTATTTGAAAAATTCTTTCACTGTTTGAAAGGTACTCACTACAAAGTTAGTTAATACGAAAACTAAAGTCACTTACATCTAACTAGTTTATTTCCATACCAAAAGTAACTCATTAATATATAAATATTTCATTTTGAATTTATAGATGCTGCTGGAATTCGAAATTTCTTATTCAACACAGTACGTAAAGTATTAACTGCATTAGCGTAATTTCGAGCGTAACTATTTCTAAACTATTTTTTGAGCATTTGATATGTTCATTTGCAAAAGCATTTCAATATTTTCTTTTTATAGTGTTTATTTGCCAGAGTAACGATTAGAACAAATAAGCCAAAACAAGCTTATATATTATGTAGACAAATTTAAGACGGCCGATATGATATCATTTCACGATCAAAATTGACATACCTATTTTGATTGCATTTGAATTTTAAGGATAAAATTTTCTGCTCCATTTATTAGAAATTACAAGTAGTGTTTCCTTGTTTTCAATTTTTTCTGACGATTAAAATAATTAAGTATGAGGATTCTATAAGGGACAAAACCATTTTAAACATAAAAGTTAAGTTCTTTATTTTGGGTCTAAGCCAATTTTCTAAAATTATCTATGGGATTACTTGCATTTGAAGATAATTAGAAAGTTTCATTGAAATTTTAGAATACATAATAATTATTAGACCATAAATAAGAAAATAAATCATTCTTTCTAGGTATAAATCATTTCAAAATTTTACAGAGTGTTTTCTATTTTTTTTTATTATTTTTAGGAGAAATTCTACTTGGTTCGAATTAATCAACGACCATCAGAAAATAAAAACTATAATATCTAGTGCATATAATTTTATTTGAACTGTGTTCAAAGATGAAAAAAAAATTAATTTATTCTAATTCTAGAATTAGAGATTTATACTTTGAAATTACATCTTTCTTATCTAATTGTTGGGATATTCAACGCTCATTCCCCGTTTGTCGCCAAAGGCCGCGATAGAGCTCAGCCGCCGCCAAGGTTGGCGCACTTGCGTCTGCACTTCGCTTGTTGTCTCACGGGCTTGCGGATGTGTTTACATGAGGGGTCAGTAATTAGGCGCTCCTCGTTTTAAACCTTTTACTATATATGTATAGTTGCTGCTGTAAATAAAGCTTGGTGTTTCAACTCTGCTAGTCATCTTTCCTAATAACCTAAAACTAATTATAAATTTTCATTAAATGTGAAATTAAAATTCCATAATTATATCTATCATTCGAAGATATAATTACCATATTTTAAGCATACTTTAGCATGCAGGAAGAAAAGAAACCAAATAATCTATCTATACTTATAAATAAAGAGAGAGAGCGATTTTGTACGTGGAGGGTAATCTTCAGAACCACTGTACCTATTTGAAAAATTCTTTCACTGTTTGAAAGGTACATTATTCCAGATGGTCATAGGCTATATATTATGCATATCTAATCAGTATAAATAAAGTTAGGAGCTTAATCCTAACAATCCCCATTGTTACCGCTACTATCCTCTACCGCTTTTCTGCCGAAATCTTCAACGATCCTTAGCGTGGTGCTATCTATACTTATATATAAAGAGAGAGATCGATTTTGTACGTGGAGGGTAATCTTCAGAACCACTGTACCTATTTGAAAAATTCTTTCACTGTTTTAAAGGAACATTATTCCAGATGGTCATAGGATATATATTATGCATATCTAATCAGTAGAAATAAAGTTAGGAGCTTAATCCTAACAATCTCCATTGTTACCGCTAATATCCTCTATCGCTTTTCTGCCGAAATCTTCAACGATCCTTAGCGTGGTGCTATGTATACTTATATATAAAGAGAGAGATCGATTTTGTACGTGGAGGGTAATCTTCAGAACCACTGTACCTATTTGAAAAATTCTTTCACTGTTTTAAAGGAACATTATTCCAGATGGTCATAGGATATATATTATGTATATCTAATCAGTAGAAATAAAGTTAGGAGCTTAATCCTAACAATCTCCATTGTTACCGCTAATATCCTCTATTGCTTTTCTGCCGAAATCTTCAACGATCCTTAGCGTGGTGCTATGTATACTTATATATAAAGAGAGAGATCGATTTTGTACGTGGAGGGTAATCTTCAGAACCACTGTACCTATTTGAAAAATTCTTTCACTGTTTTAAAGGAACATTATTCCAGATGGTCATAGGATATATATTATGTATATCTAATCAGTAGAAATAAAGTTAGGAGCTTAATCCTAACAATCTCCATTGTTACCGCTAATATCCTCTATCGCTTTTCTGCCGAAATCTTCAACGATCCTTAGCGTGGTGCTATGTATACTTATATATAAAGAGAGAGAGCGATTTTGTACGTGGAGGGTAATCTTCAGAACCACTGTACCTATTTGAAAAATTCTTTCACTGTTTGAAAGGTACAGTATTCCAGATGGACATAGGCTATATATTATGTATATCTGATCAGTAGAAATAAAGTTAGGGGCTTAATCCTAATAATCTCCATTGTTTCCGCTACTGTCTTCTACCGCTTTTTGTTCCGAAAATCTTCAACGATCCTTATCGTGGTGCTATCGCGGTGGGCTTATGTTCTGAATCTAGCGGTTCGAACCTAGCCATTCTCCGGCACGCCTTTTTCTTTTAAAAAAATTATTTTACTTATTAACTAACATAAAATTAATTTAAGGTATTATTTAGGTTATTATTAAGGTAAAAAAAGATTTACAATTTATTGGCTATCAACTGGAAATTTATTGGTATAATATTTTGTTCAACCCGGACAAAGTCGGGACGGGCCGCTAGTAATTTTATAAAATAAATTCTTTACTTTGCTATTTTCATAACGATAAATGTGCGTAGAAATAAGATATTTATTTTGAGCAAAAGCTGTTGCAGCAACAAGATTACATCCGGTATCTGAATCATGATATTGATCATTTATTTAATTCAAAGAAATGAATTATTTTGTACAGTAAATGCTGTTACATTGTTATGCCTTGGTAATGAACATATTAATTAAGAACTGCAGTTAATTAAAAAAAATTCGAAGCTGCATTTTTGAAATGGAAAAAGTTACTTCCCTCCAAATTCGTGACGAGAAAAAAAAACACTATTAAGCCCTTTTAAAGCAGGATGTTACTGTTTCCCCCTTTTGCCTTCGGCGCAGTTCTCATACAGACGTTTAAAAACTTTAAATGAGTGTTTGATGAAGTAAGTTTTTATTCTTTTTTATGCACCGAGTCAATATTCCCTTTACGCTGATGCGCTATTTAATTTTATCACGTTTCTTAAACGTTTCGCATGATGTAAAAGTTACCAAGTAGGAGCACGATATTGGAACAAGTATAAGCGATTAGCTGATGCTGTTTTACTCAATTCATGACTAGTGTAATGACTCAAAGTTTAGAAAATTAACAATTAGTTGTTCGGTTAATCCATGTGATTATTATTATTTTAAGATTATTTGGCGAAATTTTGTGTATATTGGCTTAGACAAAAAGTTCGTTCGGTTTTTAGTAAGATGGTGTTTAGTAGAGCTTAAGGGCCTGTTCACATAGGAGTCCGTTGCGTTGCGTTAAGGAAAAGATGACGTTGAGAAGAAAATAAACCAATCACAGGTGTTAAAAATTTCATTGCTAATCGTTTGGAGGCCTATGATTGGTTTATTTTCGACTCAACGTCATCTTTTCCTTACCGCAACGCAACGGACTCCTATGTGAGCAGGAACTAATTATCTTAAACGTTTTCGAAACAACTTTGTAAAATTGTGTTGTGACATGCTGATGTGACAGCTGTCATATCAGCATGCATTTAAAACTGAAATTTATCTAAATTGAGGAACTTTTGTGTAACTATTTTAATACTGAAGATGGAAGAAAATTAGGAACATTTTCAGCCTATTGCGTTTTATTAATTAAGGAAAGGTAAAAAGTAACTAAATCGCAAAAAAAATGACTTGTTCTGTGTCATTTTTGGAAAGATGGAATTATGAAGTTGCCTAAAAGATGGCAGAAGGTAGTGGAACAAAACGGTGGACATGTTGTTCAACGATGTTGTTGGTGAAAATCAAATATATGCTTTTTATTTTTACTTAAAAACCGAACGAACTTCTTGGCCAATCTAATAATACAGCTTAAAAAAAAATGAATAATTCAGTTTAAAATGGTATTTCCCCCCTTTTCTTTCTTTGTCTAGAAGAAAGTGTTATTCCAAAATTCATTGATTATATTTAACTTTTAAGCCTTTTTGAAAATGTTTCAATATTTAAAGTTTTCAAACTTTTTTTCCCTCAAATTCTGATTCTATCACAATGGTTTGCCCCCCAACCCGATATATGTAAACTAGCTGAGAGTAGAAAATAATAAAGTCATTTCCTACGAAAATACGTGGATTTATCTCATGCAATCTGCTGACTTTGGTCGAATCAAATATGCAGTCTCTACGATCAAGTGAAATAGAGTTTGCTGCGAGCACTTGAACAAAAGCTAACAGTTCGAAATTGCAGCCCAAATTAAACTTGCACTCAGTTCAGTTTCAGGGCGTTACTGAATAAATAATTGCACTATCCTATTTAAAGATTAGTGTCTGAGATCGATTTCAGTGTCCTCAAGGATACACGAGATTTTGAGCATTTATTGATTGCTCTGTGCTCGGGCAATGTAACAGCTGACAACGAGGAAAATTTTAATTTAGAGAGGTAAATTAAAGAATTTTAATTTCACTTATTCATCAAGTAGTGCAACTTTAAATACACTTGATGTACTCTTTATGTTTCCTCTTAAAATTACTTGTGATTGTTCAGAAGAATTTCTCTCTTTCGTGTTACAGATTTTTATTCTTTTTAAATGACAAAAAAAAGTTACGGTCTCAAAAAGTATTACTAGACAAAATTAAAATAATTCTTTAGAGAGGCTTTAAAATTCTATTCTTATAATAAAATTCAAGCTTTAGTTAAAAAAAAGCCGTGTGCATAGTGCTTTCTATTTCACATGTTACTTGAATTGTAATGAATTATCAAATATCATTAATTTGAATAAATGGGATTTATATTAAACCTACAAGATACTAATTCTCCAGAATAACAGAGATTTCTAAGTGGTTTTCTCAATAATTTCAACTTTTAAAACACATTAACTGTTACTTATCTGCGATTACTGAACTCTAATTTCTATCTTAAATGAGCCATACCTTTTATGGTAAATCTTTCATTTTATGGACACAAAAGAACTTGCATAAAAATTTAATCACATGTATCACTTGACAACATTGATCACTTAATATAAAACATATTGTAACAAGTTTCAAATGCAGTGTAGTGTAAACAAACAATCAATGAGTGCATTTCAATACCTATTTTTCAACTATTATTACAACAATATAGACAAAATATCAAAATATGTCTTAGGTAATTGTTATTTAATGAAAATTTAACACCATTTAGTGCAAAATATGGGAAAAAAACGTAGTTTGTAGTAAAGATAATGTTGGGAATTTTAACGAAAAGTAACTTTCCTATAGTTTTCCCATAGTGTAGTCATTTGCACTAACGCTATAGTTTTGATTTTGGCAGTTGCCAAATACGTTTTGTTATTATACTATTAATTGGGTAATCAACCGTGTTAACCTACTAAATTCGTTTGTAGATGACGTCATTACACCAGATTATGTTGTATGACGTCAGTTGCATTCATCAACTGTTAGTGGGGTTTTATTTGTCTTCATGATTTATTGATTACGAGTTGGGATCAACTCGCTATGTGCTGTCTATAATTTATGCAAATATTCTGTCCATATATATCGACTCTGTAGCAAGTTTTGATGTCCTTTCTTTTGCTCTCGCCCTCTTTTTATTTACCACGTTTTTATTAACTTGCTTTCTTATTTGTTTGCGTGTGTGTTTGTCCCTTACAAATCTTGCAACCGATTTTTAACTTACTTCCCGACTAGTTAGACATTTGAAACTTTTAGAATAGCTCAGAACACGATGACAATGCATTTTTAAATACTTTTAGCCATCTTTAAGCAGAATTAAATTAATTTTCAGTTATTTTCAGCTAATTTTGTTTTGTAAATTTCAGTTATTTTCACTTAATTTTGTTTTATATACTGTAGCAGCCATATATCGGCCGGGACGGGAACGAAAAGTTAAACGCAAGTTAACTTCCAATCAACTCCATTTTCTTGCAAGTTGATGGAATAATTCCTCAAAAAAATTTTAAAGAAGTATCTATTAATACATAGAATTGTCAAGTTTATATGATTCAACAGAAAATTTAAAAACATGGTATATAAAAAGTTCTATACCATGTTTTTAAAGTTCGGCCGGGACGGGAACGAAAAGTTAAACGCAAGTTAACTTCCAATCAACTTCATTTTCTTGCAAGTTTATGGAATAATTCCTCAAAAAAATTTTAAAGAAGTATTTATTAATACATAGAATTGTCAAGTTTATGTGATTCAACAGAAAATTTAAAAACATGGTATATAAAAAGTTCTTTTTATCTTGCAATTATCTCTGCTTTGCCGGATGAGGTAGAGCCCATTATAAGTGAGATGTCTCGTGGACTGCGTGTCTGAGACAGTCTTATTATGTTTGGATGCAAATTAATATTTTAGTTTATTTATAACTTCGAATAAAGAAGCTTTTATTTTAATCTCTGTTTCTGTCGTTTTTATACTGCCAGCCACACTCTGCTTATTGTCCCTCTGTCTGACAACAGATAATTTATCTTAAACAATTTTTCAGTAATTTGTACATGAGCAGAATAATAAAAGGGAAACTACATAAATATCGGGATTTCAAAACAAAAGAAAAATGTTTTGTAAAAGTATGAAAAGCCTCTTAAGGGAATATTTCATAGCTATAAACGCAGTGTATTTTTCTTTAGAGTTGAAATGTTAATTTCTATAAAAAAAAAACTACGCCACTGGCAGAAATTTGCATATTATGTTGAAAAGACCATTAATTATGAAAATTTAACAACATACCTATATCAAGTATTGAATGGCACTGTTACTATCTTGTTGTCTTATAAGCTTGTAACAAGCTCCATGTGAAATAGAACGAAGATTATTTAGACCTTAGGCCTATCCAAAGTGAATTTGGCTCGAGTCCTAGCAACCAGAGACTAGTATTTCGATAAGAATGGCATTTTCATCATCACAATTATTTAAAGACCATGCCTGCGTATAATGATATCCTAGCCAAAGCAATTCAACGTTTTACCTATAAAGCACCAAGAACGGAAAAGTGTCGCTCAGTGGCTAAGTGGATAAGGCATCAGCCTGCCACGCCGGGGGTGTGGGTTCGATTCCCGCATAAGAATTGGCTGTATTCTGGGGAACCGGTCAATCTTCCGCCTGCAATTGGAACCCCGTCTAGAAAGGGGAGCTGCAACCCATCGTCCATCGCCGGTGTCATCGTCTGTCAATAAAATTCTTCTGTGATTGTGTCATTTGTCTGTTTCTATGTCTTATATTCATATGTACACCGGACTAGGGTGTAATGTTGTCATCCCCCAGGGACATTAGCCACACACACTGAAAAGTATCGGGCTTTATTATCATGGCGTCAAGGATCAGATTTAGATCGACAAGTTATTTTGAAGTTTGAAAGGCCAATATTATCTTAGAGTCAAAGTAACGGAAGTAATGGAATAGAAGATCCGAGGTGGTTACCCATTGAAAATCATCGTATCTTATATCTTGATTAAAACAGGCAGCGCAATTTCTAGAGTTTATAAAATGGGGAGTACTCGTTTGGCTGATAATTCTTGGAAAGGAGATTCTGATAACAAGCATATACTCAGTCATTTTACCAGTTCAAAAAATAGTTATTCTAAAACTCATAAAAAAGTGACTATTTTGATAGACATGGTACTTTGCTGATGTGATTTATGTTATTTTATGCTTTCCTAAATCACTTGTCTTACATTCTTCAATAGATACAATACATACTTGATGCGATTTATTGCTTACGTTCATTACCAGTTCACTAAATTATTTATGCAATTAGCATTTAAGTTGTTACAATTTATCTTAAAGAGGATTTTCTTGTTGGAAAGGGTAACTAAAAGAAGAGATTTCCCCGATAATCAAAAATCCTTTTTTTATTTATACCCTTTTTTGAGAAATCCATGAATGAAAAATTCTAGGATCCACTTACCACTTATTTAATTGACAAAAATATCACCATAAAGCCATTCAGTTATAAACAGCAGGCGCTGTCAGGAGAGAGAATCAACTGAATATCATTTCATCTATTCAACCATTATTACAATCAAAAGAATTAACAACTCATTCAATGACTTATCAAAAGATGTTGCAAAAAGGTATAAAGCGTTGGATGTAAATCAATCAACATAAAGCAATAAACATTAAATTAATATTGAAATAGATCGAAATTTCTTGCTTCTGCGAAATTCCATGCCAAATAAGAAACCTTATTTCACAAAATTACTTATTTCACGAGATATACAATTTAGTCTAATACAACATAGTGCAACATTAAAAATGTTACTGATAAGATAAGTATTAATTGCCGGATAAAAGTTTTCCTCCCTTTTTTCACAAAAAAGCGAATACTTTTACATAAATATTTAATAACGATGACTTTGTCACCAGATGGCGATCAAAAAACGGTTTCATTCAAGTTCACACACATACGCAATTGCCCTCTGGTCCCATTCTTTTCTTCTTATTAAAGCAGAAGCCATATAAAATCAATAATGCTCTTTTTCTTCCTCTTCGAATATTTGTCTGAAAGTAAAATAAGAGTTGAAGGCAGTGTTTTTAATTAAGGAAACATTCTCGAGCTGTTGGAAACGACAAGAAACCAAATGAGATCTGAAGAAACGTAATTAGCTCAGCTGGAAAGTTCTTTTTAAAATTTATTCCGTTCTCTTTTCGTCCGGAAGATTGTTTTTTAACTTCTTGAATTTTTAGCTACCGTTTGATATTGGCTTTAAGGAAGGAGTAAACTAAGATTGCATAAAATATTGAAATGGTTTAATTTTATTAAAGAATCAATACGGCTAAATTTAAGAGAAAATGCGATTAATATTGATACAAAGAGCTTTTGACTATGAGAAGAGCTTATGAGAATGTTTCATGAAACCATGTCATGAATAACTGAAAGGAAAATGAGAACAGTTCTCTTATTACAATCATCTCAACGTATTCGTTATTTCAGGCAATGTATTTATTGAGATATTTTACGTTCGTTGTAGGTAAGATTTAGTGATATTCTTCTCATAGTATAAAAAGATGAGTTACAAATTTATATTTTAGGAGTTACATAGAAATCACTATATTCATTTAAAACTAACTATAGTTGATGTATTTTCATATATAAAGGCCTTATTTGAAAAGTGGTCCAACTCCATTTTTGTTCATTTTGAGATACAGAGCCTTATACTCTAATGAAAGCTAAGAAATGACTGATGAAGTCTGATTTGCAGTGCCCTCTGTTGGCAGCAGAAATAATCTGGAGGTGTACCAGTTTAAAAATAAGATAGAAATGACTTGTATGAACATGAAAGTGAGGCTAACTCCTTTTTTTTAAGAGAGGATTTGGACCACTATTCAAATAAGGCCTTCATATTAAAACCTTTCATTGCTATGAGCGAGATAACTCGTCCGGGACATTTCGTAGTCCTGGTGGTTAGGTGTATAATTTACTTTATTGTATTATATTCACGTTGTAGACGATAAATTGCGTTGATCTCAAAGCGGAAGCTTGTGTTAAATATATGTACTTTGAGCTTAACTCGTGCCTCCAAACAGCCCTTATTGTGTTCCTTCACAAATCTAGATCACGAGTTTAGTTCTGACATGATGTTTGAGGGGAATGATTGAACTTGATGTTTAGTCTGGATTAAGCTTACCCGAATGCGTGTTTTTGCACATTTGCTGACGTCGGTTTAAAGGAAAAAACGTAAATATATTATTAGTGACTTCTGGAATGCTGGGTGATGGAGCGTCACGGTCAACGTTGAGATGATAAAAAATGCCAGGAGGTGGGGAATCCACAAATTTGCCGGCACTTCTATTTTTGAGATGAATGGTGTTTAAGCTTTCATATTAATACACCGAGGTTTTATGCGAATGTGGGGTTGTGCCTGGTGAACAAATGCTCTTCTCTGACCTGTCCCATCCCAGTGCTTTCGTTCATCGTTGTAAACATGCATATTTCATTGCATGTATGTCGAGAATATCATCACCAACCGGTAAATCACATAAAAAATAATAATTTGTCCCAAGCAGAATTTACTGACAATTTTGATAGAGGGATAGTGAGGGCAAGTGCGTCTGAGTTCCAAAGTGTTCTAAAGTTAAACATTTTAATTTAGCACATTGACAGATGTATATACCTTCTAAAATTAAAGAAAATGCTATAAGAAGTTTCCGCAGTTCATCACCGTCCTATGATATGGGGGAAGAGAGGAGGGATAACAAAGAAGGGAGAATAGACGAGTAGAGAGAATAGCTAAAATAAGGAAAAGGTGTGCGATTGCATCATGAGTGAACTTCAATCAACCCTTCAGTATCGTCGTCCATATTTTTATTCCCCTAGTTCAGCAGCAAAGTCAGTATAAGTAAACTGCGATTATTCTTTCTTTTAAGCTTTTCTAGGAACTATTCAAGAAATATACGACTGCGAAGAGTTGCAGGTTTCTAAGGTACACTTCTGAAACTAACTAATCAGTTCAGGAGGTAGGAATAGAAAGGGCGAATATGAAATTAACCTTTTACAGGCCGAATTCAGAGGCAGGTATATTTTAAATTAATTTATTGCGTATTTTGCCTTCTAATGCTTTATTTAAGGGATATTAGTCATTTAAATGGAGAGAAAATTTTTTATATATATAATTTTCATGGTGTTCCCAACTGGGAACATTGGCCACTTCTGACTATACTTTTACACTAGATTCAAAAATGGAATGTAGTGATGAGTAGTTTAAATAATAAGCAATGTATTAAGAATGAATGAAATATTTTTTTTAAATTTAAGTGCAGATATGAATCAAGTTGAAAATTTATAAATTTTCAACATATATATTAAACTTTCATCATATATATTAAACCCTGATTCAATCATATACGTTAAACCCTGATCATTTCTGGACAAAATAAGCCAAACCGCATGAAAATATTCCGCTTAGTTCCGGAGATATTGATATTATAAATATTTAATTACTGATCAAGTTTATGATAAGAAAAATTTTAAACTCATTTTTCTCAAAATGACATTTTTCATCATTCCGCGACTAATATCTCAAAAACTATGAAACATAATTCCATGAAATTTTTATCGCTGCATAATCATGTTATTTTATTGCGTCTGAACTAGAGTTGTTGCAAACACTGCACATTTTTTTTCAGGGGTAAATTAATGCAAAAATTTAAAGGAAATTTTCGAAGGCGATTTTCTTTCTTTTAAGCTTTTCTAGGAACTATTCAAGAAATATACGACTGAGAAGAGTTGCAGGTTTCTAAGGTACACTTCTGAAACTAACTAATCAGTTCAGGAGGTAGGAATAGAAATCACTATATTCATCTTAATTAAGGGCATCGGTCTTAATTAAGGGCAAATATGAAATTAACCTTTTACAGGCCGAATTCAGAGGCAGGTATATTTTAAATTAATTTATTGCGTATTTTGCCTTCTAATGCTTTATTTAAGGGATATTTGTCATTTAAATGGAGAGAAAATTTTTTTTATATATAATTTTCATGGTGTTCCCAATTGGTAACATTGGCCACTTCTGATTATACTTTTACACTAGATTCAAAAATGGAATGTAGTGATGAGTAGTTTAAATAATAAGAAAAGTAGTAAGAATGAATGAAATATTTTTTTTAAATTTAAGTGCAGATATGAATCAATTTGAAAATTTATAAATTTAAATGAAAACATTTTCTTTTACTTAAACAAAATATCAAAAAATTATGTTTATACCTTTATTCCATGGTACATTGGAGAGCATGTTAAATGCAATTCTTTTCTTACACTCATTGCAAGCTAATCTCGCATTTACTGTGCACTATGCACATCTACCTTGTGTTGTTTGTAGAAGGATATGGCCATCACTCTCTCTCTGTGATATAAGGCGGTGAACTTTGGGTCCTGGTTGAGGCCCATCCTTCCTTCGTGCAATTCTCAGAAAAGCGATTGTAACCTCTCGGTGAAACTCCAGATGAGTCAGCTTGGTATTTTTTATCATGAGTTGCTGAATGTAAAAGCCAAACAGCGACAACAGCCGTATTTAATGCGTTGAGGGGACTCACGACCCTTAAGTCGAGGAAATAAGGCATATTTTCATACTCTTTGACCCTTTGTAACTATTTCAATTTACTCCCAATTTTTCCAAATTTTATGTATATGATAAATTGATGTATTTATTTTAATAAACAAATTTTCAACTCTCAAAATAATTTTAAATAATTTATTTTTTAAACGCTTTAGATATACATTGTATTTTAAGTATTTTTATTGGATACTTTATTGTATATTTTATTGTATTTTAAGTATTTTCATTGTAATATGTTTATATTTTTATAATCTACAAAATATGAAGATTTATATTAGGATAATTTATATTTGATATCATTGATTATTTATTTGATAAATTAGATTTGCAATTCCCTTGACCATATTTTCTTTCATTATTATAATTTTTTGAATCGGAGCTGTATAATATTACTCTAAATAAATTTGGTTGTTTTTGAAAATCATACTAAATTTTTTGTGGGGTCACATGTGACCCCGATGGCACTCAGTGTATAAATTGGCAAAATTAATTAAAATGTATGAGCACAATGAAATTTTTATGTATATATGGGATGTTAGAGTCTAAATGAGAAAAGACAAATTTTTTCAGAATTTTAGAAATCATACAGTAATTACAGCTGTTTGACAAAAACACAATGGGGTCACTGGTGACCCCATGGTATTAGAAGGGTTAAGGGACTATTTTGACTGGCACTCTGTGTGGGCCTCCCGGAGGTGTTTAACGATCATATCGATCTTAATTAATCTAGTGACATCTTTCCCAATTAAGGGTAAGTCAGGTGCGAGCCTGACACTCTTTTGAGTAAACGGTTACATTTTAAGTTACAAATCCCTTAGAAAATAAGCAAATTCGGTGTAAAAATCTTCGATAGCAAAACTTGCTATGATCCCGATTTGAAAGCAGACAAAACATGACATTCAAGGATTAAAGTTTTCCGAAACTGAAGCGACATTACTGTACTTTTATGGGGCCTTGACCATAATTCAAAGGTACCGAATGTAAAATACATAACAAAATATTACATTATTTACTTTAATGACGTCTCTATCATTGTACTAATGTATTCGAGACGGTTAGGAAAATATAAAAAGTATCTTGACAACTGATCAGAAACAAAAAAAGGTGGGGGGAACGTCACAGAAGTTGTTTGCTCTGAAATGGAAGGGAAACAGATGTATTGCTGTCAGTTTGTCCCACTTCGATAAAAGTAGAGACCCGAATGAAAGACAGAGACACTGCGGATAGATAGGAAAAAATCTAGATCATTGTTTAGAACAAAAGCACAAGTGCATTAGAAACTGTGGGAGGGCGCACATATATTATTATAAATTCACTTCAGTCAAATTGAAAAGCAGTTGCGTGGAATGGCAAAAAACTGGGTTATCCCATAAATGATGAGGTATTGTAATATTGTCTAATACGTAATAATAACGCATCATTTATGGGAGGACCTAATATAACATAAATAGGGTTACTCTAGGATAGATGGCCATAGTTTTTAAAAATTGAAATAAAAATTCTTAGAATGACAATCACAAGAAATATTTATGCATATTTAAAATTCTTATAGTACATATACTCATCATATTTTGGGCAAAAATAATTGAATATTGAGCACAGAAAGTGGGAAACATAGTTTGAAATTAAAATGACAGATGGCCATCTCTCCTTCAAGCCGAGGAGAGATGGCCATCGAATGCAAGAAAGAAAAAGTGAAGTTAAAATAGCAAAAAACAACACAGGTCATATAGTTAATCATGAAAAACATATAGCAATTTGTAAAGATGCAATAATATCACGGAAAATGAGTGAATAAAATTCGAATAAACAACATTTGAAGTATAATTTCAACCCTTCACTTTTCGTAAAATTTCACCACATTTTTGGCAAAGGTCAAAAGTGGTGATAGTTTGTACACGTTTCATGGAACCACTTCATGCACCTTATGCATTTTATCCAGTCATCCTTTTTGGTTGCGGTATTGTATTCTTCTCAATAACCAACACAGTGATCCGCATCAAATTCTATTCCCTCGAAATCTTTAGAATCTGATAATTTCAAATGTATTTCATCTTCTTCGCTACTGGAAGTGTTGTGTTTAAATTTTATGTCACTTGTATCATTAAAACGGTGCTTTATATCCAGTTTTTTGGCAAATTCAAAAGCGAGAATTCCCACATCATCTCGAGTAAATGGGAATGCTTGTTTCTGCATTTGTTTAATGTGTTTTACTAATCTTTCTTTGTTTTCTATTCCAAACATCGGACCAGGACTCATGCTTCCTTTATTGGAATTATTGGTCTTCAATCAGCACTCCAAAGTCTTGCGTGAAATGTGAATTGCTACAGACGCTCCTTTTACCGAATATGATTCCATTTGCAGATTCTCCATTGCCTTAGACAAATCATTTTGATTCCAGGTACCTCGGTTTGAATGAGGCTTTCTTATGTATTTATTCGGTATCTTGAAAAACTGAAAAAAAACATCGTTCGGCATATTATATTATTATTATTGAAATATTTTTATTAGTTAAAATTGAAACAATTATATCCATTAATATAATTATAAACATAAAAGTTATATAATTATTTTAAATATTATATTTAGTTAAAATCCCCACTCCGTATAATTTTGGAATATTGATTAAAGGTGGTCATCTCTCCTCGATTTTTTGTGGCCATCTATCCTGAAACTAAAGGACAGATGGTCACCCAATTTAAAGCATCACTCCGCCATTGTACGTCTTTGTTTTAGGCTTAGAAGCAAAGATTAGATTATATACGTGCCTTAAAAGTCCGTAAAGTAAAAAGAAAAGTAACATACATATTGCAGAATATTCAGATACCTAACTCAACAAAAATATTCAACCACTAAATCAAATAAACATTAAAATTTCACTTACTTTTTACAATCGAAAAACACAGCTGTACCTCGCAATGAATGAACTCGTTGAACATTTCCTACGAAAAAAAGTTTAAACTGCCATATATGATCAAGTTTTAGAAATATTAAGATTCGTCATCTCTCCTCTATGGCCAAATATCCTAGAGTTACCCTATATAAAACTGCATAAAGATATAAATATTTTTAAAAGATAAGTCTATTATAAAGAATTTAAAATTCTTTAAAATATAAGAATATAAAAATGTGTGAACTGCGACGTTGTAAAGAAATTCACCCTTGTTGCTTCTAAAATTAAAAACACCTTTTTGGTGAAAGAACAAAGAAATATTTTCAGAACGAAAGTATGTGTGTACATAAAAGAAAAAAGGGAGATGCATAAATTATGGGATATATCTGTAATGTTGTTTTTTTATACATATTACGTCAGAGTTTTTGATGTGAATTTTCCCGTTTTAATTGAAAAATAATTACTAAGAACTGGTAACTTGAAATTATTTTTAATCATTAGACGCATCTAGTTAAAGAAAATATCAAGATTCTAAAGAAATTAAGAGATTTTTCATTTTTAATCTAAAATGGACTCTTCAAGACCACAGGAAGATTACTTCTGAGTACATGTCTAATTTAAAAATAAGCATTGAGTTTTCACGGTGATATGCTGAAATTCATCGTTCAAAATTTTAAAATTTCGTAATGCGGAAATATCTGCCAAGGGATATAACATTAGCAACATAACATAGAAGTTGAAACCTCAAAATGCATCAGACAGTCCAATTAAAATTAAGGCATAAAAGATCACCCCACGCTAGAGAGGTATAGTTCATTTAACAACTTTAATTCAAAATCGTGATTAAATCATTGCTGTCTAATAGTTGATATAGAAATATGGAAGGAATTATCATAAATCATTATCATCTAAAAAATTGCGTTCTAAAGAAACTTAAATATCCCCCCCTCTCCTTAGAAATCTGAGAAGAATATGTACAACGCATTAAGAAACAAATAAAAAAATTAAATTCTAATGGCAGCATTTTGATACGATGAGTCAAATTTGTATGATAAGCTTTATATGCACATTTCACATTTGTTTTTATAGAATATACACAGTTTAACTTTTTGTAAAATTATTGATTGTTTTAGATATAGTTATGATATTTATTAAAGAGGATGGTGTCTTTTTTTTTCCTTTTGTTACATGTGTTTACTTTCGAAGGGTGATAGAATGAACATCTAATTCATTTTTCGGAAAAATACTATCAAACTTCCTTCTAGGGATCGTAAATATCACTAGAAAAGCCAGTAGTTGGTATATCAAGATTAATAGCTAATATTTATTTTATCAATACTTATTTTATGCTAACAGACTTTTTTTCCAGTATTGATATTTATGATGATGACAAAATCTTTGGGAAACAAGGCAAGGAAGGAGACAAATTTTGGTTTATTGGAATAGTTAGTAATAAAATTTTCACACTGTCTCGAACTTGAAGAAGGTGTGGGGCAAAGAAAAAATTTCAGAATTTAACTTAAGAACTTCAAAATTCAAAGATTTTGAGAAAATTGAAAAATCGGAAATTTATTTTTATTCGAAGAAATTCCTTATAAACCCGTTTGACCCAATCAGAAATCAGAAATTGTAGCTGCAAAAATTCCAAATTCACACCAGATTTGAGAAGGGAAATTTATATCTTGCCTCGGCTATAACAGCTCAACGTTCAATTAAGAGATTTCGTGAGAGAGCAGGTCAAAAATAAATTGTCATCAGAGATGTTAGGTAACTCAAACTGAAGAGAAATTTTGAAAACAGGAATATAGCGTATCATTTGGAATCCTAATGAGTATGCTTGACTTAATCCGCATTGGATTAAGTCAAAGCATACTCATGCAAGCTTCATGAGAAACCTAAAAGACTAGGAAGTTAAGATCCTACGTGAATTCCAAACCATATTACTGCTTGCCTCTAGGTTAAAAGAGGGTCATCTGAGTTGTATACAGAGATTTCTTTCTTTAGAAGCATTTAACTTATTGAAAACTGTAATGAAAATTAATTGAAAAATTTCACTTAAGGGATATTTAGACGAGAAAAGAGGAAACGTTAGGCACTAAAGCTTTAAAGGAAATTCCCTCATGACCCATTTGAACTTGGGGTGAATTTATGAATGAGCACGCCCTATTAGTTGTCTAACTTTGACTGACTTAACTATCCCCTCTCGTTATTGGCAGGTCAGAGACAGTTTTATAAGTTTTATAGCTTTAATTTTGTTTATTGTTTTAGCTTAATATGTTATTAGTACTTTTACTGTACCTTTTATTCTGTATTGTGGCTGAGGATGTACGTCCATTAAGCTTGCTGTTGTAGGAATAAAAAAATATTCAGCAACTATAAAGTGATACTTCTACTAAAATATTTGTATTAAAAAATGTTTTCTCCTATTGAGAAAATATATTTAAGGATTGAATTTTACATCTGATACTTTTTTAAAATAACCAATTTTATAAGAACTCTTTTTTATAGATCGTAGTTAGACGTGTACAATTTAATGAGATTTCAAATGATACAACATTTAAGAACACCCACCTGAACATTATTTGTTACTAATAACAATAATTATTGCAATAAAACCTAAATGTCAGAAATCTAACATTGTAGAAGAATAGCTTAAAAATATCGATAAAGAAAGCTTGTATTTCCTAACATGATGATTATTAATTTCAATATTTATTCAATAGCTTATATTCACATAGTTTAACAATTTTCCTTTGCATTATGTATAAAATATGAGTATTAAAGAACTACAGCAAAAAATATATATACTTACGTAATTTTAGCATTTTCCAACTACCCCCCAAATCATTCCTCGATATTTTTTACCTTCTTGAATCGTATTTCAGAGTTAGCAAAGGAAAATATATTGAGTCAACGCAGAAAATAAAAAGAGATATTTTAAATTACTTTTTTCCCGTTACTTCCTTAATATTTTTTTAGTGTCTAAGGAGGGAAGTACAATATTTGAAGAAAATGTATACAAAAGGCAAAAAGGCAAAGTAAAATAAAAATCAGAGCAGCTTCAATTTCTTTTACTCGATCTCGCTGTTTTATTTTTTCTCCTTACATAAGGTCCATTCCTAGTCAATAGAAGCAAATTACATGACTTTTTAATTAGAAGCAGTGACACTGAAGTTAGTTTACCTCTGACGGACATGCTAAAATTTTCTTTTCCCAAGAATGTTTTTTCAACGAATTTCAGCGTTCTAAAAATTTGTTAGGATATATTTTATAAAAAAGGAAGTTTATATTTTTTTAAGACTACGAATATAAAAATAAATTTTACATTGATATTTCAGAATTAGCATCATGCGTAAAATCCATTCCAAAATGTGTTATAATCGCAAATAATCAAGTTTCTGTTTTCTATGTAAAATCCCTTCGAATTTTAAAAATACCAAAAATATTCCTTTTTATTTATTCTTCAAAAAGAAATAGGAAGTTTTTGTTTAATTTATATCTTGATTTCTTCCATGACATATAAAATGAATGTAATTATATTCTTCTAAAGAGAAAGAAAAGAGAATGAAATAATGTCACATATATAAACATCTAATAATCTAATTGGGAAATTCTATAGTTATTATTAACGCCCACACTTGAAATATAGCTTCACAATTTTTTGTATAATTATTAAAAATTCGAGATAAAATTATTTCTGTGTAAAGAACTAATTAAATTTACGATATATGTCAGACTTAATAAAGAAAAATTTATTTTCTGCGTGAGTGGAGGAAAGAGTATAGGGTGAAATATTTTTTTGTAACTGTCTTCAAATTAATGGGGAAGTTTGACTAAAATATAAATATATCTGCATGTTAACTTATTTAATTTCAGTATAACTTAATTCAAAGGAACAGGGCCATACAAAGATATTTTACTTTTTTCCACGTCTACTAACACGCTTACTCCCAAGTTTTCCCCATTACGACCAACAGAGGATTTTTTTAAACAACTTTTTACATACTAAACCGAAAAATAATAATATCACTAAAACCATTTTTAGAACTATTTCTCTAAAGTAAATATAAAAGTAATATTAAGGAAAAGACTACAGCAAAGTTAATTTTTGAATTTATAGGTTTAATTTTTTTTAACTTTTTGCAAACTACGCTCTTTCTTTTTTCAATCTGTAGCTACTTACAACCTTCAAAATTTGCGATACAGAAATTTTTTTTAACAAACCAGTTTTTTTTGGTAAATGAACACATGAGGTCTCATCAAAGAGAGGGGAAAACTTATTAAAGTCTAGAATATAAATTTAATTAGTAATGTAACATTGTTTACTAGGCATCCTTTAAAAAAGGGGCGTTTGTGTGCATTGTTTACTACGCATCCTTTAAAAAAATAATCAGTTACAAGAGGGTGTTTTATGGATGTTTAAAATAAGTTTTATTTGCTGTCGGATATTTAAATCTCACTTCACAATGTGTGACTCTCATCAAAATCAAGTTACGAAGTTTTGCTATTTGCGTTAGCATAAAAACAAATTCAATTTTTTTATTAATAAAAGTAGATTATTGGTGTCGGTTGTACGTAATTATATAGTAGTTAAAATCTTTCTCAGAATAATGCTTTTTCATTTTAGTGAAATACGTCGTTATTACGGAATAGCTCCAACACCTGTGGGCAAGTAATTTTACTTATATAAATTAACTAGTTATGTAACCCTTTTTTACTAAGCTTCTATTTCTAAAAAATAAATAATCTGACGAAAGAGAATGATTTTTTCGACTTATTTGCAATTAGGTTTTTTGAAATCGGATTTGTCTGACTTCCCATTATGTAATTCTCCCTACATTATGTTATAACACTTTGCTGTTCGTGTTACCATAATGATAAATTCTAGTTAAATTTTATTTATTACTGCAATCTATTTGCGTCTGTTGCAATTAGCTGCTAGCTGAAAGTGTAGGTTATTAATCACCTTAAAACAATGGATGCATGCGTGTGTTGGAGCAAGCAAGGAAGACATAGCATTGGCCTTTAACATACATTTATTTAAGAATTCACAAAATTCAATTAAAGTGCAATTGCTACTAGCACAATATTCTCTGTCATATTGACATTTCACATACGAGAACTCAGAAGCAGAGGCAAACTATATGGTCAAAGTAAGGATTTTTAGAGTCTATGGGGAGGCACTTACTACAGCTGAAGTATGCAGCGATGAAAGATGACATCGACGACAGGGACCCAAAATCATGTCATATACAGGATCATCTTGGCGGGTTACTGGCACTTCTCCTAGACTCTGAGGCAGATGTAGAAGCGGAATGTATAATTCCCCACGGTGTGTGGCCAATAACGAATCTATTGTAAAGGCTGCAGAGGCAGGGGTAAATAGGAGCTTGTAAACCAGGAGGAAATAGAAGAATAGCTGTCGGTGTGGCCAGTGATAGCGATTCTTCTATTTCCTCCTGGTTTACAAGCCCCTATTTACCCCTGCCTCTGCAGCATTTACAATAGATTCGTTATTGGCCACACACCGTGGGGACTTATACCATTTCGCTTTTACAGAAAGCATTTCCAGAATAATGAGTTTTACTAGTTTTGTGCCATAATGTTCCGTTATTACAAAACAGATTCAAATACTGCTGTTGTAATAAGCCCCATTTTTTAAGTAAAGTTAAATCACATAATGACAGAAATATTATTTCAAATGCTTTTCGTCTCATCTAAGATAATATCAATAAATTAAATGTGTAAGAAATCTCTTTCCATTAATCATACAGTGAAACAGAATAAAACTCCTTTATATTGTTCATACATCTATCTCAAACTTGGATAATTCATGTTGTCTTCTTTTCTTATATTCTACCTTTAAGATAAACCAGAGGGACGTGGTAGCCCAGTTGGCATGAGCAGCGGGCCAGTGATATGAACTTACCTGGTTCGATGCTCGTCGCTGCAAATCTACTGCCGTGTTCACTAATGGTGGCACGTAAAATAGGGCGTGGCTACAGTGTCCTCAAAGTTCTCAAATTTACCTCTGGAGGTGCAGGGTCAAGTGTTCCAATCTCGTCACTTGACTCGGTTCAAAATTACGGGACCGGTCATATAACCAAGTCGGACTCCGACCCTTGTGGTGACAATTCAAAACAGGAGCCGCACCTTCATCGCCCATAGCTTTCGGGACTTGATCTGATGTTACTGTCGGTCAAGGGGCATAAGCAACAACAACAAGGTAAACCATACACATATAACTAATTGGGAGAACTCAGAATGTGAACTTAATTCGTAATATGGCTTCAGTTGGTTGAGTTTGCCTGTTTGTTGGAGAATTTGTCAACGATTTATTAACATGTTTTTATTAACTTGCTTTCTTGTTTGTGTATGTGTTTGTCCAGTACAAATCTTGCAATCGATTTTTAACTAACTTCCCGACTAGATAGACATTTGGAACTTTTAGAATAGCTCAGAACACAATGACAATGCATTTTTAATACTTTAGCCATCTTTAAGCAGAATTAAATTAATTTTCAGTTAATTTTGTTTTGTAGACTGGTGCAGCCATCTATTGGCCGGAACGTTTTGTACACTGGTGCAGCCATCTGTTGGCTGGAACGGGAATGAAAAGTTATATGCAAGTTAACTTCCAATTAACTTCATTTTCTTTCAAGTTGATGGGATAATTCATCAAAAAAATTTTAAAAAGTATTTATTAATACATAGAATTGTCAAGTTTATATGATTCAACAGAAAATTTAAAAACATGGTATATAAAAAGTTCTTTTTAACTTGTAATTTTTTATAAACCCTACTGACGGTACCTTAGAACAATTGTGATTATAGATTGTTTAGGAAAGCAGCAGCGTTTTCACCGTTTAGTAACGTGTTTATTTTCAATACACATTTTGTCATGTCTGCGAGACATTGCCATGGTGTTTACACAAGTGTTTATTGCATGACTATGAACATGATTGCCATTCTAGTATTTTCGACAGAAATGCATCCCTATGCTAACTATGAAGGAAATTTCTTTTAAAGAGGCCCAAGAATAATTTGAAAAAGCCAAGATGTTTCTGAGGTGTACTTTTAAAAGGCATGGAAGATTCTGAGGACTTTATCATTGAGAATGGATATGAAGCTGTAAAGAAAAAAAATTAACTAAGAATATTACATATTAAAACAGAACATCAGATACGAGTGGTACCTGTGATAAAAGTTCTGCTAGAAATTACTCCGAAAAAAAAGATTCAGATGGTCTTTGTGTATTCTATAAGTAGACGCATGATTCTGACATCGTAGTCAAAGATGAACCATGCAGTTATTTGTGAAATGTTAGCAATTTCAAATATTACATTTAATAAATACAAACGTTTTATATGAGGGTTGTAATAAATATTCCAGAAAGATATAGTTGATAAGTTGGCGAGATCAATGTTTGAAAGAAGAGTGAAAATGCAGCCTCTTAGCTGTTCATCTGAACGTCATTCAGAAAGCTTATACCAAAAATAAAAGTGGAAGCAATCTATTCGTACTATTCCCCACGTATTCTCCTTAAGTCTTCAAAAATTGCTGGTATTTAGTTAGACAATTTAAATTAATGTATTTTAGGTGATATTTAATGAACTTCTGTAAAATGTTTCTGAACACTGTTTCAGTGTTGCATAAAGAACACTAACATGTCTTAAAAGTGTTAAGTATTAGAGTAGTGGTAGAGAATATAAATACTTGCCCTTATTTACTGTGATTTCTTAAATTGCTATTAGATTTTTTCTGAGACGAAAAGCCGAAAAGATTTCAATAATATATTTTATTTTACAGAAATTTCATGACACAGGCAAATAACAAAACTTTTATTGCTATTGTCCTTCCGACTGCATTTAGCTGTATAAATGATATTGCTCAGAATTCATGTCAGTGGTCGCTGAAAGTTCAAGATAGTAGAAGTGGGACATTATGCTAGATGTGTTCTTTAAGGGTTAAATATACTAAGAAATATCTCAGAAAAACCTTCAACGACACCTTTCTAAGATGATCTAAGCTGAGCAGAGTCGGGCACAATAGTCGGGTACAGCTACCCAGGGCCGCCCAAACGGGGGGGGGGGGGCAACTGGGGCACTTTGCCTCAGGCCCCCAACTGCCGGAGGGGCCCCAAAATTTAAAAAAAAAATATTTATTAGATTTCCTCCGAAAGAAAATTCTGAAACTTTTACCATACTTCAAAATTCAAAATAATCGCCTGACAAATGGGACCCCCCAAAAAAATAAAAAAAATTATTTGATTAATCAGATTTCTTGGGGCCCCCAACAGAAGTTTGCGCCAGGCCCCGTAAAGTCTCTGGGCGGCTCTGCAGCTACCGAACTTTAGGAATTTCAAGATTTGATAAGCTCCTTTCGGAGTCAGGAACATTTATTTTCATCAGCAGTTCTCAGACCTTTGTCATGGATTATCACTTTTGAGTTTTGCGCGCACTGGCTTTCATCTAAGCTGTTAGAGATAATTAGCGAACATTTTTAAAGAAAACATCAGGAAATAAAATAAGTAAGACAAGTCATTAAGTACAGTAAAACCTCGTTTATCCGTACTAACTGGGACCATAGGCAATCCGGACATTCGAAAATCCGGATAATCCGGGTAATATGAGTAATAAACAAAACAAAATTCTTAACTAAGCAGACTTACCGTTTATTACGATAAAAATCTATGTTTTGTAATAAAAATACATAGTATTGTTTACGAGACATTAAAAAATATAAAAATATTTCTGAGTCAATCCACGTCAACGCCCTGTGACACTCTAGTAAAATTTTCTTAAATTCAACAAAAGGCATTTTATCCCCATAATTACAATTATCGAACTTACAATTAAACTAACTTTACTAATTCATTTAAAACCGATTCTTCTTCAACCGTATATTTAAATAACTATTAGCGACTATAATTAAAATACTGATGAAATTTGCATAAAACTTTACCCGCAGTTTGATGACTGTTTGTACTTTAAATGAAAAAAAGTGCTATTTAAATGGGAAAAAGATTGTTTCTTCTTTAATTCTGGGATTATTTACAATAAAAGAAAAGTAGTGTCTAATGCATCGGAAGAGTGTTATAAATAAAAGTTCCTTCTTTGAGTTGGAAAGAAATGAACATGAAGCATTTAAAATTGAGTTAATAATACGTTATTGTTGGAGCGCGTAAATTGTTGGAGTGCTTTTAAATTGGAGTATCTGTTACTGCAACCTCTAGGCCAATGGGTGCTTTTCGAGCTAAGGTATCGAAAGTCATGATAGCATACAGAGTGCACGGAAAAACATCCTTTGCCAAACAGAATAGTGGACGAAAGGGAGAGCTGAGTGAAAGAGACGATCCATGTACTGAAACGGATTGCGACATGAAGAAAGAAAAAAATTGCAACCAAAATGACCGAAGAGCTCAATCTGCATCTGCATGTTCCTGTATCAACCATTAAAGGTAGAAGGGAACTTGTAATAGATGCCAATACAAAATATCGTCCACAATGGTGCGACGAGCGCAAATCCTGGTCGAGTAATATGTCAAAAAACGGCATTTGGCAAGACGAATCATTGTTCACATTGTTCCTCGCAACAGGACGTGCGTATGTCTAGAGAACACCTGCACAAGCGTAAGAATCTGGCTATGTCATCTCAACTGTCAATCATGGAGGTAGATATATCAGTGTTTAGGATGGCATCTGATGGTTTTCTTCAGGCCCTATTGTAAGGGAGATTGAACGGGAAGGCCTATGTTAAAATTTTAGCTTACCAGGTCCGTTCTATGGTGCAAACATTGTTTCTTGCAGGATATGGCGTTCTCCAGGACGATTATCCCCCTATACATATAGCTAAATCTAACAAGTATTGGTTTGAAGAGCATGAAAAAGAAGTCAAATATCTTATCTTGGCCTGTACAATCACCCCGATTACATATCATCTAAACACGGTTAAATGTATAAGCGGATAGAGCCAGGTATCGATATCCACCACCGCATCTCTACAAGAATTTTCATGATTTTTCCCTGAAGAATGGCATAATATATTTTAACCACTATTCATGACTTGTATAATCCGATTCTAGGGTAAATCAGGTGGTAGTACATGACACAGGTGATCCTGTGCTGTATTAATAAAGGTTATCATGATGTTTCTTTGAGTTTCCATCATTTTGATAACCACCTGCATATATATATATATATATATATATATATATATATATATATGTGTGTGTGTGTGTGTGTGTGTGTATGTTGTATAAATTGAAATATTCAAAATATAAATATACGCCTCTCTTTATTTATATCCAAGCGCTAACGAAATAACTGCAAGTTTTTGAATTCAATCCAATTACGTTAAAATTTCGTAATTTTCTCTATTTTTGGACTACACGAATTTTAAATTAGTTTTTATAAAAAATAAGTCAGGCACTTTTTATTAAGTTAATGTATCAAGTATTGCGTATATTCTTTACTTTGTAAACAAACAAAAATTGTTGTTTGCCTAACTTTTTTGTTCTGTTTAAACTAGAAAGCTGGAAGTCAAGGTGAGTTGCTGTTAAATTGAGTGTAGAAAGATTACTTGGAAAGTCAACTGGGACTGTTGACACAAGCACGCTCCATTACTTTCGCAGTTTAGATCTTCTATTTTTTTTACATCTGAGAGCTCAGGAAGTAGCTTAAAAATGTCACAAGCTAATAAAAAGTGAGGCTATATTTTGGATTCAGTGCGATATATCTTGATAGAAAAACGGGAGAAAGTAAAAACATTTCTTGTGGCAGCTAGCTGGGGTCATTGTTTATCTACGGATAACCAATAAGCATCTAATTATAAAATATGACTAAAGGAAATATCTGCATATAACAAATATCTATTTTAATACACCATTATCTACATTAATTTTGTAAAGACATAATTATTAAAGTCTAACATTGTAGGAAAAAAATGAAAGTCCTGTGATTAATTGGCAGAGACTATTGAATAGAGCAGAAGACGTATCAAAACGTATCGCTAATTCCCCCGTGCAGCGAAATATTTTACACAATTTAATATGATAGACGGGATTAATAGCAACACTTGGGTTCTCCAGATCTTGCAGGAAATTTTCGTTAAAGGAATTGCATTTAAACGTTAAGGTAAACTCAAAAGGAACAGTTTAGTTCCAAATAAGAATCAGTTTCACTTCTCCCAAAGTACTGAAGAGTCGATAAGATAATTGCAATTTTTTTCCATTCCCCATTCCACACCACATACCAGATTCCAGTTTGCGCTTCTATAAAATATATAAGTTATTTAATGTCCTTAAAACTCATTTCTATGCAAAAATAATGTTTTCTATCTATGGATGAGACTTATGAATGTAATGTTAGTTGTTTCTAAACGGATGAACAACTTTGTTATCTAGAATTTCATAAAACACTAAATGCATATAGATATGTATTTAATAGATGTATCACTAGGACTTAAGAAATATTTTACGATCTAATTAAATCTTTAGGTATTAGAAGCATATAAAGAATTGTAATCAAAAAGTTATATTTCTCTTTTAAAGCTTGAAAGACATTTTATATTAAGAGAATATTGTTATGAAATCAGACTCCGACTGGGAGCATTTTTGTTCAGTATGCTTTTTCTATTTCTCCTCAAAACTAAATTAAAACAATAATCAGAAGAAAATTGAAATTTAACTTATAAGTTGGTCATTTAGATTTTAAAGATAAAAAAGCCTATTTAAGAGTATATATATATATATATATATATATATATATATATATATATATATATATATATATATATATATGAACTAGATGAATACCCGTGCTACGCTAGAGTACATTCAAATTAAATACAACTGTCAATGTATGCAATTAATGCAAACTAAAAAAAAAGATTAAAAAAATCGTAACGGATGTTTTTATAGACAAAATAATGTAGAAGAAAATATTCAAACTAAAAGAATGTACTAAAGAATACAGTACAGTTAGTATAGTACAGTTTGAGGAACATATTATCTAAAAGACAAATTTACAAAAGTTACAACACGGCTTCAAAATTAAATTTAAAAGATCTAAGAAGAATTTTTCAAAAATCTATCTTAGTGCACCCCTACGCTATAAGAAGAATCGCCATGCAAAATTTCAGCCCTTTAGGTCCAGCGGTTTGGTCTGTGCGTTAGCTGTCACTCAGTCAGTCAGTCAGTTACGGAACTGTTTTATATATAGAGATTATAAACCAAATAAAGTTACAAATTTTTGCCCATATCTATTAATAAAATATCTTGTACTTAGCTGTAATGTTTTAGCAAAGTGCTCGTTATCATCTCTGCAAATCTAAACTTCCTCGTACAATGAAGATGAAACCTCCTGTATATTGTGAAATTCGCAACTTTTTCTAAAGAAGCAAAGAAATGATTTTATTTCTTATCAATCAAACCAAAAATAATTTATTTGTTATAAAACATGCATATAAAAATACTTCATTCCCCCATCTCTGCCACACAGATTCTTCAAATCTTCCATAAATATGTCATTACGAAAAGCAATTTCAAATATAACTTTCTACTCTGCAATAACTGCAGATGAACATAAATTCCTTATCGAACTTAATTCAGTTTGTTGGGTTTCTTTCTTATACTTTTTTTGTCAATTCCTTCGGCATAAAAATGCCATTAGTTTATATTTCCGTATAAAACAAATAATTTCCTTTTAATGTTTTTACTGCCATCCACTTTCCCGGAGGTTTTATAAGTCCTAAATGAACAAATAAACGGATCATTTCAGAAAATAATGTAACTTATCTGGCTTTATGAGATTTGATTCTCCTGCACAAAAACACTTTAAAATTTATTACTAGGGAATCTTCCGGGGTAAGTCCACTGAGGAAAGAATAACCCTATTGGATTTTTTAAACGATGATTGCACGATATAAATAGGATTTTGCTTTTATTGAGAAAATTTGTATAGGGATTGGGATTATACTGTTTGTTTTCCTTTTTTTATTTTAAACCCAGTAATAGATATGAAATATCTTTCACAAGATTATGCTGGATAATTTTTTCCATCATTTGTTTTGTCCGTAATATTATGGTTTTTTTTTCAAACCGTAATGGAGATGGTATTTTTAATATGCAGATATGGAAACAAATTACGATGAATACAGAAGACAAATCTCTGTGTCTTTAGCGTAAAGTTAATAAGACAAAAGAAAAGTTTCATGAGTAAGGCTAGATGGAGTTTAAATTTTTTTTTCATAAACTTGGCCTTATATCTTTATACGTATAACGGCATTATATTTTTGCATGAATATATTGGGAGCATGTTTCAGTTGTTTTAATATTCTTTAATATGCATACAGTTATTTATTGCATAAAAGTTTTCATATGACGCTTATTATTATAAACTCGGTGATTTCAAAAAGTGAAAAATCTAGAGCTGCACAGGCTTTCAAAACCTCTTTTAAAGGATTTTATTTGTCTTATTTATTTTATTTTTCATAGAAAAGCCGTATGAAATTTATCCCATTATATATTTATTTCTTGCTTATTGCTGGCAATACTGCTTTTTAAGATTCATATCAATCCAAAATTTTTCCAATAAGTTTCACTTATAAAACTGTTAGTTAAAACATTTGTCAACATTTCTACAAGCCCTAATATTTCTTCTGAAGGATGATTAACGGCTGCATCTATATATTTAAGTAGTTAAGCTTACTTTTTCTGCAGTCCGTGAGAAAAAACTACTGCATCAATTTACTTCATTTTGGTCTTAAACGAAAGATTGTAATCTGTAGATTTGTTAAATTTGGTTTCTATAATCGCAATTTCTATTAATTAGCGATAATTTACAATTATAAAATTGATTTCTGCGCATGCTCGGTGGCATGTTTAAATCTGTCTGTAGAAACTCACTGTTTTTGCGCATGCTCAGTGACATGTTTAAATGATAAACACATTTATTCCAAGGAGTCTCTCTAGATCTCTCTCTGCCTCTTTTATTTTTCTGATAACTATGTTTGTAAAATATAAGATTAAACCTGATGGAAATTTATTATTTCGCGCTGTTTAATTAGCGATAATTTACAATTAAAAAAATTGCTTTCTGCGCATGTTCAGTGACATTTTTAAATCTGGCTTTAGATACTTACTAAGCACGAGGCCGCTTAAACACATTAATTTGTTTCAGCGCATTATTATGATTTTCAACATTTGGCAATGATACGTTGAGTATAATATGTCTGTTAGTACGTTTATTTACTATCTAGCCGTCACGCTTTGACGGGTACCAACTAGTATATAATAAACACAGGAAGAAGTGTTGAATTACTTAATATATAGATCTCAAACACCACCTTAAAAAGTTAGGTTTTGTCTGAGGTAAAATTAACTCCCCCCCCCCCCCCTCGAAAGCATCCTTTTCTACATTCACGTCTGGATTTTATACCTCTCCATTTGTAAACAATCAAAAAAAGACAATTTACATCAAAAGACAGTACATAATAATTTTTCTTGGAGATGTTTGGGTATTTTTTTATCCACACAATCCTGTAAGTAAATATTGTGAATATTTATTTTGAAGCAACGAAAATGGTGAATAATAATTTTAAGAAATTTTTTTTAATATTATTTTCTCCTTTTAATTTTATAATAGTTAATCTGATAATTTTGAAAGTGAGGAAAGTTACACGTTAAACATAGTTTATTAATAATTTACATACTTTAAAACATACTACGTTATACGTATTTTAAGCAAACTTAAATATTTCAAATCTACAGGGATAATTTTCTTGTTTTAAGATTAAAGGATTTATGAATAATGTCCTAATAATTTGCTGTTAGTTTAACCTTATTTTCTATATACATTACACACTAACTAATTAATGCTAATAAATTTTAATGAAATGCTTAAATAGTGTGTGTGTTTACACATGGCTTTATTCCGGAAATTAATCCATACAGATCAGGCATCCCACAACGTTACAAAGGATCAAGAAACAAAGCAAAACAAAACAGCAATATAAACTAGAAACCATCAATAAAAACTAGAAACAAAATAAACTACAAAAATATACACAATCAAAAAGTTCAGTCACACAGAAAGTTCATACAGGTCCTTGCATCCCAATACAATTTGCTGATGTCTCCGTTTCTTTGGGAGATTCTGTCAAGTCCATGGCAAGTTAGGAGGGGATACGATTTCATGACGCTTGCTCTGAAGATCCAGTAAACGTTGATAGGAAATATACCCATTTTGAGAAGATGTTCTTCCAAGCTGTCGTGTCCAGTCTGTAACCTGAAATTTGCTACTGCTTCAGTCTTTCGGTACATTCCATCACATGTCGGTATTGAAGGGAATGAACAGGTACATTTTCTTGCAAAAAACGGAACAGGCATTCAGCACGATATTATACCTGTTACATCGGATACGCTCAAAAGACACGTTTTTGAAAAATTCAGAGAGGTAAGCAACTCCGATATTGTGGAAAAATTGAAAGGTAAACTTAAATAAGAGAGACTTAAAACTTAAATAATTTTAAGAAAGCGGAAGACTATAAAACTCAAAAGGAAACAAAACAAAACTCCTTTGCAATCCTTGATTGTTAAGTTGCGAACAATAAAAACCGAGAAACTCGAAGGTCGACGATTCGTGAAACCAAATGAAGAAAACAGCTGTCCCTAAAGATTTTGATCTCAATACGATGCATTTCTTAAATGTTGTAAAGAAGAAAAGTTACACATTTGGAATAGGCTCATTTATGAATTAAAATGGTTTTCTTCATTCAAATATTGATATCAAGTATTAGCACATTTCTATTTCGATTTTTTATTTATGGCTTCTTTTTCACATGGGAAAATATCTGTATACGTTTATTTCAGGAATATCTTCCTTAAGTATTAGATAATTACAAGATAAAAAGAGCCTTTTTTATACCATGTTTTTAAATTTTCTGTTGAATCATATAAACTTGACAATTCTATGTATTAATAAATACTTAAAAAATTTTTTTTTGATGAATTATCCCATCAACTTGAAAGAAAATGAATTGGAAGTTAACTTGTGTTTAACTTTTCGTTCCCGTCCCGGCCAACAGGTGGCTGCACCAGTCTACAAAACAAAATTAACTGAAAATAACTGAAAATGAATTTAATTCTGTTTAAAGATGGCTAAAAGTATTAAAATAATGCATTGTCATCGTGTTCTGAGCTATTCTAAAAGTTTCAAATGTCTAGTTAGTCGAGAAGTTAATTAAAAATCGATTGCAAGATTTGTATGGGGCAAACGCACAAACACACACAAACACACAAACAAACAAGAAAGAGAGTTAATAAAACATGGTAAAAAATGGAAATAATCTCATTATGAAAATTTGTTAATGTTGCTAATGCCCCCTGGTTGGAGGTTCCATTCACCGGATCCTAATAGGCTATTGGGCTGAAAGGGGCGGCTCCTGTTTTTTAATTAGCACCACAAGGATAGGAGCCTGACTTGGTTAAATGACCGGTCCCGTAATTTTGAACCAAGTCAAGTGAGCAAACCGGAACACTTGACCCCGCACTTCCAGAAGTAAATTTGATAACTTGGAGGACATTGCAACCACGACCTATTTTACGTACCCCGACCACCATTACTGAACACGGCGGTAGATTTGCAGTGACGAGCATCGAACCAGGGACGTTCAGATCACTGGCCAGCTGCTGTTGCCAACTGGGCGACTGCGCCTATGAAAATTTGCAGGCCGCGTATATGATCGTAGGTGTAAAGTTTTGGGGAAATGAATATAAACATGTTTCCCACTTTATTTCATATATAGACCTTCATATATCCCCACAACTCACAATGCATTTTCTTTATAAAATGCTACTTTCAGTTCGAGAAATCGTTAGATATGGGTAAAACCATCTCGAATATCCAGAAATTAGGTTTAAATTATTCATACGTAAAATGCTTGACTGAAAATGAAAGCTAAAATTTAGTAAGACGAACTTCTAAAATACGGATTATGAAATCTGGCGGAACATAATTACAAATATCAGCATGGCTTAAATTTAATTATGATTCCGTTTGCTACTTTTTTCAGAAACAACTTCAGAATTGATAGACCATTTGTTTAGATATAATTTATTTGACTTCTTTCGTAGAAGCACTCTATTCTGCTTGCCCGCATCAAAGAAAATGCTTTGTGATATAGTTTGCTAATAAAAGTACAGTAAAAAGCTAAAGAATTTCCAAGTGTTCCAGTCAGTTACGCTTTGCATTTAAAGGAAATAAAATTTTAAAAAATGTATCCATTGTAATAAAACGTCGGAAAACTCTCTACTTAACTCAAAATAAGTTGTCTTTAAAGTTATTTTTCAAATATCTTTAATTTAAAATATACATTTCAGTCGGGAAATTTATCCTTTTTAAACTAATAACAAGCATTATAAGTTTTTTTCGCTGTGTACATGTTCTGTCACTTCATATTCATATATATAATGATAATATAGGTTTAATATCCAATTTTATTCTCAAACGTACACATGTACACGCGTAAACACACGCACATGCAGGATTTATATATATATATATATATATATATATATATATATATATATATATATATATATATATGTATATATGTATATATAATACATATAATATATATATAATATATATATAATATATATAATATATATATTTATATATATTATATATATATATATATATATATATATATATATATATATATATATATATATATATATATATATATATATATATATATATATATATATATATATATATATATATATATAGAGTCTGACCAACGGTATCTTTTATATAATATAGTGTATATATTATTCTACTGTCGGGAAGCAGTAATGAAGTTAAGGGCATCGTGCTTTTGGGGGGAATAGCGTAAAATGTCAAACCTTGTAGACCATGCGAAAAGGGCGAATTTTTTAAGCGCGTTTAAATTAGAGTATCTGTTACTGCAACCCTTAGGCAAATGGGTGTTTTTCGAGCTATGGTATCGAAAGTCATGATAGCATACAGAGTGCACGGAAAAACATCCTTTGCAAACATAATAATGGACGAAAGGGAGAGCTGAGTGAAAGAAACAGACGAGGTATTGAAGCGGATTTTGACACGAAGAAAGAAAACAACTGCAACCAAAATGACCGAAAACCTCAATCTGCATCTACAAGTTCCAGTATCAACCATTAGAGGTAGAAGGGAACTTCCTAAACAAAACAATTAAGGAAGGGTAGCTATTCCCAAGCCACTTCTAATTGCTGGCAATACAAAATATCGTCCCAATAGTGCCACGAGCGCAAATCCTGGTCAAATAATATGTCGAAAAACGGCATTTGGTCCGAAAAATCATTGCCACATTGTTCCTCGCAACAGGACGTGCGTATGTCGGGATAACACCTACACAAGCGTAAGATTCTGGCTGTCTCATCTCAACTGTCAATCATGGAGGTAGATCTTTCAGCGTTTGGGATGGCATCTCATTCTTTTCTTCAGGCCCTATTGTATCCCTAAAAGGCAGATTAAATGGGAAGGACTATGTCGAAATTTTAGCTCACTAGTCCATCCTATGGTGCAAACTTTTTTTCTTGCAGGAGATGGAGTTCTCCGGTATGATAATCCCCCTATACATACAGCTAAATCTATCAAGTATTGGTTTGAAGAGCATGAAAAATAAGTCAAATATCTTATCTTGCCCTGTACATGCCGCCAGACTATATATCACCCAACCACTGTGATCTGTATAAGCGGAGAGATCTTGGTATCGGTATCCACAACAATATCACTACAGGAACTTTCATGATTTTTACCTCAAGAATGGTATAATATATTCTTAACCACTATTCATGACTTGTATAATCCAATTCCAAGGTGAATCAGGTGGTATTACATGACAAAAGTGATCCTGCGCCGTATTAATAAAGGTTTTCATGGTGTTTCTTAGTGTTTCCAATAATTTGATAACCAACTGTATATATATATATATATATATATATATATATATATATATATATATATATCTATTTTCGAAGGGACTGAACGAAGGATGCGGGAAAACGATAGATGCGGGAACATACGAAAAAGTATTAACATTACTTAAAGTTTGATATCCCTAAAATATATTTACTGACATACATAAATGCATACATACCTGTAGTGTAATTGAACATAAAATTACAAAGTTGTACTGAAATCCAAGATAATAATAATAGAAAAAGAAATACAGGTAGGTACACATGAATTTTGATTCAAATAAAAGTATTTAATCTTTGTTTGTGTTTTGGCGGTTTACTCTCCACAAGTAAACAATATTTTTTCTGTGTTGCAAACTGCATTCTTTTCGGTATCGGTTATTGTGTGACAGTATAAAGAAGCTTTAGCCGTGAATTGTTTGTAACTAGAACAATTCCATTGCACTGGATGGGGTCCGACATAAGACAACCAGGAAGTTCTGCTTCTGGGGGAAACCCTCATCGGCCAGTGTAGAGCTGCAGCAATCAAAAACTTTTCACTCCCTAGACCAAACACCAGGGCGCCTCCATCCCAATGCCAAGAAAAAAGCCATAGGACAGCAAGAACCGCTCAGGTCAGCTGACTGTGCGCCATTGCTGATAAGAACAGAAATGTTGAATCGTTGGATAATTTGGAATGAGTTTCCGAAAATAGGATACCTCAGGGGCTAAAGAATTAACACCAACTACGAACAAATAATGGGAGTGGTACGATTATGCGAAACCAGGCTAAACGGGAGAGAACAAGAATACGAGACCATGCATCTCAAATGTTCTGCTCATTGTTAAATTAGAGCGTCATTCTAGCTCAATCCAAACATTTATATTTCAGGCTCAGTTATTATGAAAAAACGATCGATCCGATAAATTAATGTGAAGCGATATTCTGAACGAATATTGCGGGAAAACGATGGATCGAGGAACGATCCATGCGGTCTGTTTTTGCTTGTTTTCTATGGAATTTATTCGGGACTGGATGAAAAAAACGATGCATACGGGAAAATGATCGTCCAGGGAAAGATCGATCGAGGTTCCACTATATATATATATATATATATATATATCTCACAGACTATTAAGTTCAAAAACTTTAATATTCAGAGAATTTGATGAATGCAGTCATCACCGCGTATATATATACACTACTGGCCGAAAATATTGCAAGCTTGAGAAATTTAACATATTTTTTCAAGTTTTGTCCTGTGACGATTTTGAGATATTTTCCTTCAAAATATACTCCATAAATTATCAGTAGGATTTAAATCTGGCGAGTTTCCTGACCATGGGAGAACATTCATACCATGTTTTGCAAATTCAGCCTTAACATAAAATAAGTATTCGGAAATTACGGCGACCTCAGCTTTCGCTTATATGCCTTGATCAAACTGACAACCGGGAGCTACGTAGCAATACCCGTAAAACTCGCCCGTAAAACCGGGAAAACTCGCAGCCGGGGTTCGGTGTCATTTTGCATTCATGTAGGGCCCGAGGATGCCGGATATACATTACAGATCTGCAATCCCTTCAAGGCACCCCAAGACCCCTTAACATAAAATAAGGAATGTTTCGATTTTGGGTTCAGAATTGAACTCTAATGAAATTTAATTTAATTTTAAAGTTTTTCTTGCCTTTTTTTACGCATCGTAGGGTCCTAGGTCTTGCTGAAATACACATTTCTGCCTTGGGAACATGTCATGAGAACTAGGAAGCAATCGATCCTTCAGCACACTAATATACTGGCCACTCTTCATAGTTCCCTGTACAAAATGGAGTCGTCCAGTTGACTTATATGACATGTAGCCCCACACCATTGGGCTTTATGAGTGTTTTGCTGTACAAAACAGGCTGTCTGGACTCATGCTCTCTTTTGCTTCAAGCCAAACGTTGGCAGGTTTGTCACACATTAAATAAAATTGACTTTCGTTGCTGAACAATACTTGTCTCCATTTCGAAATTCTCCAATTTTTTTTAACCTTGGCCCAGTCCAATCGTTGTTTCCGCATTGCTTTGCTCGGAACTGGTTTTTCCTTAGGCACATGTCTTGTAACCAGTTTCACGAAGCCTCCTACGAGCTTTTCTGGAACTGACAATGACAGAAGTCGACTCACTCCATCCTCTTGCAAGTGTAGCAGAACTTGCAAACCTATTTTTTCGGTATAATCATGTCAATGAAGCATCAGCACGTTTCGAAGATAACCTCGGACGACCACTTATAGGCTTCTTATCCACGGTTCCTTCTGTTTTAAATCTCTTTATGAGTCGTGCAACAGTCGACACACTTCAGCCGCACCGATGAGTAATCGTAACATCTGAAATACTTTCTTGATGCATTAAAATAATAGCCTTGCACTTCCGAGGAGTTACTTCACACATGTTGAAAGAAAAACACAGTTTAATTTTAAAAGCAATGCGCATCGGTACGCACTTCAGCAGCGCAGCAAACTAAATGAAATTCTACGCAGTCGGCTCTTTTTTATAATAAAAGTCCGGGATGACCCAATCGTTGGTAAAGATTGCATCACAAAATATGAAACAATAGCTTGAAACTTCTCGTCCACATTTGCACTAAGAAATTAGTTTAATTGAAAAAAAAATTTTTGGGGCTTATTCTTGAAAAAATGTTAGATTTCTCAAACTCGCAATACTTTTGGCCAGTAGTGTAGATACACACTTTTTTGAACGGAAAGAGTGATTTTTAATAATTTTACAGAGGGTGTTGAGACATTTTTGTAACAATTTTGAATTTCTCTATGATTTAAACTTAAATGGACAAAATTAAAACCTAGCTGACATCAATTCGGAATAGGGTTTAATTATCGTCTGCATCGTAAAGATATTCTTTGCTTTAAAATATCGCTGGAAAATAAACAATGGATCGAAGGCTATGTATTTAAAAATTTCGAAGAGAAATACTCTTATTCGATTATTAAAAACAGTGTTAAAAGCATGGTCTTAATATTTCTACACGTAAAATAAGTGACCTTGTTTATAAAAAAGAAAAGAAACGTTAAAGTTTACATTTGACGGTGAAAATTAACTTGGATTATTATCAAAAATATATTTTAACACCTGTTTCCAAAAAAAGACATTCCATCACTTTACCCAAACAATCTTTAATGTGTTAAGTTCCATCAGGATAAGGCTACCAACCATACCTCTATATCTACTGCTATATTTTTAGAACAATCGGGCTATCAGATTGAATATGTTAGAAAACAAAATTCTTATCTTTGTTTAAATATTTCCTTTTCCAAAATCCTTACAAAAATGTGTGAATACCATCTGTATTTCACTCCAAACTTCTTATTTTTACTGAAAGTGTTTTGTAATTGATCACAAACTATAAATACAGTAAAATACCTGCTAAAAATTAAGTGAATATATATTACCATGGGCTTACTCCTCTTGAGCGAGTCTTAATTATTTAAATGAAGCTGGATTTGAAAAACTTTATTACAGATTCAAAGGATATAAAGTGGATTATCGCAATATTCCCTTTTATGTATAATCTCATAAGGCATGACTCAACATTTTAAACCCTAGGGAGGCAATTACGCTAAGACCAAATGAGATGGATTCATTTAATGTAATCTAGGATACACCAGACTGTTGAAATTTATTAAAGTAATGTATAGCGCTTTGAGATTAAATGCTAAGATTTCACGAATAGAAGATTTAACGTCATTCCAAAGGCTTTAGATGTTATTAATGTTGTTATAAGACGATACAAGATGTGTTTCAGTTTGATGGCAGAACTGTAACAACAGTAGGAAAAATGAATTTTAAACAGAACTCCACGATCTAACTGAAATTAATGAATCGGGCTCAATGCTATAAAAAGATTTGGTGACTTTGTGTAAAATTAAGTTTGTATACAGATCTGAGAAGGCCAATTCTATGAGGATATGAAGTCGGTAACACTTAGTTGTAATTTGCATTATTTTAATAGTTAAAAGCAGTAAAGTAATTGAATAGTTGAAATTATTAAATTAATTGTTAAGTTACGAAGGAATTTCATTTACCTAACAAAATTTTAATTTTATAATCACGATTTCTGGAATGGGGGGCAAATCAGCCTCTAAATATTCTCGCAAATCGAATTAAAAAGACAGAATATTAGTTTTTTTTGTTACAGGGTTAGTGTCGTGAGCATTAGCTATGTGGCTTGAGGTCGAAACTCAGCTAAGGCATTCGGTCCAGAGGCTTTGGGTTCCAGGCTCATTGTTTGCATGGATGTTTGTTAAGCCGTTAGGAATCGGCCGTCAGGAATCGGATAAAGCCGTTAGGAATCGGCTTTAAACTGTATGTCAGGTTTAATTAGTTCTTGGGTTGCAAAAATTGACCTTAGCACTCTCAACCAACCAACCAACCATAAAAAACTTAACCACACTTGGGTAGGCCGAAAAAACTTTCTTTTCGGCTTTCGATGATGGCTAGTGAGGATAAGTTGCCATTGGTGTCACTAAGTTCACACAAGCAAATTTGACATTTTTTGGACGACTCCTTGATTTGCCGCAAATGTATTGAAGTCTTGCTAAAACGCTGATTTTGGAACTTTTTCAGCAAAATTTTTCAAGATGTTAAATTTAATTTATTTTGGTTGTATTTTCTTGTATAGTCATGTTTAAAGTGCCAAATGTCGAATCAAGTCCTGATTACATATTATTCAGGGGCTATGTGCCTTCTAAATTAGCCAATTTTTATAGCCTTTTCGCGTATAAGTGGGCAAATGTTGTAAATTTTATTTCTATCCCTCGTCGGTTTCTCTCTTTTGTCTTTTTATGTTCCTTGGTCTTACTTCTTTTGTTCTTTTCGATACGTCGATGTGCGATATTTTTGAGTGACGGATCGCAGCACGCCATGACAGTTTTGTAAGTACGGAATGTACGGTTGGGGAGCAGACAGCAGACCGGGGTGGGGTGGTGTTTGTTTTCAGATTCTGGATGAAACTAATGAGTCATCGGAGGGGGGGGGGATCGGGGACGAAATATGAAAGGGGAGAAAGTGTGATAGCGCATATAGATTGGTGCAGAGTTCTCTGCCCGACTCCTGTCATCACATTTGTCACGGTAACATTAGACACGGTATTTAGAACCACCCCCATTCTCGCCCGCAAGATTCCTTTGATGTGGTGTCTCCCCCGACCCCGCTCGACACCATTTGACCCGCTGACCCCTCACCCTTTCTTTGATGGACCACCAGAGAAGGCGATCCACGCATAGTACAGAGTACAGAGTGACATAAATCACTGGATTCCGCACGGCACAGGCAGAGAACGCTGCACCAATGTATATGCACCATGAAGCGGGGTGTTTATTTATTTTTCTACACTCAGTTTGGCTGCGACATTTTTATGCCGCATTTACTCATTCGCAATCGCGCCACCCGTAAGACATTCTCGAAACATTAGTCACGTTCCTGAATCGACGCGAGTGACCGTTCTCACATTCCCGCTTCTTGCTGTGAATAAGACTTACCCTTGCAACTCCCCGTCGCCATTCTCCCCTTTGACTCGTGCCAGAAAATCGCTCCCGAAGCGATAGCCCCGATTGGCGAGAAAAAATGGCTAGAACACCGTTTACACATTCGCCCCCGCGATTCTACTCGCCGCTGTCGCGACTGTGTAAATGAGGTGGAGTGTGGAGGTGAAACCTTTGTCTCTTGAGATACAGTGCTCTTGTGGGTTGTTTAGCGTGACATTACTGTGTTTTGGGCGTTTTATTAAAACCCCTTAAGGGTGGTGGTTCATTTTTGAACCACCTAGATTAAGTAACAATACTAACATTTCTATTATAATTACAGTTAAACCTAATTTCTCTCGAACTCAGTTTTTGGACAGAGCTCGAGAGACTCTGCTATAGAAAAACATTAGCTTTCAATGTTACTTGTTGTTGCTTATGCCCTCCGGTTGGAAGTTCCAGACCAGGTCCAAATAGGCTTCGGGCTGAAGTATCTGGCTACAGTTTTAATTAGCACCACAAGGGTTGGAGTCCGTCTTAGCTAGTTGCCAACTCAATTTTGACCGAGCACCCTCCCCAGGGGGATCGGGCACTCTCTCACCCTCACTGACCTTCATAGAGGGACTTTCCAGTGTACGGATTCAACCTTTTCCTTACGGGGTAGGATAGCATGTATCCCAAGAATTCGGGCCCAAGAATGAATATGAAATTTCTTGTTCTAAAGAGGAAATCGGAAAAATAGGCCCCTTAAACTAAAGATTAAAGTGCCCATATCTCGCCTATACACGGAGATATTTAACCGCGCTCTCCGGGATTCGATCCGAGCACCCTCAGCACTGGAAGCCAGCACGTTACCGCAAGGCTACCTCAACCCCTCAATGTTAGTAACCATCTACAAACACATTATGGCCAACGCATTATGCCACATCATTTGAATTCAGAAAAACCAAAATCCTTAATTAGGTGGTTAAGTTAGTTCTTTTTAATTTTAGTTTAACTATTAATATAACGATTTTAGAAGCACTCGCTATATTATCTCAACGAAGATAAGAGCTTGCCATAAAGACACGAATTTTTATTAAATAATATATTTTTAATCACACCTATATCTAAAGCTTTGTTCATAATTACACGATGAACCCAAGATATTTCTGAAAAGACATTAAAAAATCTTTTTCTAAGTACTTCTTTTTTGTTCGAAAATGCAATGGGATTTACTCAAAACTTCCCCCCCTCCCTTTCATTCAGTTAATTGTGAAGAAAAAAATGGCTTCGCACAAAGTCTATACCAAATATTTGCATTCTGCCGTCCCATTACCTTCGTTCAAAATGAGGAAATCTCTTACAGTTGATGACATTAGAAAAGTATAAAAATAAACTTTATAAGTATCTAAAACAGCATTTCAAAGAACATGTTCGAGGGTGTTAGCTTCATTTCTTTTATTCCAATTAGTATTCTTCACTGTTTTCCTTTATTTAAGACCTTAATTAAGAGGAAGAAGTTACATAAGCCTTTCTAATTGAAAGTATAAGCTTGAATTTTAATACATCCAAATGAGATACGCAATTATAACAGCTGCACTTTCATTGTAGTATTCTTACATTAAACGAGGAGAGAAATTATGTTACTCAGATTTTCTATACTTTAATGTGCAGGTTTTAATACATTTTTTTTTTGAAAAAAAATTCTTGATTTTTTTTAATGTGATCTTGTTAAAGATTTAAATAGCCGTTTTCAAAGTAGAATTTTTAAGGATAATAAAGGGAAGTTTTACCCATAGCAACACTAATATGCAATTAATTATAACGTTCCACAGTATATCCAATTTGCTCAATGCTTAAAAACGCGAATAAAACTCGAGAGAAACTTTGCCGAAAGAGATTACAGATGAGAATTCCCTAAAAAGCCTTAATACAGTTACAGCAATTTAATTATAGCTTTACAAGATGTAATAAATAATGGAATTTATTCCTTTCTTTAAAAAAATATTTATTGTGACATCGTTAAAATATCAGATAGTGAAAATTTTCATTTATCCGGAATATACAAATTGGGACTGTATTTGCTTTTTAGAGTACGTGTTAGCACATTTCAAATTTGGACTTCATTAGCTTCTTTTAATTAAATTTGGATCCATTCAGCCGCTTTCGATAATTGCCTTTCCTTAAAGGTTCTGGAAACAAGGGAGATGGATTAAATTTTTCTGAAATGGGTTCTGTTTCTTCTAATTGGATATTATATAAATTTATTCATATAAAAATAAGTCTCAAAATATATCTAGCAACTTTAATGGTTTACGTTTTCCCCATGTTCTCATCTAGAGATGAAGTAAAACACCTATGAGTGAATTAAAAACTATTTAAACGAAAAGCTAGGTATTCAATTTTATAAAAACATTTGGGAAAAATTAAAAGTTTCTGCGTTTATTTCTATTTATTCTTAATATTTTTAGTGCTAGATATATTTTCAAAATATATCTAGCAACATTAATGGTTTACGTTTTCCCCATGTTCACATCTAGAGATGAAATATAACACTTATGAATGAATTAAAAATTATTTCAACGTAAAGCTAGGTATTCAATTTTATAAAAACATTTGGGAAAAATTAAAAGTTTCTGCGTTTATTTCTATTTATTCTTAATATTTTTAGTGCTAGATATATTTTCAAAATATATCTAGCAACTTTAATGGTTTACGTTTTTCCCATGTTCACATCTAGAGATGAAATATAACACTTATGAATGAATTAAAAATAATTTCAACGTAAAGCTAGGTATTCAATTTTATAAAAACATTTGAGAAAATATAAAAGTTTCTGTGTTTATTTCTATTTATTCTTAATATTTTTAGTTCTAGATATATTTTCAAAATATATCTAGCAACTTTAATGGTTTACGTTTTCCCCATGTTCACATCTAGAGATGAAATATAACACTTATGAATGAATAAAAAATTATTTCAACGTAAAGCTAGGTATTCAATTTTATAAAAACAGTTGGGAAAAATTAAAAGTTTCTGTGTTTATTTCTATTTATTCTTAATATTTTTAGTGCTAGATATATTTTTAAAATATATCTAGCAACTTTAATGGTTTACCTTTTCCCCATGTTCACATCTAGAGATGAAATATAACACTAATGAATGAATTAATTATTTCAACGTAAAGCTAGGTATTCAATTTTATAAAAACATTTGAGAAAAATTAAAAGTTTCTGTGTTTATTTCTATTTATTCTGAATATTTTTTCATTTGCTATTTAGTCCTATTTTATTACTTTTAATTCATCCGTTTAACTGTTTATTATCATGTGTACCCTACTATATAAACCTATTCCTTGACCATGAGAAATATTAATTTATTTCCCAGATGCCAACACAGCGAAAACTGTGCTAGTAAATATAAACTGTCACATAAAAGTTATAGAAATATTTGCTTTATTTGATCATTAATTAGTGACTGTAATTAGTCTAATCTTCCCTAACGACAATAAAAGTACCTCTGTTTTTATTTTGCTTCTGATGAAAATGTCACTAGAAAATGATAAATGATTTCTTTCATAAGCATAAATTCTTTTAAAAGTGCTTAATTAGCTTATTTATGTGCATATATGCATTTAATCATAAACCTTAATAGTTGGTTATCTAAGTAATGTATATATATTTTGCAGTACTTTTTTAAAAATCATAGTTAAAACGAAACATTACTATTACTGAAAGAAAGTAAAATTTTGCAGTGATAAATTACCTTTTATTTAATATGATTATATTATCTCTTTGGTAGATAAATAAATTTAACCATATATTGATTAAACCATATTTTAGAGTGTTCTCAGCAAATATGTATGTAGTGTACGAGAATTAATATATGGATTTAATAAATAAACGTTCACAAATGAAATCAAATTACTATTAGCATTACACCTTTTAGTGTTTATTTTAAAACGAAATTTCGTATTTTAAGAGAAACCCAAACAAAATTTTAACTGAAAGGGATTATAGCAAAATACGACACAACACCAGGAACTCCTCATATAAATTTCCAAATAATACTTGTGGTAAATTCTTCGCGATAAATTCTCTCCACTCTACAATGGAGTTTCAGAATTGTTGACAAGTTTTACGGAAATTACTATTAATTTAAACTTTTGCTATTAACTTGTTACTGAATGACAGGCGGTTACCAAAACTATTGAAAATTCTCTTAAATATCAAACTATTGTTGTGTTGCAGCATTCAATTTCGAACTCAAACTTCAGTGAAATCCGATAATTAAGGGGTATAATTATCCCGTTGAGTTAATTGCATTCCGTAAAAGAGCATTTCGAATAAATAAAATTATTGCAGATATTTGAATTTTAGAGGGGCTCAAAGAGGGAAAAATCAATTGAAGGGTATTATTAACGGATGAGCAGTAATATTTGACCTATATTGCTTTGATAAATTCCTCAATTTTATTTTTAAGGTGACTGCCTACGTTCGGAGGCAATTTTTGAAGGATTATTTGGTCTTTTGTGGTAAAATAGCTTTTAAAAAATGAACAAAAACTTACCTGTAAATACCATATTTTTTTATAAATTGGTCAATTTGAAGTAATTTTTAATGAAATTTTCCTAAAACGCCTATCACTTACGCCTGCACAAAATTCTAATGCTACTATTTTAATTCCCTTCTCACACATGATACATATGAAAGTTTTCTTAAAAATGGCCTACAATATAAGAGAAATTTTAAAATTGAAAAATAATACAGCAAATTTATTTTCCAATATGAAAATTTTCCCCGATTCGTCAATCCTTTCCTTATAAGAACAACCCCAAATAAACAATTATTTATTATACATCAATTATTGTACGTCATTTCATTAACTGTAGCATCTAAAACATTTCCTGAAAATTTTATCAAATTATATGCATTATTATGTGAGATATCATGATAACGGTAGAGATTTATGCTAAAAACCATAATTCTGAGAAAAACGCATCTAAAATTGTTTGTCACTTCAAATTTGTAGCAGACGATGTTTTTTAAAATAGCTATAACTCTGCTTCGAATTGATGTAGAATGAAAATCAAAATGGTTTTGAAAAGAGAAAAGATTGAATTACACGATTCTTGCAAAAAATAAAATTGACCAAAATAGTCAAAAAATGACATTTTCAACGTAGGCAGTCACCTTGACTCAATTTTTGTAATTACGAACGTACCTGAGTGGATTCAAGAAAATGTTTACAATACAAATTACTGAATAAAATACGATTTTCCCAGAAGAAAATGTTATAAATTTTATGATACGAACCTATTCGATTTCTACTGCATACTGTTTGAGGATTCTGTAGCATGATAGAGAACAATCACTACATCAACATCCGTGTATGACATAAAGATGACGCATTGTATTTTGAATTTGGCAATTCTCCTAATATCTGTGAACTAGCATTATAAAATAAATTATTTAAAAAATCCTGATGCTTGAAATGTAATGAATGTGTCATGCAATATTATGTAAATTTATGTTAAGAGAAAGGTGGACCTTTATTTGGGCAAGTCATTGCATTGTAATATTGATTGTGTTAATGTAATATATATATATATATATATATATATATATATATATATATATATATATATATATATGTATATATATATATGTATATATATATATATATATATATATATATATATATATATATATATATATATATATATATATATATATATATATATATATATATATAAAGGTTAATAGTACCAGAATAGTTTTTTTTTCAAGTAAAATATCATTTATGACGCTTCTACGAAGTAATTTATAATGGGAAAGTGTAGAAATGAACTTTAAATCAGTTTTTCTCAAAACGGGTTTTTCGCGGCTTTTAGATATTTTTAAACGTTCCATGAGACTTTATTTTTGTCCTAATTTCATGAAATTGACACGGAAGAATCCTGATACTGTTTCCAAAGAAACTGGGTATGCATTTTATAATTCGACTTCATTAAGGTAATTAAATTTGATTTATAACTTATTAAAATACTAAATTTTGATGAAAATCGGGAGGGAATTTAGAAAAAAACATCTCTCAAAAATTAAAAAATCAAGGGATTAAATAATTGATCACCAGATTTATTTGTAATACAATTTTAAATGATCAAAATGCAAAATCGAGGAAATATATAAAAAATTAAGTCGCAAGGAAATTTTAAAGGCATTTTAAAATTTTGTTTATAAATTTTAAATGTTTCGAAAAATCTTAGAATTGTAATAAGATTGGAAATTTCTTTTAAGGTATTCTATATATTTATAGTGAAATATATGTATGTACAAAATTTCGCATCTCTATGATAAAAAGTAAATTTGTAATTACGAACGTTGAATTTTGTAATTCTCCTAACGTTTGAGGCAGCATTATAAAGCAAACAAAAAAAAATCTGATGCTTGCAATGCAATATATGTGTCATGCAATAATGTGTAAAATTAAGCTAAATTGTTTTTGTTTAAAATTCAGTATTGGCACTATATACTCATCGGGCATTCTGTAACATGATGCTGAACAAGTGCTGAAACCAACATCCCATGTATGACATAAAAATGACGTGGCAAATGAAGCGATAAATTTCGCTGAACAGTTGACGAGCAGTTCACTTTCATTTTGTTTCATTAGTTTAAAATTAGACTTCCGCCGACTGCTGTAAAATACTTTATTTTCAGGCATATATCTGAATTTTACAATAATGAAAATCTTTGCCATTGCTTGTTATCCATACACCTCATCGTATTAGTTTTTTTAATAGTATTTCAAAATATAGTAAATTTGCATCCTTCTGTGTATTATTGGGTATACTTGCATAATTTTAAAGCTTAAGAATAATTATTGAGCGTTATGAATCACCACTAAACTATGGGTGAATCAAGTTTTCTTCGCACTTTAACACGCAAGACCAGCACGTTTTTACTTAAATCGCAAGGTCTCAACTCACCTGTAAGTTGAGAACAAACATAAACGTGATTTTAGAGGAATACTTTAAAATACATTTCATTATCTTTTCCACACATGTTTAGAGGAAGCTTCCGTTCAAAACAAACTTCGTTAACTTTTTACGGCATACTAAGTGTCATTGGACGTGACGGTATAATTTTGCGAAACGAGGATCTTTGAGGTTTTAATGAGATTACACTCGCATAGGCTCTAATTAAGCCCGAATAATCCATCTTTATGACAGTTTACTGCTGAATGTTAAACAAGCGAAACTCACGCAAGGGTATTTCATGAAAATACGTTATTGTATTTAGGCCTTTATTCATAACGCACGTCCAACAGAAGACAATAAAAGATTAAGTGAATAAACAAGTACTGTAGGTGGGCAGAATAGGGGAGATTGTTTCGGAAGATAAAAAGTAATACTTATTTTTAAATAGCAGGAATACAAGGTACTCTCTAATGAATGATAAATTAAGAATATCTACATGTAATCACAGCTGAATTTGTATTTGAGGTCTTTTTAATGGATTAGAGAATGTTACAGAGTAAATTTCAAGGCAATTAAGAATTTCATTTCATTATCTAAGCACAGTGAAAAAAATTCCTATTTTTTTATCATAAAATTTATATAATTCTCAACGCTTTTTGTTTTTACTTTTATATACTTATTACACATTTTTTAACATTATAGTCGGTGAAAAAAACTTTATTCTAGAGAAAATATAGCATTTTCCTTTGTTGGGAAATCAGAAGAAAAAACTGCACATATAATCAAAATTTATTACTTTGAAGAATCAACTTGAACATTTCTGAAAAAATCCAAATGATTTTTCCGTAATATTAGTACTTATTTTATTGTATGTTAACTTGGGTCCATGCTGGTTGGTTGTTTCAGAGACACGAATCGATACTATGTCGAATAAATGATGTTGCCTATAATTTATTTTTGTTTACTGAATCAAATATATTAGTTCTCTCCATATCCCACAAGAAGCATTGAACATTTATTATTTACTTGAAGTAACGTATCCATAGACCTGATGCAAAACTAAACTTTTGCTCCTCTAAGCTAATTTTTTTCCGTTCGACCTGAATCTGTTTACTTTAATTCGGCATTTCCCTCAGTTTTATTTAGAGCAACTATTGTTTTTACTATTCTTTTGTGGATTATTTTACTTTCATTTCGGGAAATTATGGATTTTATGAAGTAATTGAGCTCTACTGAATTCTCTCAGATTTTTCCCATTTATACCGTAAATTTCTCTTAGGTGTTAGAAGTAGGATTTTCTGCTAAAGCTGATATTGCGTGCCAATAAGTATATTTTCAAATTATAAAGAAAATGAATGGAGCATTTTATAGAGAGTCTATTTCTTATGTATGCTTTAAATGCATGAGCGGTATAAGGTAATGGAAATTTTCAATTGTCAGAAAAAAAGAGTGTTGGATTTTGATTTCTATTTTTGCGTTTTTCTACTGAAGTTTAATTAACTCTTACAGTTGTCAACAGATGGCGATATTTCTGAAGTTTTGCCATCGGTACTCCCCCTTCGCGCGAAGTAACTCAGTATGCATGTAGTTTTGTAGGGAGGAAAGACATGTTTTTTTGCTCGCTGTTTTGTACGCGTTACACAGATTCTATATGTATTGTATTATAACTAATTAAACTTGGATACCGATAGCACACATTTCGTGCCAATTTCTCTTTGAATGTATCTACAAGTTTTGAAGTATAATCATGCCGACATTCTTCTGCGTAAGTAGCTAATATTGCCTTGTATTCAGCTAATTTTCTCAAATCAATAAATTCAGTTCTACAACAAGCTTGTGATTATCTGGAAGTTATGAACCTGTTGAGTTTTTACATTCTTCGTGTTCAGAATACAGTCATAGAACAAACCCAGCGACCTTCTGAGCTATCATTGAATCTTTTATCCAATATTTGCTGTGTGGTTCAGTTACTTTCTACCAGTAAGAATTCTGCTTGACTTTAAGTGAACTGAACTTGCATGAAGAGAGTTTTCTTACTGACTTAACAGTAAATAACAGTAATAACAACACTTTAAGTTTTATTCCGTTAAGTTCACTGGTTTATTTAAATTGTTTTTCTATGTGTTTTCTACCATAAGAATCTACGTATAGAAACGAGGCTTATTGAATGACGTTTAACGAAGGTTGAAATCTCCTTAAACAGTACATACTAGTAAATTAAAGGATATTATTCGAAAATTAGGAGTAATTAAAACTGAAGTTAAACACAAAAAACTTGGCTATATAGAAAAAAATAAACTTTGCAGCACACAATGAGAGTGAGATCAGAATATAAATACTGCCTAAGCAAGTTCTCTGAATTTCTGTTGGTTAGTGTAAAATCAATGCATGGGTGCACATGTGGGAAACGGAAAAAATTAATTCAAATATGGCTTTCATACAGCAAAAATGCACTTTTAAGAGGTTTTAATTACAATATATAGGGATTTGAAAATAATTAATTAGAGAACCAATATAATTTGCACAGAATTTAAATTTTTTTTCCAGAAAAGTACAAAATATATTTCTCTTTATAACAAGCCTTCTTGATTTTTTTTTTTTAAATGTGCATTTGATTTCTAACCATTTTCTTTGGCGATGCTTGAATAATCCACGCTAGGATAACTAGCAGTTCAGTATGTGTGATAGGTGCATATCTCACTTATTTGTAACTACATAACTTGTTCAAACTTTTTGAAATGTTAAAATGGAATTCATTTTTATTATTTCTCTTTGCACATGAGAATATTTTACGCTCTCAAGTTTTTAAAAACTTATATTAGATAATTTGTTTAGAGTAATTGAAGTCAGTAAATTTAAAATCTTGACACATATTCTTCTCATTACGTCTAAGGGAAGTTTCTGATAAAAAAAAAGATCAAACGAACAACCTTTTGAGAAATTATTTTTAGAAATGTAGAATTCTAATTATATGACTCATATACCCTTTCTGAAGATTTTAATACCTTTAATCTAATGTTTATAAGGGCATATTTGCTGAACAGCAGTGCTTAAAAATTTCATTGCAATTTTCACATTGCCATTTTTTCTGTAAAGAGAAGTGAGTTACATAGACGCAGTGTACATTGGGTAACATATAGCAGTACATTAAACTGCTTTTAATTTAAAAATGTAATGGAAACTGAACAACTTCAAATTTGTCATTTCCTTTTTAACTTAAATCAAAACATTAGCAGTTCTTTTACTTTTAAGAAAAGTAGTTACATTTTTTTATAAACAAAATAGTTTTAAAATTGAATTGTTGGTCTACGTTACTTCCCTAATTAATGTAAATTTCTTATGAAATCTGAATTAAAATGCTTCTGTAGTAAGGCATTGCATTAATTCTAGAGTGCCATGGAAATAGGAATATGCCCCAAAAGGATAAAGTATTTAATTCAATTGTCAGTGCAAACTAGCTCTATTGACTCAAGCTCTATTGACTGGCAAAAGAAATATAAGTCAGATGTGTTTTTATATACCAAAATACTTTTTAAATTGAATTGTTGTGTCTACGTTACTTCCCTAATTAATGTAAATTTCCTATGAAATCTGAATTAAAATGCTTCTGTAGCAAGGCATTGCATTAATTCTATGGTTCCAGGGAAAAGGAATATGCCCCAAAAGGATAAAGTATTTAATTCAATTGTCAGTACAAACTAGCTCTATTGACTCAAGCTCTATTGACTGGCAAAAGAAATATAAGTCAGATGTGTTTTTATATACCAAAATACTTTTTAAATTGAATTGTTGTGTCTACGTTACTTCCCTATTTAATGTAAATTTCTTATGAAATCTGAATTAAAATGCTTCTGTAGTAAGGCACTGCATTAATTCTATGGTGCCAGGGAAAAAAGAATATGCCCCAAAAGGAAGAAGTATTTAATTCAACTGTCAGTGCAAACTAGTCAAGCTCTATTGACTGGCAAAAGAAATATATGTCAGATGTGTTTTTATATAACAAAATACTTTTTAAATTGAATTGTTGTGTCTACGTTACTTCCCTATTTAATGTAAATTTCTTATGAAATCTGAATTAAAATGCTTCTTTAGCATTAATTCTATAGTGCCAGGGGAAAAGGAATATGCCTTAAAAAGATAAATGATTTAATTCAAATGCGAGTACAAACTAGTCAAGCTCTATTGACTGGCATTTATTTTGCCAGTCAATAGAGCTTAAGTCAGATGTGTTTCTTAGCAAACTTGTTAACGTGTTTAAGCATTCAAAAACAATAAAAATTATACAATATAAAAATTAAAATTTTTATCTTTTCATCTCAAAAATACCGTCTTTGAACTTACCACCTTTTATCATGTCAAACTAGAATTTAGGCACTATGGTAATATAAAGTACTTCAAAATATTAAATATTGATTTAATAATTGGACAAATACAAACTAAATTTTAATGGAAAAATTTTTCACTTAAGCTTTTCTGAATACAAGAAATTATCTTAAAGTTGAGGAACAAGTAATTTTGTTAACATAACTGCCATTTTAATGTAAAGGATTTGTTCAAAAGTTTTAAATTTATTTCCAGAAAAAAATGAAGGAAGAGGTTTTTGACAGCTTTAATACGAAAAATTTATTGCAATGAGCAGGTTATTTACAAATTTTATTTAAAGTTCATTGAAGGGAACAAGGGACCTCCAGCCTTGCATTTCTTTACTTTTCAATATTTTACTTTATATACTACATGAATATAATTAATATTCATTTATACTACATTGAAGACACTTAAAATTCACAAATAAGTATTTTGTAGAAGAATAAGACATGTCTATCAAAAAATTCTTCAAAAATGCTAATATTTTTGCAAAATACTCCAAGTGCATGAATTTTCCACCGATTTCTTCAAAATTTTTCAGGATTGTTAATGGACGTGTTTGTTACAAAACTGTGTATCGTTCTTTGAAATCACACATATTTTTCAAATTTATACACCATGAAATAAAATAAAAACACGAAAAAAACATAAAATATAACATGCAGAATAGAAAAATAATTATTTAAGACTTTAAAATCATGCACAAAAAAAAAAGAAATTTACAATCATATTTATATTCATACGGCAAATTATAATAAAAAAATAAGGTTTTTAATTCATACTAGTTTGTACCCGTCAAAACATGACGGCTAGATAGAAAATAAATTTACTAATACACAAATTATACTCAACACATCATTACCAAATGTTGAAAATCAATGCGCAGAAACTAATTAATGTGTTTAAGCGGCCTCGCGCTTAGTGAGTATCTAAAGTCAGATTTAAAAATGCCACTGGGCATGCGCAGAAGGCAACTTTTTTAATTGTAGATTATCGCCAATTAAGCAGCGCGAAATGAACAATTTCCATGAGGTTTAATCTTATATTTCACAAACATAATTATCATAAAAAAATGGCAGAGAGAGATCTAGAGAGACTCCTCGGAATAATCGTATTTATCATTAAAACATGTCACTGAGCATGCGCAGAAGCAGTGAGTTTCTAAAGCCAGATTTAAGCATGCCACTGAGCATGCGCAATAATAAATTTTTTATTGTAAATGATCGGTAATCGATAGATATTGCGGTTACAAAAACCAAATTTGACGAATGTACTGATTACAATCTTTCGTTTAAGACCAAAATGAAGTAAATTGATGCCGTAGTTTTCTCTCACGGACTGCCCAAAAAGTCGGCTTAGCAACTTAAATATATAGATGGAATGTGAATGATGGATTTTGAAAAAAAGTTAGCATTTTTGAAAAAAAAAATGAAAAACAGGCATTATTCTGCAAAAATTTCTTGTTTCGAATTCTAAGGGTTTTCAGTGCAGTAAAAAAGATTTTTTTTAATTTTTTTATTTCCAATGGCAAAGGAAAATGACGAACACTTACAAATTAACAAGATTAACAAGGAACATGAAAAATAAAAAAAAAGGAACAGTAAGAGAAAAAAGTCAATGTCCCATCAGCAGATGTCGTGCGCTCCAATATCGCTTTACCTCGGAGTCTCCACGCAGAGCCGAGCATCCCAACAAATGGTTCCTGTCCATGATTTCATCTTTCCCACAAAATGGGCAATTAAGACTCCCAAAAATGCCAATTCGGTGAAGGTGGTTCGCCAGACAGTCATGGCCCACCGCAAGTCTGAATTCCGCAACAGCCTTTTCACGGGGCTTATCTTAAATGTTTTGACCCAAGCTATTCCTCCAACTTCTTAAAGAAATGCGAGAAGTGAGCAATGCTTTCCAGTTTTGTCTCATTAGATTTTTGATGTAAAGTTTTATGGAATGGAAAGAGTTAAAAGTATTTGGCTGTTGTAATATTTGAGTGCCTTTCTTAGCCAATATATCTGCCTGTTCGTTGCCATAAATATCACAGTGTCCTGGAATCCATTGGAGTGTTATTTGTCGACCCTCTGCCTTCAACTTATTCAGAAGAACCCGACAATCTAGTATATTTTTAGAGATGGGTATTTCCCTAGCTCCGATAGCCTGAATGGCAGCCTTGGAGTCAGATAGGTTAACCACCTTATTATAAAGGTGTCTGGGGACAAGTTGCTCCAGTGCCACATAGATAGCCAAAATTTCCCCGTCAAAGGCGGTTTTTTGTTTTCCAACAGGCACATAAAAGGAAAAGATAGAAGAATATATTCCTGCTCCGACAAATGGTGAGAGTTCAGTCAAAGAACCATCGGTGTAAATATGTAACCATTCAGGCCACTTTGGGTCTTTGCAGTAAAAAAGAAAATTAATTATTCTCCTTTTGTATATAGAGTCAAAAAATGAAATTAAAAAAATTCGAGTTTGAAAGTCGCTTGTCCCCTAAATTGCATATCTCCAAAAATTCTTTTACAGAATGTATGTGCACAATAGATATCTACCGATGCAACTAATATCTTTAATTTTTAGGACTCTTGAAAAAACTATGCAAATAGATTAGTTACACCATACACATGAATTAGGGCTTTCTTCTTCCTAAAGCAATTTTCTTCAGTAATCACAATTTTCCCTTTGAATGTTTCCGTACAGTATAAACAAAATGTTTGTGAATTGTTCCTAGAAACTCTGTAAACGAAATAATGAGCTTTTGTGTTCGTATCATCACACTTTCAGCATAATTCGGGCTATTTCTTGCAAAAGGAAAAAATAACACTTGAAAAGTTTTATTTCTTCCATGACTTTTGCATAGATCCCCATTAACAAATCTAAAGGGGACGCCGTAACCATTTTGTTCTTAACTTTCTCCTTCTAAGACTTTTAACAATTAAAGAGCTCTTAACTTTTGTTCAAAAATAGCCTGAACTGAAGCATGAAGCGTCGTTCTTTCAAAAAAACTATTATGTTACCTTTCAACCATACACGCTCTTAATTTTCTCAGTTAATGAACTTTCTCTAAGTAACGTTTGCAATATTTAACTTTATTTTAACACTTTCCTGATTCCAAAAAGCACGAAAATTTCAGCTCGGAACACAGAATTGTTTTTCCAAATGTAATACTTCTGACGTATATTATTCTTTGTAAAGCAATTGAGGCAGAAGAATTTAAGGGAAGATTATTATGCAACTAAAAGAAAATAAGTTTTCTTACAAGTAAAAAGTAATTTTATGAGCTCATTATGCGACTTGCCCTACATTGTACGGAATTTTCCCATGCAGACTAGACAAAAGAAATTATAAAGTTAGGAATTTTTATATTTTCTACCCGCTAAAACTATAAAAAAAATGTAAAAAAAATCTATCTGCAACTAGACGGGTGAATAATTACAATATAAAAATAATAAAGTTTGGATTTTAGTTCATTAAATCTATATTCTTTAGTTTGTTACATGCGGATTTCCATTTGTTAAAAGAGAAAAACTATGTTAATCCTTTACAAGTATTATTTACATAATGTGATTTTTAATGATGTGTATCATTACACTTCTCATAGTAATTAACGATGCTTTGGAACATCAATCGTCATGTCCACTACGACTTAAATGGAAAAAAATAATTGCCAATACTTTTTTGCATAAGAAAATTAATTTTGGGTTAATACCTTTCATACTTCCTCAAAATTAACCGAAATTTAACGAATGTAAGTCTAATTGTAAGTTACGGAATTTATTAAAACAACACAAAAGCAATAATTTTGAATTTATTTTTACTAAATACTTGTTTTTTATATAATACGAATAATTTTTTACAGCTTGCGTACCTGAAAATTCCTCGAAAAGCCAGTAAAAATATTGTATCTTTTGCCTACAATTCGATACACATTAAAGTTTCCCCTCCTCATTAAATCAAGCCTCTATAGATCTATAATTATCCGCGTGAGTCTTGTGTATATATCATTAACATATAATGGTTTTCCTTAGATACATGCATATTTAAGCATATTTTGAATATTAAATATTGCTTGCGTACATCTATTGTAACGTTAATCGCTTTTAAATGGACGAAATAAATGACAATATGTTCGTGATCTATTGTCATTTGTGATTTGCTTTAATGCTTTTTCTAGTAGCACATACTTAGCTAATAAAGAAATAAAACCTTAATTATCTACCAAAAGAATTGTAATTTAGTAACTATTTATTTTTTATTTTTGATGAGTTATTTTTTTTACTGGTTTTCAAACCAAATTTGCCTCCGTTCTGTACGTAAAGATTATAAACCCTATATACATTTATAAAACGAGTGCTCTGTGTGCATATTACGGAAAATAAACTTCATTCCTTAATTTATTACAAAAATTATTCCTGACCAGGAAAACCCTTTCAATTAATATAGTTCCACTTAAGTTATAATTTTGAAAGTTCAGGTAATATTTAAAAGCATGACTAGTCAAATTCATCCGTGTATCTAGTTCTGTTCTTGTTTTAAAATCTATTTGGTTAAGTTTATCCAAAGCCCGCTTTTGGAAGCAAGACCATTTGATGCCTAGCAGACCAGTAGAGTTTAGATCTCTGTTGATAGTAGAAAATATTTAGCTCTGGTTGTACTAGGGCTGCAGATGATAGGAGATGCCCGCATTCCATACGTCCCCCTACACAGACTGGGCATTCGTCGGTGGTAAGTCCGATTCTGGCCTGAAAATAGTCGTGCCCTGTGAGCAAACGGAATTTGGCTTTTGTAGTTTGGCTTCTTCAGAAGACACTCTCATTGCTTTCAACTCGCTGCAGCCACTTGAGTCTTTCGAGGTTTTTTATTTTTAATTTTAAGGTCGATCATAGAATATACCGAGTTTAGAGACATACGGATTTGAGGCTGTGGTAGGTTGCATTCTGACTTCACATGGTGGACGGCGATTTGATTTACGCAAGTTCCAATATAACTTGGTATTCACTGAAAGCAAAACATCAAAGTCCGCCTCAAACAGGAGATGAAGAGTCTCTTTGCAGGATATACATAGTAAACCGAATATCCGTAGGGTTATTACCGGAGACGGCAAGAATCTCAGAAATCAAGTCAACTTATAAGATGACTTTCCGGAGAGTCAGATGATTCGTAAGATGAGAAACTTCACAGATTGCCATATTTTTTCCACCTAAGTCGTTGCCCGGGGATCCAGTGGTTACTGATCACCGAAAAATTTTCGAGTAGAACCTGTGCTATTTTCTCCGCTAGCTGGGTTTGCTTATCCATCGGTATGTAGATATGCAATCACTTGCATTTAGGATTAAGTTCGTGAATTTTCCTCAGAGTGGCTTGTCTCGACTCCACGTCAAACAGTTGGCCGTATGGTGCTTTATAATCGATGACCACGAGTGACCTTTTTAGGAGTTGATCATAAAAATTTGGAATTTTTGCAATGGGGTATACTCAGCGTGTGTGACATTGAATTTATTAACTAGTTCTTCAGTTGTGTTCCCAGAATTTTAAGATTTATTTTTTTTCCTGGACTCCAGAGAGTTTAGCTCAGTTTGAATTTCCATAGCTATTATTGGTGTAGATATTGAAGCAACTGTGCTAGTATACTTATCGTTAAGAATTGTACTCTGTAATCTATCTAACGAAACTAAATTGGGTTTACTCTCTAGACTAAATACTTCACTGCCATATTCCACCACAAAGTAGATGTAAAAACTATATGTAGCTCTCAAGACATCCTGGGTAGCTTCCAAAGTAATGACAGTTAGTTAATTTAGCAATCGATTTCAGATTACTCCTTTATTAAATAACTCCTTTATATGTTTTGTGAAAGATAGGTTTTTAATGATTTAGGGGAACATCAAGGTATTTTGGACTGTCATCCTGTGCTAATATAGCTCGCATGATACTTAAATGGATGCTGGGAGACTTGGTAGACAGGGTGACGAATTCATGTATACCGTTTTCTCTACATTTATATTCCTTATGTTCATTATGTACATTTATGTTTTAACTGCCCTCAAAGCTTCGTTCATAAAATCTTCAAGCCTATGGGATGTTTGACAGGTTACCCACGAGACAAAGATCATCAGTGAAGATCATCAGTGAAGATCATCAGTGAAGAGTAGACAGGAAACTCCGGACGCATTGTTTGATCCAAAACCTAGCAGAGACCTTTGCCTTAAATTACAATTTTACGACGTTTTGGTGAGGTAAAATATTGCAGATTCTTGTATAATTTATTTTCATATCATTTGTTGGCACCAATACCTTCGTTGGCGCTCGTTTAACACACCTTTGAGCGCCCCCAGAGTTAGAACAAGTCAGTTCCTCTCGCACTCGCACATCGTATGGTAGATGTATCATGTGTGACTTTGGTTCATACATCAGCATTGTAGATAATATGTTTAAGTGAATAAAACTATTATATCAATTAGTATGTCGTATGGTCGACAATAGTTTCGATAAAACTGATTAGTTTACAGACCGTTTTAATCAACGAATTTGGGACCAGTTCCACGTATGACATTTGGCTCATACATCATTGATGTTTGTGAAATTTAAACGTTATAAAATTATAGGCATAGAAAGCATTAGAATAATTTTACTAAGCCATTATAATGAATCATTCAAGACTGAGTAATGCAACGTTACCTTTTGAGGTTAACTGTCACACTCTACACTTAAATCTTTGATAAACTTTATTGATGCTTGTGATGCGTATTTCTAATTTCCTTTTCCCGAAATTTCTAAAATATCTTCTAAATCTGTGCAGCACTCAGCCTCGCAGAATTATCCTATAAGTCCACCAAATTAAGTCATCGAGATTTTTTTTTGTCTCATTAAAATTACAATTACGGATTTAGACATGCATATATTTAAACTGTGTTTAGTGTCTAAGAAAAGTAAACGCTTAAAGAAAGAACAAATACTTTATAAAAATATATTCTTCAGTAATTATTTCTAAAAGGCATCGTTTTAGTTAAATTATTGTTTCTTGATACTTATATTAAATAAAAATAGAAATATTTTTGTTAATCACCATTCACCGAATTTAAAGGTATACCATCTAATATACTATTTAAAGGGGCACCATCTAATATACTATGTTCATTTGTTCTGTTTATGCACCCCACATCCATAGTCGAAGCTATGAATACTTATCGTTAACGACGAATATTCCAACAAACTAATCTGAAACTGAAAAAACTTTCCAGTATGAGGTAGCGATATAGGTAAAACATTCATATCGAGAAAAAGACTTAAGTTAGTTAGCAAATATTGGAAGGTGATTAGTAACCACTGTTTTTAAAAATTGGTATCAATGGAATTATATCATTCACCTTTTCGACAGTAAATATTATATTATTGGTATCTACACGTTCTTAATATATACCGAAAGTTTAAATTTTTATATTTTACAAACTTACAGTTTAAATTAAGCGCATTTCAAAGTTCCATTTGTAGATTGCTGTATTTGTTCTAATTGCAACTAAAATTTAAAGCCCTTTCTGCATGGATTCAAAGAGCAGTAGAACATTAAGGTAATGAAGAACATTCAACTTCGTATTTTTTAAATTTTTCAATATTTTATTCTGTATACCACACGAGTATAATTTATATCCTTTTTTCTACGTTGATGTCCCTTAGAATTCAAAAATAACTATTTTGAGGAAGAACAAGACCTGTTTATCAAAAAATTCTTCGAAAATTCTAGAATTTTTCAAAATGCTCCATGCACATTCATTTTCTTCTGTTTTCTTCAAAATTTCTCAGCATTGTAAATTGAAGTATTTGTCACAAAACTGAGCATAATTCTTTGAAATCCCACATATTTTTCAACTTTATAGACCTTAAAATAAAGTAAAAACATGCAAACATGCAAAAGCATAAAAAAATAACAGGCAGAATAGAAAAAAAAAAATATTTCAGACTTTAGATTCCTCAAAAAAAAAATATAAATGATAAATATATTTATATACATACTAGCTGAAAACCCGAACTTCGCTACGGAGTACATTCAAATTAAATACAACGGTCAATGTATGCAATTAATTAAAATATATATATATATATATATATATATATATATATATATATATATATATATATATATATATTATTTATAATAAATACGAAGATCAATGTATACAATTGATGTTAGAAAAAAAAAATATATATTTATAAAAAAATCGTAAGGGATATTTTTATGGACAAAATAATGTCGAAGAAAATATTCAAATTAAATGTAATAGGACATACAAAATAATATAGTACCGTCAATATAGTACAGTTTCAGGAACATAATATATTTTATTGTATTTTAATATTTTTTTGGATAATGTCCAATCGTCTGCCGCATTAGCAAGAAATAAATTATTTTTTTAGTCTATTTAGTTGTTATGCACGTGATGATAAATATATTTAAAGTACCAGAAAAATAAATCACGTGATCAGCATTTAATAAATTAAATTGTAAAAATTAATCTTTAAAAATTCGCCGAAAATCAGAAAATGAAGGTAAAGATTCGAAAAAGATCTCATTTTAAAGTAATTTTTATGATCTTTCTTGTGATATGAATTTTATAACCCTCAAATTATTATTTTAAATGCAAACTTAAAAAAAGTGACTAAAACAGCTTAAAAATTTAATTTAAATAAATCTCAGAAAAATTTTTCAAAAATCTTTCTTAGTGCACCCCTACACTATAAGAAGAATTGCCATGCAAAATTTCATCCCTTTAGGTCCAGCGGTTTGGTCTGTGCGTTGTATGTCAGTCAGTCAGTCAGTTACGGAACTGATTTATATATATATAGAGATGATAAACTTATAATTAAAACTTTAAGACTTTTAATTGATATGGAATGAGCAGGGAGTATTTTTTTTTGAAAACCAGGCATTATTGTGCGAAAAACTATATTTATTTTGAACTCTAGGTATCTGCAATGTAGTCAAATATAAAATTAATTATTCTCAATTTGTATATAGAGTTAAAAAATGAAAATTAAAAAAAATCTAGGTTTATGGTCCCTTGTTCCCTTAAGATTTCAAATGATAAAAATCAAGATTTAAAATTAAGATTGAAAAAGACAAAAATTATAAAATATTAAGATTTCAATTAAGGTTCAACAGAAAAAGGTTTTATATTTTCAGAAAGATGAAAAGCAATGTGCTGAGCAGTGTGATGGTAAGAAAAAATTATTAAAGGTGCGTGTTAAATTCTTTTTAGAGAAAAGTGTAAAAATTCTTTCAGATAATATGTATAATTTCCAGATCTATATGTACAATACAAATCCAAATTAAGATTTTTGTTATAATTGTAGAATTTATTGCAATTACATATTATACTTATTATAACTTTTTATATAATAACATATATTAAAAATGAAATGATTTATTACGTTAAAAACTATATAATCCCCTGTTGAATAATGGAGAAATATTCAAACTACAACTTCAGGCTAAGAGCACTTTGTTAATGTAAACCATGCATATGGCAATAAAAATTATTTTAATTTTAAAATCCAATTCTTTTTAATTGTTCATAACCCTAAAAAAGCAAAAAATAGAAGTCAAATATTGAACAAGTACATATTAAGATACAGTTTCAATTTTATCTCATTTCTCGTGAAAATTGTGTATTTTAGTATTCAACAAAAAAAGAGAATGAATTTTACTTCTAAAGAATGAGAGATGAAATTAATTAACGCTACTCAACTAATTATGTTAATTGAAACAAGGCTTGTCTTAGTCGTAGGATGTAAAAATGCTTGATTAACATCTTGTTTAAATTCGCTTAACTTCTTCATTCCAAACAGAAAAAGAAACTTTTAAATATATTTTTATTACGTATCTCACAAAGAGTAAACATGGTATAATTTAAAGGATTATTTTAATAAGGAAAGAATTTGGTAACTTTATTTTTCTCTGACTTTAATTTGAGAAGAAAATTAAGAAAACGCGAAGAAGAAAAAATAAATTTAAAGCAGGAAATATAATTAGAGTTAAAGTCATTTTACAATTGTCTGTATATGTGAAAAATATTTTTTTTGCAGTCTTACTTGTACAAATAATCTACAAACCAATTCGCAGAATGTCTCTTTTCTGGATTTGGTGAGTATTGTATTCGTTTGAGAAATTTTCAAATACAGATTGAAAATATTCACAGTTAAGACGGTATATGTGTTATATAAAATTGATGTCGAATCAAAACTAGCAATTTTCATCAAACCCTTTTTTTCGGCAATGTAAAGAAATAAAAAACTACATGGAGATATAAATTTGAAATTACCTTTAGAAAAATTCCTACGTTATACTTTATTAATAGGACATTTTCCAAAAATTTTCAAAATATTGATTAAAATACTATCAGAAAGTATTTTTAACTCATTTAAAAAAATGAAGTTTTTTTAGTTTTGATCCTATACAAATGATGGTTTATACATATAATTCACTAAAGTGCCAAAACATTAAGAGCGCTCTATTAGTAAGGGCTTGGTTCTTCACGAGACTCCAAAATAGGTTTTACCCCATAAGGCATGCATATGCAGTTTTGTAGGAAGAAATTTGTAATGTTATTAAAAACCGCACATTAAAAGGTCCAAAAAAGTATCTTACGGTATCTAGTAGCAACATGATGTCAAAAGGTTTTTAAAGTTTCGGAGTTAATTGGGATTTTGTTCACTATTTAACGTTTTCTTGAACAAACTGCATCAATTCAGTTCGATCCATATTTGGAGAATCATGTGGCCAGACTAAGGATTCGAGCTTTTTTTCGTGTTCTAGAAGCCCCTTATTAACAATTCAGCATGTCACATGAATATTCTCTTGTTGAAAGATGGTAATGTCAGAAGGGAGTAACAATGCAGGAAAAGGATTTACTTGGCTAACAAAGATAATAAAATAGTAACTACAATTAAAAGCCCTTTTACATATACTCAAGGCGTCGTAGAGCCTTAATTATGGCACAGTTCTTCCCATGCTATGTAAATTTGTTGCAAAGTACATCCTGCTACTTGACACTTCGGATACACTTGCCACATATTACCGATTGTTCTGATAGCGAACTTAAAATACCCTATTCAAACTTGGTTCTCATGGTTAATTTGTGATGGCAACAGACCGCGCAATAGGAAAGTTTGACGCATCACTAAAGCTGTTTTTACTTAAGGATTGCGTCATTCATCGGCATGCATCATCGACTTGATATTGTTTGACGTAACCGTTTACTGTAAGTCAACTATTCATTTTTTCATCCGTGTATGCTAATATTCGGTCATCGGCATATAAGTAGGTTTCCATTATCCATCGGATGTCTACTTGTAACAAAGCTATTGCTGTTAGCGTCTTTAATGTCTGTTGAATGTAATCCTGCTCTCATGTCATGTCTTATTAAGGGGAACCATATTCACTCCCCATAGCTGATTTCAATTTAAATAAAGTATGAACCAACACTTTTTTGCAAAGCCTTGTCCATTTAAAGTGTGATCATAAAAAAACTTGCCTATATGTGGACCTTTAGCGACCTTTACGTTCAACCTATGGAGATGATATTTCAGATATAATTATTCAGAGGAATGAGTTCGACATTCTGTAAACGGCAACAAAGTGGCACTCACGGTTATAGGTACAAAAACTCGAATTTTTCGAATAGCAACGCCCACACTTTCCCGTCTCAAAATGCTCAGCGAATGCGAAAACCCTAGAGAGCGTTGGAACGGTACGTGTATCAGAAAAAGCAGTCGCGTTATGCACGCACAAAAAAAAAAAGCTCTGCGAACGGCCAACAAAAACACGATCGGGGTGCACGGAGTTAATTTGCATATGACAGAGTCAAGACACCAATCACAGAACGCCATTTGCCAGATATCCAGCGTAGAAAACCAATAAAAAGCTGTGTCATATGCAAATTTCCTCCGTGCGTACCCCGTGATTTTGTTGGCCTTTTGCAGAGCTGTTTTTTGTGCGTGTATAACAGGGCCGCTTTTTCTGATACGCGAGCCTTTCCAACGCTCTTTAGGGTTTTCGCATGCGCTGTGCATTTTGTGATGGGAAAAAGTGGGTATTGCCATTCGAAAAATTCGAGTTTCTGTACCTATAACCGTAACCGTGCACGCCACTTGGTTCCTGTTCACAGAATCTCGAGCTCATACCTTTGAATAACTATATCTAAAATCTCATCTCGATAGGTTGAACAGGACGGCCGCTAGAGGTCCATATATCAGAAAAGTTTTTCTATGGCCACCCTGTATATTGAGCTAATTTCTCATGATGGAGAAAAGTTACAGATCTAAATATCAAAACAACTAGATATGTCTCTAAATTTTCTTTGAAACATTCTGTGCTTTTATTACTGATCTATTCTTTTAAAAGAAGTATTCAGAGACATCTTTTCTAGATATACTTTTCTCCTGGCAAATAATCATTACATTCCATCCTTCAACGGGCATTGATAGGTTATTTGCTCTTGTGCTTTATACCTCTGCGTCTCGGATTTCATTGTATGGTTTGCAAATGCTTGAAATTAGTAAAATAGTGAGATTTCACACAAAACATCTAATTATCTTCAGAAAACAGACGGCAACAAACAAGCCTTATCTAATCATGTATCTTACTGCGTATTTATTTTAAAGGAAGTATATTCCTGATTTGCGCAAGTCGGAGATTCAGTGGAGGAACCAATTATACTTAGTTTAAACTGTTTTCAGAACAAAGATATGGGAAATCAGTTTGATCAAGCCGAGCTTATCGGATGTCATTTTCTTGTGTCATAGAATTTGATACACAACCGATAAGGGTAGAAAATTAGATTCGATTTCCAAAGTTAATTGTTGATTTTAAGAAAATTCGACTGTTTTCTCGCGTAATGTGAATTTCAAATTGGTATCTAGCTAAACAAGAGTTTTAGAAGTTTGTCGTTCAATTTAAACTTACACTTTGATAAGAAAATAAAGGAATTGATATCTTGAATTGGAAGAATATATTTTTTTTTTGGGAGGATAAAAGAAAAACTGGAAGAAAATAAAATTAAAATATAATATAATGTAATATATTTTAACTTTATTTTAAGACATCAGAAAACGAATGAGAGAAAATAAAGTAGCTTTAAAAATGAATTAATGTATTATTAACTTTATAATGCTAAAATATTTACCTGATTAACCATTAATTTGCTTACATATATCATCCTGTTAAAAGGTGTTTACTTTAATGAGAAATAACCTAACAGATACACACAAGTGGACGTACTTTTTATTTTATTCAATAAACTAGATG